>JAPDVR010000024.1:18251990-18816990 GCA_026230005.1 Gila orcuttii | reverse complement strand
TGAAAATGTTCATGAATGAGCCCCACAGATTTGTCTGCTGCGTAACTGGTGTTTAACGCAGGTGCATTGGGTAGAGTTGAGACAAGCTGGTGAAAATCTCCTTCCTAAACATTCCTTCAGGATGGTCTTCTCTTCAGACTGCCAGATCCTTTTAAACGGGTCGTGATTAAGGGATTAGCTTGCCGCTGAGAGCAAACCGACAGTAATTGTGGGCCTCGCTGGCAGGATTCGCATTAGTCTGACACAAGTCTTGCACAAGTTTTCTGAACATCCTTTTAAACAAGTCTGACCTCCAAATGGTCCGGATAGGGCGGCACCCTGACCTCTCTCCCTCTCTGACCCGAGAGACCAGCTTACTGACGGCATGTCCTTGTGCAAGGCCGAACGGCCATATGTTTCTCTTTTTGCAGAATTCAATTTCTCTCTGATTATTAGTGCTTTTGATTAAGCTTCTTACGCCACACCCAGGAGAGCGGCTCATGGTCGCAGTGATTAATCAACAGCAGGGTTTGGCACAAAGTCTCACACAGGCGCTGATTGCAGTTTAGGCAGTTCGCTTTTAATCGGTTGTCACCCAAGTGCATCTGAAGTACAGGATTCCTGTGTCCCCTGCCATATAATTCATGCTCCGTTGATGTTCACTTTAAGTCATCATCAAATCAAAACTGACTGTTGTCGCTCAAGGTTTGCTATCAATAAATTGGCCTAAAAGCGCTAGTTTTCTTCTGGACCTGCGAACAGAGCCCTATTCCTGGTACCCTTATCTGGACAGACACAATTTGTGGTAACACAACATTGCTGGTGACAATTTTATACTAGGCTAGATGGATTTCTGAGTGCTTTCACACTTGTGGTTTTTGGAGAGGAGCTACAGAAAGAGAAGTGTGTTTGGGAACAGGAGGACAGGCCCACAATCTGCCCTCATGCTTGAGAAATGGATTTAACCAGTTCACGCTTGGCTTCAATCATCTATCTTGACCTCTTTCTCAGCTGTATTCCTCCAGCTCTTCAAATAATCCGTTTCTGCTTCCTCATTGTCCTTTTTTCCTTCTCAGGAACCATCTAGTCTCTATATAGCAATATACACAAGGCTTTGGTTCTGGCTCAACCCACCATAGTTTATTGAAATTAAGATTTGAGATCAATTAATTTTTGCCACAGCAATCTGGAGCTCTTCTCACAGAGTGGCTGTTACTTTTGCTCAATTACACAAACTTTTCTCAGAAATCAGTCATTTGTTTCAGTAATGGAGAGAGGTGTTTTTTTGTGTGTGTGCAGATGATCGGGGCACTGAAGCAACTCTGCTACCTGGATGTGTCCAAAAACAATTTGGACATGGTTGACGAGCAGATATCCGGCTGCGAAAGCCTGCAGGATCTGCTGCTGTCCAACAACGCTTTGACGCAGCTGCCAGGGTCTATAGGTAAGATCCACACACTAAAATGCAGAGATGAACTCAATAATTATTGTTTGTGGTGGTGTTTTTCTTAAATGCGATCAGTCAAAACAAGTGCAGGACGTGAAGCATGTCCTCTAACAGCCTCAACTCTAATCTGCTTTGTAATAAATGAACAGGTTAGATGTGTAAGTGAACGGGAGGATTATGGGTAGAACAGTAATGCAATCTCATTACCTAATGAATGACCCAGTCGGACAGCTACTAATGAGCAGGCATGTTGAAGTGGCCAAGTCACTCCGCCCTTGAGGCTCGCTGGGAAATAATACCTCCCATCTTAACACTTAATGAAATCTGCTTTAGAGCTGGACAGAGGTGCTCGACATAAACAAAAAGACAAGGTCTTGTCTTTCATTGCAAGGGCTTTTAATTAAATGGCACTTTTCATCAATCTGGTACAATTTTTTTTTCTTTGAGACTGGCAAGTTAGATTTAACTATTATCTCCCATAGACCAAGTTAGCATTGGAATTAGCTAGTTTTAAACACACCAAGTGTCTGTCACCCAACCACCACATTTAAAATGGTGAATTTGACCTGTTCCACCTTTAAGCCTTGACCTTCTTGACTCCAACAATTCAAATCCTTCAACTTCATAATGTTGATATTGTATGTCTAATTGTAATGTTTCATTGTGGCCAAAACCATTTTTAATGTTGTTATTCAACTAATTTTAATTACTAAAAATGAAAGTTGCAATTTTTATTCAACCCTGTTACTGCATATTAAAAAAAAAACTAAAACATGACAGTCAAAAAGCAACATCCTTTGGATAGTTACTACAGCATGGCAGGAATGCAAGTAAATCATTTAGATTTTTACACAAATTGCAGTTATGACTGCATTTGTCTTTTTCACCCAGTTATTGTAAGAAAAAGTGATCAAACTATTTATATTTAAAATATTTCCTCTGACTACAAAACATTTGGTTCTGAACTCCTGAGTGAATGGGTCTAATTTTCAACCCTGTTACCCATTTCCTGTTGTTGTTTGTTAGTATAAATGAAATAAAATGTATAATCCACAAGTTATCTATTTGATTTTGATGTCCATTTAATGTTTTTCTAGAAAATTATGCAAATCAAGCTTTTAAACCTGTACTAAGACATCACACATTTTTCATAGCAGGGTTGAAAATGGTGGTTTTGCAAACTTCATAATAAATAATAAAGCTCTTACAATTCTTTGACAGTCAATTTTCCACAGCTAAACGCCCCCTTTTTCTGACCATATTTTGAGAGAAAAAGGTTTCTGACACTATTTTGTACCATATATGTGGAAAGTGCTGAATATTCAAGTGTTCAGTCTGATTAAATTTCTTCGAATAACTTCTTTCTTCAAGATGGGCAAGATTGATGGTCTCATTGTCTAAAATGAAGTGGATATGGAATGGCCAGTTTCTGTCTTCATGTATAAATTGACAATTGCAATACTCTCTCTCTGTCTCTCTGTGTCTGTGTCTCTCTCTCTCTCTCTCTCTCTCTCTCTCTCTCTCTCTCTCTCTCTCTCTCTCTCTCTCTCTCTGTCTCTCTCTCTGTCTCTCTCTGTCTCTCTCTCTGTCTCTCTCTCTGTCTCTCTCTCTGTCTCTGTTCCACAGGCTCACTGAAAAGACTAACCACTCTGAAGGTGGATGATAACCAGCTCATGTACCTGCCTGACACGATAGGCGGGTAAGTGAGCGCCATTTATACACAGCAACCTGATGAACTGCACTTAAACCATTACCCAGTTCTCCTTAACACGAGTAGACTTGCACTGAATTTGCCTACTTGTTTCATGTTTTCTGTGCTGAAGGTGGGGGAAATCTGCAGAAAGGGTTTAAATATTGTAAAATGTCTCGAAGTGAGTTGCACTCTTGCCCGTGTGATTATTATATTATAGTCAGGGAAATAATAATAATGATATTTTGTTTGAAAGTGAGCCCTGTAAATGATCAGACCCATAAGCCACTGTATGTTACAGACAGAAGGCTTTGTAACGGGTCTGTAATTGAAGTAAGTATGTCCATATGGGCTCTCAGAGAGGGATTGATTTAGTGTATGTGTGAGAGAGAAACAGACTGTTATCCATCAAAAAAGAAGCCAACCGTTGTACCTCATTCTCGCCACCTCTTATTTTGAGCTTGTTTCCAAACATGCTGGTTATCCCTTATGTCAGATTAGATTTCCTAGTCCGGGGTTAAGAAAATATGCCAAGAGGGATTATGAATACGTGATTGCAAGGATTCTCTTTTTAATCCCAGCCTGATTGTAAAGCATACTGATTAAGCACGATTAACTTTCCATTAGTCTCAGCTGTCTTTTCCCATAACACTGATGTAACGTACATTTCCACTGAATAACAACTGGTAGTTTGGCGGACTTTTTGTTTTTGTTTGATTTTGTTTTGTTTTGAACTGGGGAGGTTTATGTAACAGTATGTTTTATAAAAGACTTGAGCTTTTTTTTTTTTTTTTTTTTTTATACTTTATTTTTTATAGTTTCATCACATATATACAAAAATTATAATTAATAAAACAAACAAACACAAACCAACGAAAAAAAAACAAACAAAAAAAACAATGAACAATCTGGACCACCTAACATTACAATTTAGTGAATGAGATACATCAACTTCAGACCTCTTCTTGTCGTTGGGATGTAAATACAGTCCATTTTCCCCAATTATTTGTGCATTGATCCTCTTGAACTCTTATCTTATGAGTCAACCATTCCATTACACTTATTTCAGACACTAGTTTCAGCCATTCATCTCGTGTTGGGGGGTCCGGCTTGTACCATCTTTTCGTAATGGCCTTTTTACATGCTGCTAACAAAATTTTAAACAGGTATCGGTCTTCTCTTGACACAATGTTTCTTTTCATATTACCAAAATACAGCACTGAACATGACTTAGGTATATCATAACCCAAGATTTCAACAATAACCAAGTGGACATCCTCCCAAAACTGTGTAATAACAGGACAGAGCCAAAAGACATGTGAATGGTTTACATTTACCGCTCCACACTGTCTCCAACATGGTTGTGGTACTGACAAAAATTTGCTCTTAATTTTAGGTGTAATGAAAAATCGTATTACATTTTTCCAACAGAATTCCCTCCATATACGAGACGATGTGGTAGATTGTTGTGTATTCCATATATGTAACCAGTCTTCTTCAGATATATTCATACCTAGCTCTTTTTCCCACTTCTGCTTAACATATGACGTTGTATTTCCCTTCCTCTCCAACAGTTTCTGGTATAATGTAGATATTATTCTGTACTTCCTTGAGTTGTATGTTCCTATTATAGTTCTAATTATACCGTTTTCCCCCAGATTTACTTTTGGTTTTACTTCCTTCATATAAAAATCCCTTAATTGTAAGTATCTGAAATGATCCTGATTGTATAATGTAAAGTTTTGTTTCATCTCTTCAAAACTCATAAAATTCCCGTCCTTCATTACTGTACACAGTGCTGTTATTCCATTCAGTCTCCATTGTTGGAATCTCTGGTCAAGAGTATTCGGGGTGAAGTGTCTGTCATAAGCTATCCATCTAAGTAGAGGGAGATCTGCCTCTAATTTATATTTTCGTATTATGCTGAACCACAATTTTAATGAAAACTGGGTGATAGCATCTATCTGTTTAAATAAATCCTTAGCTTCCCCTTCATCCCCAATAAGACTTTGAATTTCCCTCCCTTGTACATACTGCTCTAGGTTTTTCCATTTAGCCTCGTAATCCTTAGCACACCAGCAGACTAAAGGTCTAAGTTGTGCTGCATGAAAATATTCCTTAAGATTTGGGAGCGCCATACCTCCTTCATGTTTTCCAAGCTGTAAAGTTTCATATTTGATTCTTGGCCTTTGACCATTCCATATAAACCTAGAGATAACTTTATCCCACGTTCTAAATTGATTCTCCGGTATCTCAATAGGGAGTGATTGGAAGAGGTAGAGGAGTCGAGGGAGGAAGCTCATTTTTATAGTCTCTATCCGGGAACTAAAGTCCAGAGAAAGGACATTCCACCTCTCTACATCATTTCTAATGGATTTATCCACTTTAACATAGTTGGTCTCATATAGATCATCCATTCCTCTTGTTAAGGTAACCCCAAGGTATTTCATTATATTTGCATTCCAATTGAGATTGTATTTTTGTTGTATATTTTTGGATGGTAGATAGTTCAATGTTAAGATCTGTGTTTTGGCAAAGTTTAACTTATAACCTGAATAGAAACCGAACGCCTCGAGTTGATTAATTAATATTGGAAGGCATGCGTCTGGGTCTCCTAAATAGCAGATCACATCATCAGCAAAAAGACCAATGATGTGGTCTTCATCCCCAACCCTTATCCCTCTCAGATCTATATTCTGCCTAATTGCTTGCGCCAGGGGCTCTATAAAACATGCGAACAGTGTTGGTGATAGGCAGCAACCTTGTCTGGTAGATCTTTCTAACTGTATACTCTCAGTTAGACTCCCATTAATTTTTATCCTTGCAGTCGGCTTTTGATAAAGTGTCTTAATACATTGAACAGCCTTCTTATTCAATCCAAATTTTTCAAGTGTCTGATATAGAAATGCCCAATTAACACAGTCAAATGCCTTCTCTGCATCAAGACTTATCAAGGCTGCACTGGTATTGTTTTGCTTAACGTGTTCAATAATATGTAGGGTTCTCCTTATATTGTCATGGGTTTGGCGCCCCTTAATAAAACCCGTTTGATCCTCATCTATGATGTCGTTCATAAATTGTTCAAATCTCTTGTTCAAAATTGAGGTGTATAATTTATAATCTACATTAAGTATAGAAATCGGTCTGTAACCTGAGCAGGTATCCTTGTTAATCCCCTTAGGGATCACTGTTATTACTGCTTCCTTCCAGGATGGTGGTAGTTTGCCATGGTCAAGTGTATAATTAAATGATGACGCAAGTAATGGTATAAGTTGCTCCCTGAATGTTTTGTACCATTCAGCTGGTAGGCCATCACTACCCGGGGATTTTTTCGCTTTTAATCTACTGACTGCTTTCTCTATTTCTGATACTGTAATGGGTGAGGTCAAAAGGTCATTTTGTTTTTTCCCAATTGCTGGTAAGTCAAGATTCTCTAGAAACATTCTCATTTGGTCAGTAGTGGATGATGGAGGTTGGCTGTACAGATTTTTATAGTAGTTCCTAAAATTAGATTCAATCTCTTTGGGTTCATATGTCATCTGGTTTGTGTCTATATCTCGTATTTTGTGAATTGTTCTATCAGCCTGTTGCTTTTTTAATCTTTTTGCTAGTAATCTGGTAGCCCTTGGTCCCACTTCATAATATGATTGTTTTAAAAATCGAATCTTCTTTTCAGTTTCTATACTTAACATTTTATCAATATTATCCCTAGCTTCTTTAATTTGAGGTAATAATGAGGGATCGCGTGTGCTCTTATGTAGCTGTTCAATTTCAGATAGTTTCTCCTTTTCTCTCTTAAATGCTTCTTCTCTAGCTTTTTTAATAGACACTGTCTTAGCTATAATTTTCCCTCTCAGGACTGCTTTAAGGGCATCCCACAGAATGACAGGGCTAACCTCTCCATTGTCATTTACAGCTAGATATAGTTTAATCTCCTCTTTAATCTCTTCAGCTATTTTTTTATGATTCAGAATTCCAACATTTAGTCTCCACAATTTACTTTTCTCTTGTGTTTTCAGTTGGAGTTTTAGGTAAACTGCACAGTGATCTGATATGTCTGCACCTTCAATTTCACACTCCTGTACTCGGTACAACTCATTTTTATTCATAAATAGATAGTCAATTCTGGAGTAGCTATCATTAGGGGCCGAGTAATGAGTATAATCCTTTTTAAGGGGGTGAAATTCCCTCCAAAGGTCCACTATACCAAATTCTTTAAATGTAGTTTTGATTATTTTAGTAATGTGGTTGCATTTTTTGTTTTTGTTTGTTGTATCTAGTTTATCATTCAACACAATATTAAAATCGCCCCCACATATCAAAATGCCATCTGTTTCCAGAATAATCTTGTCGAGCAGAGTTTTGATGAAATGTTTTCCACTGTTGGGAGGGGCATAAACATTAACCAGTGTCACTTTTTCATTTTCTAACTTTCCTTTTACAATAATAAATCTTCCTTCCTTATCGTTAATCACTTTAGAACATTCAAATTTAACTGAATCTGAAATTAGTATAGTCACCCCTCTTCTACACCCATGATGGAAATAACTATAAAATGTATTGTTATAACCAAACCTCTTAAGTTTCTCGCATTCCTGCCCAGACAAATGTGTTTCTTGTAGATATATAATTTGAGATTTGTGCTGTTTTAACCTGGTCATTACCTTCCGTCTTTTAATGGGATTATTAAGACCATTAACATTCCACGACAGTATCTTTATGTTATTCATTCACGTTATATCATTCCCATGGATGAAAAGTTGTAATCCAGAGTTCAACATAACAAAAGTAAAAAAAACATTGAACATCAATTGAACATAGAACTTTGTGCCTTCCGAAAACAAGGATGGATTTCCCCATCCTTCATGGTCCCTGTTGGTGGGAGGAGGGAAAGGTGCCTCATTTTCGTAGGGGCCCTCCCTAGTAATGAGGAAATACTCATTTTCACTAGAAATGTCCAACATTAAGCGCTTAAGAAAGCTCCTCAGTCAGTTTCATGAACTATTTGGATTAAGTCATAAGACTTTTTTTTTTTTTTTCCTTATTATTATTTTTTATTATTTTTTTTATTTATTTATAGCGGACTGTCAAAATGGAAATAGAGTCGAAAATAAACAGAAGGGAGTATCCATAGGTAGGCCCATGCTAGCCTGCCTGAGAAACCTGTCGTGAATCAAAAAAATTAAATGCGTAGTTTATTATGCTACTAATACTTGTAAAGTTAGCCTCATTTATTCTTCCTCTGGGCCATAGTTATCTCATTAACTATGTAGTGGCAGGTCTCTTCTAAACTCTGTAAGCCTCTCTCTTGCACGTTGAGCTGCTCTGTCCGAAGTGTTGATGCGTTTCCATGGCAACAGTTCATTCAAACGTTCCTCTACAGCTCTTGCAGCGTTCCTCTTCGACGCGGTAATCTTTATCTGAAATCCACGTTTAATCAAATCCTGAGCTGCTTCATCCGCACTCCCGTAGATCCGTAGCCCGGAGTCCCAGTGTACTCGCATCCTCGTGTAGGGTGTCTGGAATCGGATCCCCCTCTCCTTCAGGGCAGCTTTGATTGGCCCATATGCTTTGCGTTTTTCGACGATATCAGCTGCATAGTCGTTGTCAAAGTAAACTCGCTTGCCATCGATTTCAACCTTCTTCTGCCATGCTTTCTGAAGAACCATCTCTTTGACACAGAATTGTAAAAAGTTCACTATTATTGATCGCGGTGGTGCGGTTGTTGCCGGTTTCGAAACTAGCGCTCTATGTGCCCGTTGGACTTGGAGCTCAACTTCAGCTGGCAGTTCGAGGTGAGTTTTGAATAGTTCACTTACAAAGTCAGTGACCGATTTGCCTTCTTTTTCTTCCGGTACTCCATAAATTCGAATATTATTTCTTCTAGAGCGACTCTCCAAATCCACTAGCTTGTCCTGCATCTCCGAGTTTTGTTTCACAACTGTTATCAGCGTATCTTTCATTTCTAAGCAGGCTAATTCCAGGTCCGCTATTCGTGTTTGAGCCTCTATGATATTGGCGTTTTGGCTCTGCACCTCTCGCAAAACTTCGGTTTTGAATTCAACGAGGTCATCCTTCATAGTTTTCATGACATCATTTTTAAAATCACTCAGGTCCTGTCTCACAACTTGCTTGAAGTCCTTCAGTTCTTTGGATAGAAGCGCCAGGCTTTCGAGCAGAGTGTTTTGGTTAACAGTAACTTTAGCTTCAGAAGCGTTACCTGAGGCTGTTCCTTCACCGCCATCTTCGTCAGGCCCGGTATCCACATCCACATCCGAGTTTAGTTGATTTTTGCTCATCTTCTTGTCGGTCTTATGACTTCTTTGCATTCTTCCTCCTTTCATACTCGAGTTTAGTTTATTTCACTGCTTTTTCTAGTGCTAGGAGGTATTTTTTAAAACGACTGTGGGGAGCAAACCACTACACGTCCATCTCGCTCTCTTGCGCCACCGGAAGTCAGACTTGAGCTTTTTGTATTTTTTTAGAATATGAAACCATCATTGAGATTATTTTAGATTAGTGATGAAACTTCTCAATAATTGCTCATAAAAATTATTTATAATGGGATTGGTTAATGATGTAAAGTCATGATCAGTTGTATGTAATTATCGATGTCTCTTGCTCTGTCTCTCACACGCGCACTTTTTTTTAATGCTGCATTTTGGCATAATTTTGGCCATGTTTACACTGTCAACCAGTTCCATCAACAATTTTTATCAAGGGTCATAAAAGTTGTTGTAGGACAGAATAAGCAGTCTCTGGACCACATACGGCTGATTCGTTGCCTTCTCAGGGCTACTTCAGGACCAGGATTGAGATCCACTGGTTTAGTGTCATCCAAACCTTTTAGTTAGTTTCTCCTCAACACTTCTTACAGGGTTGGAGAAACGTTCAACTGTTTTTTTTTTTCACAGCTAAAACCCCTTTTTACTGAAATGAAAATTGGCTTCAAAATCCACTTATTCAGCCTTGGTGTTTTCAATGGTTTTGTGATTTATTCAGCACACCTGCATGGTAGTCATGCCAAAAAAACGCAATGTTTGACGTCAGACTTTTAATGAACAAAGATTCAAGGTTGTTGATCACAGAAGTTTGTGAACCATCTGAATAGAGGCCAATAGAGTCTGATCTTCCTTGCCGTATTAAATGATGACACGATATTTCTTTATATAGGGAACTGTTGAGCTTGATTACTTGTTAACAGTTGTATCACATGTGGCTCTTTTTCTGTAGACTCACGACTCTGGATGAGTTGGACTGTAGCTTCAATGAGATCGAGGCGCTGCCATCCTCCATCGGTCAGTGTGTAAATCTGCGTACGTTCGCTGCCGACCACAACCTGCTCGCACAGATGCCTCCAGAGGTCAGTCCAGTCCTGGCATGCTTTAAGACAACATGAAATTGCATTTAACTTCCATAATATGATGTATCTTTTTATAGTGAAATGAAAAATAGTGCAGGATGGGACTTAGTTTTGAATTAACTAATAATTAGTTTTAATATCTATAACTGTGCAATTGGTTGCAGTGGCTTTGATTGGTTTTTGTCAGTTAATAATGTCAGTCACTTGTTCTCCTGCACTGTAAAAAGGGGTCATTGAATGCCCATTTTCCACAAGTGGGTATGATTCTTTAGGGTCTACGTGTAAAATTTGTAACATACTTTGGTTAAAATTCCTCAATGGTTGTGTAAAACCACACCCTTTTACATCCTCAAAAACATTTCTGTTCACAGCGACCCGTTCCAGTGCATGTCTCTTTAAATGTTAATGAGCCACTGCTCACCTCACACCTCTCTTCCGTGGGGTGTGTCGACACAAGACTGCATTGGCGGACAGTATACAAATGGCTGAGGGCGGAAATATGCTAATACAGGAAATATGCTAATACGGGAAATATGCTAATACAGGACAGTCCATCAGTGGTCGTGGGCGGAGCATGAGCAATATGACATCATATTGCTCAAAATCCAAACGGCTTGATTTATTGAGTGTTTAGGCTTTTTGAGGATAAAAAAAAGTGAATTGATTTTTTTCATTGTATGGTGGTTGTGTCCACACACTGCAAAGACACATTTATGCAAACACCATATAAAAGTGAATTTTGTATCCGATGACCCCTTTAAATTAAGAACACTCACCATGGATGTTTAAGTCTTTTCAACTTAAATTACATTTAACTGACTTAAAAATTAGTTAAATCTTGTATAACTTAAAAGTTATATTGAAGAGGTGAAGCAATGTAAAAACATATGTTGTCATATATCATTGATCATATAATTTTTTTACTGTGTAAACATTCTTATTAATGAATTCAACTGATTCGCCAAGAACTTTGTCAGTGAACCTTATGCTGGAATCATAATCATGCAACATTTAACACACTTTTTAATGGAATTAGTGGTAAGAAGAATTTAACTAAACATTTTTTTTGCCAATAAAAATCTTTCAAAAGATCTTTGTGGAGAAACAACGTTTAATGATATATTGAATTGGATTGTTTTTAATAAACCAAACAAACAAACTTTCACTGCTGTTATCAGTTTAGCTCGTATGCGATGATCCTGGCTTCCTGTAACTGAGTATTTGAAGAGGTCTCTACCGCATCGATCCTGCATTCTGATCAAAGCGTCCTCTGTGAGCCACGGTAGACATCGCCTGCGTATCTCAGTTAATCCTTCATGTGTGTGCTTGTGCATCTGACAGATGGGCAGTTTGATGAACGTCACCGTTCTCTTCCTGCACTCCAACAAGCTGGAGTGTCTGCCGGAGGAGATGGGCGACATGCAGAAACTCAAGGTCATCAATCTCAGCGACAACAAGTACGTCCCCCTGAGCCGCATATACGGCCAGGCATCATATCATACAAATGCCTGCAGCATATGCAAAAAATCACTTGCTAATTTCTACATCGTTTAGCTTTTATACAAAACGACTAGCAGTTTTTAAGTTGGCATATTATTCAATTTAATAATGTTTTGACCTGGGATAAGATTTTTTCTTTGGAGGGGGGTCAAACCAAATTAATGGACAGTTGACACTCTTCATGTACGAAATCTTTCAATGAGGGACGTTTCCAACCTTGGCACGCAGCTTGTGTCTGTGAGAGCCATTGCTTTAACATTTCTCTGAGAGAACCACGTAGACAGATTTGGCTGGGATTCAACAGGCTGGAAATTATCGCTCTATTTTCTACTCTCTCTGCTATATTTATCAGCCTTGATGCACATTTTACCAGTCAGGCCTTTTTCAATTTACTATGATGCCAATGAATGATGTCACATTTTTTTGTTTTATCAGCATACTGTCGTACTAACTTCTTTCTTATGCATTGTACAGTAATCTAGTTTTTGTTTTGTTTATTTTTGTCCTCTTTCTTCACAGGTTGAGGAACCTTCCGTACAGCTTCACTAAACTCAACCAGATGACCGCAATGTGGCTGTCTGAAAACCAGGTGGGCAAAGCTCAGATACACAAAACAGTCAGAAGAGGGTTGTTTTTGACTCTGAAGGAGGTTTGTTTGTTGCAATATTGATCGACTGACTGTAAATTACTGACTGCAAATCGGCTGTTGGCCGATTACCAGATATTCCCCCGCTATTGACGCTCGCTTTGAGAAATGCTGCCAAATTGTGAAACGGTTTCCGTGTGATATTAGTTGACTATTGCATCGCTAGAAAAGGACCAGAACTAAAGCCCAATTTATACTTCTGCGTCGAACTCACGCCGTAGCTACGTCGTAGGCTGTGTGTAGCGCGCGTACCCTGACGTGCACCTCTCCAAAAATGTAACAACGCGTCAATTCTACGTGGACACAAGCGCTGTGATTGGTCTGCTAGAACCCCTCCCTCGGGTTTCACATGCTCCCTCTGCATGTGTAATTGCGTTTCAACGCGGACAACGACGCAGAAGTATAAGTGAAAACCAACACGTAGTGTATAGCGTAGAGGCTCCGGCGTAGGTCTGTTGCAGAAGTATAAATCAGCTTTAACTGTTGTATATAATGTAATGTTATGCAATGTGGGGGTGGGGGGTGTGTTAAAATCAGGATGTAAACTGAAATAATAATATACTGAAATATAAATGTTAATATTACAAAGCTTCTTTTCAATTAATTTTAACTCTTTCCCTACCAGTGTTTTTTTTGTCAGCCACCGCCAGCGTTTTTGATCATTTTCACAAAAGTTTCATGGCCTCCAGAATATTTTGTTGAATGAATCTGAACACACAATATATCAAAAGAAAGAACAGAGCCTCTGCTTTTAAACAAACAAACAAAAACCCCTAGCTTCATGCATTCTTTTTTTTTATCAACACTTGAATATGGGTAAGTTTCATTTAAAAAAAGCAACATTTTGAGCAAAAAGCTGAGAAAATCGCATTTTTGTGAGACTACATAGTACATTGCCTGCGACAGGAGTTAGTTATATTTTAGCTTTCTGTCTCTGTATACATAAATATTTGATCGCATTTGATTATTTCAGAGAGCTGTATAATACATTTACATAAATCACTATAATCTCATTCACAGTCACTTCCCAAAATACTCTTGAAAAGCTTGTCCTTTAGCAGGGTCTGTGCTGTTCGTGATTTGATGTTTCCATCAGAGAGGCTCAGAGTGTGCGTGTGGGTGATCTGAGTGATTGTCACAAGTGGCCATAAAACCTGTGACTAATGCTTATTCAATATAACAATCACCTCCACTCCCACACACGCCGTCTTCCCACCTCTGAGGTTCAACATAGCACATAGTTTATCTTAATATATGATATAAATTAAAGGAATAGTTCATCCAAAAATTCAAATTGTCATCATTTACTCACCCTCATGTCATTACAAACCTGTATGACTTTCTTTAATCCTCACCAGCACTGGGTCAGTTGAATGCCTAAAGCATTGGAGGCTGAGACAGAGATTGTTGTGATATTTGCTCTCAAGGAAAGTGAATTAAGCAGAACTCATGAGAACAGCGCCGCTATGAAGTAATAAAACACTGGTAGCGCATCTAATCAGTGTGGCCCATATGGCATTTGCCTGCCAAGATCCTCTGTGAATCAACCTCTATGCAAGGGTTTCAGCCGTACAGCTTAGCTGGAATATCGACAGCTGATGAAGATTGCGCTGGGACGAAGGTGGCACGCTGTTCTTTTATTGATCGTGATGTGGGGTTTTATAAAGCTGCATGTGATTAAAGATGAGATGAGTTTAAAGCCAGTGCTGCATGGCTTGAATCTGTAATGAGAGCAGTCAAGACTCATGATTTTCCAAGGCATCCAACCGAATTTTACAAATCACTAACCTTTTTTTTATTTTTATTTTTTTTATTTTTGTCTTTTTCCAGTCGAAGCCCCTCATTCCCCTGCAGAAAGAGGAGGATCCAGAAACGCACAAGACCGTACTGACTAACTACATGTTCCCTCAACAGACCAGAAGCGAGGACTGTGAGTATCTAGTCATGCATAACCTGCAGCTGTCACCCTCCTGTCACAAGAGTTTCCTTGACTGACTGAATGTATGCCTTGTATATTGTATATGCATTGTATAAATACTACATTAAGTGTGTCGGTTTTAGTTACTTAGAAATATAATCTCATATATATATATATATATATATATATATATATATATATATATATATATATATATATATATATATATATATATATATGAGATTATATAATTATAAAGATTATATTTCTAAGTAACTAAAACCGACAGCTTCACTATTAGTAGAGATGCGCTGCCAGGTGCAATTCACATGTAATCGCTCTCTCTCACACTAATACATTCATATATGTAATTGTAACTTTACTGTGCTATTTTATCTATATCTGATTTAGAACGAGCAGAAATCTGTGAGAAATATAACGACCCAAAATAACTGATAAAAATAAGCTGTTATGTAGGAGCGCTGTGTTATGCCAAATCCGTGCACAAGGCAACCCGCGTTCGAGTCTCAGATCAAGATTCGGCTTGTTTGTTCATCAATGACATCATCAGCGACTAGTCACATTAAATTGATCAAAAGTGACAGGAAAGACATTTATAATAATGCAAAATATTTATTTTTTAATTAAATGCTTTTCTCTTGAACTTTCAAAGAATCCTGACAAAAATGAATCCCGGTTTGCACAAAAATATGAAGCAGCACAACACTGTTTTCAACTGTGATAATCATAAATGTTTCTTGAGCATCAAATAATCATATTAGAATGATTTCTGAAGGATCATGTGACTTTGAGTAATGATGCTGAAAATTCAGCTTTGATCACAGGAGTAAATTACACTTTACTATATATTCACATAGAAAACAGCTGATTTACATTGAAATAATATTTCACAATATTACTGGGTTTGTTTTGTATTTTTAATCAAATAAATGCAGCCTTGGTGAGCAGAAGAGACTTCTTTTAAAAACTTTAAAAATCTTACCGACCCCAAACTTTTGAACGGGTGTGTATGTGTGTATATATATATATATATATATATATATATATATATATATATTTATATATATTTATATACATACATACACACACACACACACACACACACACACACACACACACACGTGGGGTTAGAAAAAATCCATACCTTCCCAGGGCTACATGCAACCACAATCATGGGGAAGACTGCTGACTCGACAGTTGTCCAGAAGACGATCATTAGCTGCTTTTCCACCGTCGGGCCGAAAGGTTCTTAGAATGGTACAAAACTGTTCCAGTTGTGTTTCCACTTAAGCCTGGAACAGCACGGCACGAT
This sequence comes from Gila orcuttii, assembly GCA_026230005.1. NCBI lineage: Eukaryota > Metazoa > Chordata > Actinopteri > Cypriniformes > Leuciscidae > Gila > Gila orcuttii. Next base: position 18,801,114 of record JAPDVR010000024.1, on the reverse strand, counting down.
TACAAACCGTTCTCTGCATGAATGGCTAACCGTGCTGGGAGAATCCGTGAAGTGAAAACGCAACTCAGGATTGGTCACTTGTCTGATGCCTGGGTACAAGTTTCTCTGTAGCTGGTTAAGCACTCTATTTGAGCGACGTAAACACAAATTAATAATAAAATTATAATAAAATAATAAAATAAAATAAGCAGCTGTTGACACCCTCCACAAGGAGTGTAAGCCACAGAAGGTCATCGCTGAAAGGGCTGGCTGTTTGCAGAGCGCTGTATCGAAGTATATTCGTGGAAAGTTGACCGGAAGGAAGACGTGTGGTAGGAAAAGTTGCACAAGCAACAGGGATGACCACAGCCTTGAGAAGATTGTCAAGCAAAGCCGATTCAAGATCTTGCGAGAGCTTCACAAGGAGTGGGCTGAAGCTGAATAGTTTCCACAGTCAGTGATGATTTGGAGTGCCATGTCATCTGCTGGCGTTGCCATTTATCAAGTCCAAATTCAACGCAGCCAACTATCAGGAGGTTTTAGAGAACTTGCTCTAACAGAAGAACATGCTTCCGTCTGCTGACAAGCTTTATGGAGATCAGGATTTCCTTTTCCAGTAGGATTTAGCACCTGCCCACAGTGCCAAAACTTCTACTAACTGGTTTGCTCGCTATGATATTACTGTGCTTGATTTGCCAGCCAACTCACCTGACCTGAACCCTGTAGAGAATCAATGGCGTATTGTCAAGAGAGAGATGAGAAACAATACAGAAGAGCTGAAGGCTGCTATCACAGCAACCTGGGCTTAATTAACGCCTCAGCAGTGCGCATTGATGCATTCGTGCTAAAGGAGCCCCGACCAAGTATTTAGTGCATAAATAAACTTTTTTTTTTTATTATTGATTTTAGGACATTTTGAGATACTGGATTTTTTTAATGAGAAAATGGATACTCATTTTCATGAGCTGTTAGCCGTAATCATCTATTCTAAACTAAAACAAAAAAGGTTTGAAATATTTTACATGTAATGAATCTAGAATATATTAGAGTTGCTCTTTTTGAATTAAATTACGAGAAAATGACTTTTCCACGATATTCACATTTTTTTGAGACTCACCTGTACATCCCAAACTTTTGAAGATCAAAGCTGGATTTTCAGCATCATTACGCCAGTCTTCAGTGTCACATGATCCTTCAGAAATCATTCTAATGACTGGAGGGATAAAATCTTACTGACTCCAAATGTTTAAACTTGTGTATATATACACAATATAACCAGGGTTTGATGTTAATACCTGCCAGTTGTGGGTGAAAATCAACAGTGGTGGGTAAAGCAAATCAGCTCACTAGCCAGTTTGACATGGTGGATTACGGTTCATAAATGATGTCCTGTCACTTTGCATTTCATGGCTATCAGAGCCCCTCCCCAAAGAGGAGCCTCCAACATTAACAAAGCGTAAGGGCAACTCACTGAGAGAAGCGTGCGCTACAGCAAGTCTTTCAAATTCGATTGTTTGGAATGAGCGTACTGCAGTAACTTTGTTCATTCGTGAAGTGAACATTTGTGTGAATAGCGCATAGATTCACTATTTTGGACTGTCGCCTTGAACTTGACAATGCAAGTACACAATGACATGTACAATGTGCGATACCTGAGATGTCCTAGACGTTGTGTGACCGGTTAACGCTCCGCTAGAGCCCTGGGAGACAAGAGGCCACTGTTATAACCCCTTTATGCCAACATTAATCATTCATTTTAGAGTGAGCTATAGAAGTTCTGAATGGACGGGAACTTCACAATCTAGAAGCCAAATGCAGGTAGCAGCAGACATTTGATGCTCAGTCAGGTCTGTGAAGTCTTTTATATAGTTTTAGAGACCTGACTGGGCATCAAATGTCTGCTGCTACCTGCAGCCAGAACTTGCTTATGTCACTGTTTTCCCTCTCGGAGACTCTGGATTCCAGAGGGAAGAGATTAATGAGTCTTAACCTGTTTCCTAGCAACTCCACTCTAAACTCCTCTGAACGCAGCTCTCCGGAGTCCGCTTCAGTTTGTTAGCATGATTGAGCTTTAGAAACAGCCTGAAGTCTGCATGCCTACATGACATGGTGCTCTCCTGAACCCAGATGTCTTGTTAAATGGGCACACAACACAAATGAGAGTTGATGTGTGTGAACGGAGTCTGTGCCGCCCACCAAGCTCAGGCTTGGGCAAAAGTGTGCAGTTTAATTCAGGTTTTTGCTGTTTGTTAATCCACATAGCAGAGAGACACTGCATTTAGTCCATTTTAATGATTTGGTCTAGCTGAATCAGAAATAACTGGACTGTCAGAAACAAACTGAAACAAATCGAACCAAACTCCATACAGGATTTGCTTGATAAGCTTTCCATCCTTCACCAGTGGCATGTTTTGATTGTTTGTTAATGGTTTGTTGGCTTCTCTTTCACAGATGTGCCCAACTCGGACAGCGAGAGCTTTAACCCGTCTCTCTGGGAGGAGCAGCGCAAGCAGCGAGCGCAAGTGGCCTTCGAGTGTGACGAGGACAAGGATGAGAGGGAGACGCCCCCGCGGGTCAGTTCCCACTGCCCGCTTCTGTTGATCTTCTGTTCCCTTTGTGCATGTCTTGCCCTTCTCTCTCGCTTCATATCACCCATCTAATCCCCTTGTTATTCTGTTCTGTCCTAACCAGGCACACCTAAATCACTTTTTCACCTTTACAATTAGCTAAATGCTACTGTAAGCCTCAAAATCCCAGCCAATCGGAGCATGTTTAATATACTGCTATGTTGAGATTTTGGGATTTTGGACCAGTGTGGGTGGAGCTACCCTGCGCATTTTGACAAAAAAGGAAAAGAAAAAAGACATTTGATTCTCAGTATGTCCTGTTACAACCTGCTTGCAGTCAGAACTGAAACTGAAACCTATATAGAATAGAATTAGCACATACAAAGTACTAAAACTTAAACTATGAACTATTAAATAGTTTGCGTTTATTTTAATAAAGCTGAAATAAAATATAAATATGAGATGAAAAACTTCAATGAATATTAGAAAAATTACCTTAGTAATAACTAAATGAAATGAATTGAAATATTTAATTTCGTTTTTTTTCAATTATACATTATTTATTTAAAAAATAATATTAAAAATGACAAAAGTACATAGTAAATTCAAAATATTAATTAATACTATAATAATATAATTAATACTAGTTAATATTATAATTAATACTAATTAATATTAATACTAAAATAATAATTCTAAAAACTGATTCAGACCACTTTTGTGAACTGGATCAACTGATTCACTGAAAGTTAAATCCAAATAATTATTAATTCACAAAATTACTCTGAACTAAATAACAAATATTGAAATGTAAAATCTTAGATAATTTTTCTTATAGTCAAGTCAAGTCATCCTCATTTATATAGCGCTTTTAACAATGTAGATTGTTTCAAAGCAGCTTTTTACAGAGATAAACATATAATTTAAGGTAACACAGATTGGTTTGGTTTTGTAGTGGTTCTTGAATAATGTTATTTCCAGCTAAAGTTAGTTTTGATTGATTCACTTCCGTCGAAATTGTCATTTGTTATTAAATTAGGGGTCGCTAAGACGACACCGTTCTCTCTAAACAGACTTTAAACGCGAACCTGTGATAAACGCTGATGGCGTTCACATGCGCATTAAGAATTGATTCTATAGTTATGTGCGTTTGAATATATGTGTGCAGGTTTGTAATTCCCTACAAACCATGCCTAAACAAATTATGGCAACTTATAATGATGTTAGTTGATGTCAGTTGTTTTTTATAACTACTATTTATTTGTACTACATTGAACTTGCCATGAAATAGCTATAGATGCTGGAATGGCAATAGAAACCAAGAAACAAACCAACAGAATCTCCTCTTTTGTGCGCCACAGAAGGAAGTTAGTCGTGCAGGTTTGAAACGACATGGGAATGAGTAAATAGTGACAGAATTGTCATTTTTGGGATGAGTATTTCTTGATGTTTTGGCAGCTTGAGGTAAAACGGTTTGAGTGGAACAGCCTCACCTGGTTTTGTCAGCATGTCACAGCCTGTGCTTCACTGCATTGCAGTGGAAATCTCATTAAAGCTCTAACCCTGACATGACTCCTGTCAGAAAGTGAAATGGAAGTCTTCACTGTCTCAGGGGCCCTCAAGCATACAACATCAACCTTATTTTTCCCTTCCAACCCTCATCTCGCTGATATTACACACTCGGTATCTGGTTCCCTCCCTCTCGCGCCCGGTCTTGCACCCCTGATGACTCAATATGCCTGTCTAGCTTGTACGCTGTGCCAGGAACACATGCAGGCTCCCAAGCTGTCTAACGTAGCTTCACTATCAGCTCTCAGAGCGCCAGTGTGACCCTGAAAGTGTTGTAAAAAGCTCACCAACACCTTCTCCAATAAAAGGGTATCAGTGGTTTGGCCACGGGTTTAGCAACACCTATAAGAACTGACCTGTGTTTTCTCTTACAATGATGTAACTCCCTATGTAGCTACATAATGTGCCCACAAACTATTTTATTAATTTAAAAATAACAAATGTTTAATATAAAGCATCATTATGTATTTATGTATATGTATGTGTATGTATATATAATATACATTTACAATACAAAATATAATGCATCAGATTATTATATAATAAATCTGATTTTAGATCCTAACTAATCTTTTTTTCTTTTCTATCATTTATTACAGATCCTATGAAGTTCTCTCTGATAGATTCCTCGAATAACTTAGCTGTGTCTTTGTCTTTATAGGAGGGCAATCTGAAGCGTTACCCGACACCGTACCCTGATGAACTGAAGAACATGGTGAAAACGGCTCAGTCCGTGGCTCACAGACTCAAAGAGGACGAGTCCAGCGACGAGGCAAGAAAAGAGACCAGGGGCAGCGAGAGGAACCATATCGGAGTGCAGGACGTTGGAGTGAAGGTTGGATTTTGAAAACACTACCAGTTGCATGTCCTATTGTGGGATGGGTCAACGTAATTATTACATTGGAAGTGAATCTTGGTGCAGATGTTGGAATAACTCTGAATTCCCTGTGTCAGGTGATTGAAAGTCCCTGCACTAATGGCAAAGCTGTTGAAATGGAGCCTAAAACAATGATGAACAGTCATCACAGTTACGAACCAATAGATTCAATAGACTACCACAGCGTTGAAAGGATCCCTCTTAAGACTTCAGACAACATGAGAGCCATGATGAACCATGATGACACCCTTGAGGTACTATATCGAAGTGTCAAAAATGTTAAATGTTCTGAATATGGTCATGGTTATTGAAGCAAATTCATTTAAAGGGGTCATATAATGCCATTTTTGTACAAGTTAATATGAATCTTTAGGGTCAAAATAAAAACTTTGTAATATACTTTTATTAAAAATTCTCATTAGTATTTTAAGAAAACACTCATTTTACCTGCTGGAAAACAGCTCTGTTTTCAGCACGCCGTTTCAGTGCATATGCCTTTAAATGATAATGAGCTTTGCTCACTCCGCCCCCTCTGTTCTGTGCGTACAGTTTTTAATAACACAATAACCATAACGCGTTGTTCATTATAAACGTGGGATTATTAATTATATTGAGAACGTCGTAACATTACATAGAATACATGCCGTAATGCACCCTGAGTGTAAACATTAGCCACATTCATCGTGAAGCCTGCAAGCGGTTTGCAAAGATTAATATTTAAAGGTTAATGAAACGTTACACTCACTTCTTCTGGAGGTGCAGCAGGAACACGTATAGTTGGTATCGATTCCTTTTTCAGGAGCAGCTTCTTAGCAAAACCATACTGACCCTCCTCGTTTATAAAGCAGTCTGATGTGAAATGATTCGCGCAAACATGAACGCATTGACGTTGATCGTGGGGAATATTCCCATCGTAAACAAACTCAGCCACTGCGTCTTCAGCGGTTCGGATTTAGGAACATCAAAATGACTGTTGTGTTCGTTATTACATCCAAGAACAGAACACCACAATCGCAAGACGCCATTCTGCTCCAGTGTAAACAATGACAGACTATGAGGACAGCTCGCTCAGGGCGGGGCTGTGTTGAAACGCTGCTGTCAATCAACAATTGTGGGAGGGGCGTCCGTTTTATCTACGTCACAAAAACGAACGGCTCAATTTGAGGCAGGGGAAAACATATAAGGAGATTAAAACAAAAACACTGGATGGATTTTTATCATTATATGATGGTTGTGTACAGGCACTGCCAACACACATTTCAGTACAATCAACTTGTAAAAGTGCATGTACCATTATATGACCCCTTTAAAAAAAAAAAATCATTGACTCATTCTTGTGTAGTTTCACACCTCTATGATGGTGAGTGAATCTGTACCAGGCTGTCAAACATTAAAAGTAACATAAAAGTAGTTCATGCGACTCATGCACTGTGAAAAACTGGCCAAAATTTTAATTATTGAAGTCTTCACTTGTGCTGTTGCCATTCGATTTAGGTTAGCATTACAATCAGGTCATTCATATGTGTATGGACTACTTGTATAGCATATTTTTTTAAATAATTTTTTTTTCTTCAAACTATATGAGGTAAATCTAGTACTAAATCAAGGAGTTAATTATTGTTATTTTGAGAATAGATATTGACCAGGTTGTATATACGAGATGTCAAATTGAAACCGAAGAGAAACCGGTTTGTTATTTGTCAAAAAATGTAGTATAAAACATATTTTAATAGAAAGTCCATTTTTAAATGATATTAGACAACGTTTTTATTCAGAAAATATATAAATGGACATTTTTAAAAAGGTTTCTCCTGGAATAATGTTAGAATTTTTATCATACATTAAATTGAAAGATATATATATATATATAATTCTATAATTGTTATTATTACTATTGTTGTTGTTATATATGTACGTTTTTGTATATTGCTTATTTTTAATACAAAATTTAATTATTGTAAACAATGTATTGAAATGATATTGTAATCATAATAATTTTTTAAAAATTGTAATACTGTTGATTTTGACATGAATATAGCCATTGCTGCTAATAAGGCGTTAAATCATAATATATATATATATAAAATATATATATATATATATATATATATATATATATATATATATATATATATATATAGTTTCCATTCATGCTCATTATGTACTGTAGAAACTATTTTCATTTTGTGGTCCATGGAAGAAGGTTACATGTATTTGATATGGCATTAGGATGAGTAAAAGGTGACTATTTTTTGGGTTAACGAGTCCTTTTAAAATTTAAAAAAATTGTAGTGATGGTGATATAATAGATCAGCTATATGGCTTGTGAGGAAAAAACTGCAAAATATGTCTATATCACTGTATGCTACATGCATGTTCACACCATTAGCCATGGTCACATATCCACGTGTCCTGCTGAGACCTTCACATCTTTCAAGAATCATCTGAAGACGCACCTCTTCCACAAGCACTTAACTACCCCACACCTTTAAACCACTTCACACACACACACACACACACACACACACACACACACACACACACACGCACGCACGCACATTTCTCCTCTGCATTTCTCCTCTTTAGCTTGTTTCCAAATCTGGTTGTCAAATAAACCTGGCAGTGTATACTGCGAATATTGTTGGCTCCTTGATGAATTGCTTTTGTTCCTCTTTTGTAAGTCGCTTTGGATAAGCTTCTGTTAAATCCATAAACATAAATGTAAATTATTCTCTTACTATGAGACGTATGAGTGGATGTAAAGTTCCTGTCAGGATACATTTGCTCATTGTATTATGTGAGATTTTTCAATACACGCTTTATCATAGGGATCATTTAAACAAATGAATATGAAAATTACATCAGTTTATCACTATAGAAGCAGGAAGAAAGTTGGAGTATAAATTTGAATTTAAGCATTTGGTGTGATGTGGTTGTGGTCAGGACTCAGAGGAGCTGTCATCAGAGGAGGAGGAAATGAAGATAGCCGAAATGAGACCTCCACTCATCGAAATCTCCATTAACCAGCCCAAAGTAGTGGCCCTCAGCAAGGACAAAAAAGGTAAAGAAATGCTTACTCGCACTTTCTTTAATATCAATTAACTATTCTCTCATTAACGTGGGTAATTGTTCCTTAAAATAAGGTGTGTGATTGAACTCACAAATGCAAATTATGTTTTTTGTGTCTGGTGATGTAGATGATGGGAAGGATGCCGATTCTTTGCTGGATGAGACGGTGGCCAACAGTAACCAGAACAACAGCAACTGCTCTTCTCCTTCACGCATGTCTGATTCAGTGTCCTTGACCACAGACAGCAGTCAGGACAACTCCCTCTGTACCCCAGAGAGGGAGTCAAAGATGCCTCTCATCCCCAAGAACAGGTACGAACACACACTGAATAAACAACACAGAGTCTGTCCAGTTTAAATCTGAGTTGTGTCATTAGTTATTTCCATTATTAACTAAAGTTGAAAAGGGGTCAAAAACATTGTTTATCATTAGAAAGATATATGAAATGAAGGCAGAAATAATAGTGTGTGGCCTGCCTAGACTTGCTTTGTCATTAGTTGAGAGCTGTAAAAATTATTTAAAGCTAGACTAGATCAATGTCAACAAAGTATCTGGAGAAAAGAATCACAATATATGTTCCTACTTAGAAGGCAGCTGCCCATATAGGTAGTAGACAGAAAGGCAGCTCACTAGGTTTGAGAAGGGCAGCTCACTAGGTTTGGGAACAGAGCTAGAGTCTTTCTCTAACTTAATTTGATTTCCTCAAATGCAGACAAGAGGATGAAAACCTCAACCAGCTGAAGCAGATGACCCCATTACTCCAGAACTGTAATGGCTCTGAGACGTCCTTACAGACCATCCTGAAGAACCAGCAGAGCTACGAAAGCAAGTCAGACCAGATGGCTGACTACAGTCTCTCCATGGAGGAGAGGCTTGCCCTCATTGAAAAGGGCATCAACAACGGTGTGACAGAGCAGTACAGTAAGTGGGATCAGATCAACATGAACGTGGCCAAACTCCCACCTGACAACATGGTGTCGTATGAGGACCTGGAAAGAACCAAGAGTCCCTCTGCCAAGGAGTCCATGTCAAGCAACAACAATGCCATGCTGTCACTCGAGAACCTTGAGAATGGCAATCGACTTCAGAAAACCCATTCTGGGGAGAGTTTCAATGGCCGAACAGATCAAATTCCCTTGCGCTACGAGTCTACGAGGACCGTCTCGACAGGTGTGACGGCGTTAAGTGATATGAGTCTTTCTCGTAGCACAGAGGAGCTGTCACCAGAGAAGAAATGTCCACCGGCCCCAGTGGTGAAATCTCAAAGCATCGCAAACATGGAGGCTGGAGGGATGAAGCTGTTCTCCTTCGAGGGAGAAATCCCACCGTACGAAGTGGCATGTGCAACCAGAACATCTGTGCCTGCCGCTCAAGGCCAGAGCATCGTCCGCTCCAAATCTGCATCCTTACTCAATGATCAAACTTTGCAGATCTACCCTGGATCCTCAGCATCATCCTCCGACTTGCTGTCGAGCTCCAAACCTCCGGTTAGCAGTGCCCGCTACCAAACCGCCCCCCCGCCCCAGTACAACGTCCAGTACGCCAGCAGCACAGTCCCCAAAGACAACCTGTGGAGCCAACGTACCCCCATACCCCCTGAACAGCCCTATTTGCCACCACAGCACTCCCTTGCCAACACCAACTACTCAAACCGCAACAACGCCCCTCCGTACCCCCAGCCCCAACAGCGCGGCCCGCCCAAAACCCCGGACATGTGGGCCAAGGAAAGGATGCTGCCCTCTGTTGGACAGCGAGGCACCTTGCAAAGACAAGGCAGTGGATCCTCTGGCACCTCCATGTGCATGTCGGACCCGCGTCGCATGCCAGGATTGGAAGGAGAGTACATGACGTATCGGGACATTCACACGGCGGGCCGTGGGCCCCTGCAGATGAGCCAGGCTCTCCACAGACCCTTGTCAGCCCGCACCTACAGCATCGATGGACCCAACGCTCCCCGGCCACAGAGCGCTCGGCCCCCACCGCACGAGCTTCCAGAGAGGACCATGTCCGTCAGCGACTTCAACTACCAGCATGGCAGCCCCAGCAAGAGGCCCAGCATGAGGGTGAAGTCCGAGCACTCGCTGCTGGACGGGCCGGTCGGAGGAGGTGGCAGGGTCCCAGCCGACTGGAGGGATCAGGTCATGAGACACATCGAGGCCAAGAAGATGGAGAAGGTATGCTTGATATTACAAATACTGTATACAAAGGCAAACATAGCTGTTGCTAATACTTAGAATTAAGGGTTTGTTCAAAGCCGTAAGATTCATCTGTTACCATTTATACTCCAGACATGAATGATACTTCAGATTGCGCGATTTGTTGAGGAGAAGTGTGCTGCTACTTTTGTAATCGATTGGACTTGAAAGTTCTGTCTAGTGCAATTACAGTCCTAGAGGGCCACTGTCCTGAAGAGTTTAGCTCCATCCCTAATCAAACACACCTGAAAAATCGAACCTGTGGCTGAATCCGAAATCACACCCTATATCCTCAAATAGCGCGTTATTTGAGGCGTCAGTAGTGGTGTCCGAAACCATAGTGGATGTTATTGAGAGCACTTATTCAATCCCACATTGCACCGCAATAACGAGTATACAACCAATGTATGCTTAATGGCTGTTCAAATTCACTCACTCGTTTTCAATTAACTCCTTTAAGTGAACCGTATTAGTGGACTAATGTAGGGTATAGTGAATGAGGGTTTAGGGGGCGATTTTGGATTCAGCCTGTCTTCAGTTTTGTTTGAATACTCCAAGCAGGTGTGCTTGATCTGAGATGGAGCTAAACTCTGTTGGTTAGTGGCCCTCCAGGACCAGAGTTACCCATCCCTTGCAATCAAAAATTAGACATACATTGTGTAAAGGACCCAGGCTGTATCTAGGGTTCAGAATATCATAGTGCAGCGTTAGCCATCCTGCAGAGTTTAACTCTAACCCTAATCAAACACACCTCTGTTTAGGATTGCTAGAAAATAGCAAGCAGGTGAACTACAGCAGGGTTGGAGCTGAAATCTGCTAAAATAAGGTAGCCCCCCAGGAGCAGGGATTGCTAGCCCGTTGTGTTGGCAACAACATAGCTATGTGCATCCGAAATCGCATAGGTACCACATTTGATAAGGAATAAATTTCACTGTAGTTCATAAATCCTCTCCCAGTGGCCTCATGAAATAGTAAAGTGTCACTTAATACTATGAATCAATCTGTTTTTGCGCCTATTTAGTAGCGAAGTATTCATACTTTGACACATAGTCAGACCATGTTAGCAATCATATAGCAACACCCTGGCATCGTAGCAGCAAGTTTTGCATGGGCACTCACAATTTAGTTTCTGAACCTCAAGTCTGAATTTCCACGCTCCACCATTCTTCAGCATTAACTGCATGCATATGCTATTGTTTATTTTCTCTCATAAAAATGCTCATTACCCAGTATTTCTCTGCATGTTTGTGTATGGACATTAACACATAAACCAACTCTAACCCATGCATGTTTCAAAAGTGTACTCATGGTCAATGCATGCTCACTGAAGTCCTCATTAAATGCATGTGTGTTTGTGTGCATGTGTCATCATGTTCAGAGCACTCTATCTCGGTCTTTGGCCACTCTCATTGGCAGTCAGAGCTCTCTGGCCTGTAGCGCTGTAGACCGGTGGCAGATTGGAGCTCATGGGCCCAGCGTAAGTACCGCCTCACTAAGACCTCGCCCAAAGGGTGATTCTCTCCTCTTGCTGTGTAATTTGTGTTCCCAACAAATTTAGAGGCATTTATCACCTTGCAATTTCTGTACACACACAAGCTGAATATCTTGAATGTTTCCCAACCACCTTGCTGAAACACGAAAAAGTACTCTTTTCTACTCTTTTTACTCTCTAACTCTTTTCTAATCAAACACAACTTCAAATCAATGTTAGTTGAGACTGGAAGACCTGAAAAAAATGGGTCAGATAAGGGAGGCATCTGGGAACAGGGTTTGTAAAGTCAGTTAAAAGGTTAAATTACCCAAAAATGAAGATTCTGTAATCATTATGTTCCGAACCTGTATGACTAACTTTCTTCCATGAAATACAAAAGAAGAATGTCCAATCTGCTCTTTTCTACACAATTCTGCAAATTTCTGGGGGAAAAACTGGCTTTTGAGTAGCCAACAAACGTCTCTAAGCAGCAAGCATTGACGAGAATGCCCCTTATGGAGCTTAAGACCCCCACCCCAAGTTCACCCTTCTCAGCTTATATCCAGTGTCGGCTGGTTTGCACAATTGCTTAGTTTCTTTGGGTTGTCGAAGTAATACGAGATTAAGGACATTCCTAACCACTAAACCATATACAATAAAGTCCTGGAAACAAACAGTCTTTATTTATCTCTGTGTGCTTAAAAGCACAATCTGAGCTAAAGAAAGCTCTGTTGTTTTGATCAGGTTAGCTGAAAGGCCCATAAAGTCTGTTTTAAAAATCTATGGAATATGATTATGAAATATTTTATGAAATGTGATTTCTTCAGCCTGATTTTCATAATGTGGAGTTAGTAAACATAATAGCTGATTCACCTTGCTAATTAGAGTACTATAAGTAAGCCATCCTATTGTTTGAAATGACACACAACAGGAGCTTAAGCAACACAAGCTTATGAATCAAATTTACTGGAAATTCCACATTCATGGGAAATGGCTGCAGTTTCCAGTCACTTCTTATTTAGCTGTATGTTTTAATACTATAGTCGTCCACTGTAGTTAAAAGTATTCAAAATACATCCCATAATGGTTAAACAAGCATCATCAAATACAGTAAACCTTTTCCCGTAGCAAAGTTTGAGACATTTTGTGCTGTTTCTCTGCAGGACGATGTCTTCAGTCCTCATGGACAACCGGGCTATCATATCGACACTTTAAGAAAAGTAAGTGCTTTACACTATAAATTAATGAGACAAAAAGTATTTGGACACTTAGAATTGTATAAATGTTGCTTGCTTTATTGAATGCGATAATGTTCAGATGTTTTGCTATAAACACTCATGAAGAACAATATGCAGTGATGTTCAGGAATATCATTTAAACTTCTCCTTATGGCTGAATCCTATACGTCCTCTGTCCTCATCTGTGGTTGTGTGTAATGTGCTAATGAACTGCATTGAGATATGGACCCAGTGGGCATGCCTGACTCCAGCAGTGATTAATTAGCTCTAATTAACAAGCACTGCTTTAAAGAAGCCTCAGACATGTTCGAAAGCTGATCTTTCTAGCACACAAACCAACTGTGGATGTTCTCACTACTGACTACAATAAACACATGGAGAGATAAAAATATCTTAAATTGAGATTTAACTGGTAACATACATATATACACATATACACGCACAGTGTATATTCATGGCAAATATTGGCACCTGGCAAATATTTTATCGACCATTTTATTTGTTTTGTTTTGTGCCATTTTGTTTGTACTTGGTGAGTGACTTTTGGACAAGTGTCCTTGAAAACAAAGATGCAATTTGTTTCATTGTGGAATTCTTGGTCTCTCTGGAAATAAACCATTTAGTGAGGTGGATTAATTAGAATTAAATCAGTCAACATGAATTTCTTGTTCTTCTAACCCGATTCCTGGTTCATTGAAATGTTTCCTGGGAACTTTCTGCCCCCTGGTGTCTGAAAAATGCATCACATCATATAAGTAGACATTTAGACATGCTTAAAGGACCATCCTTAGTTTTGTTTTTATTGAAAAAGCCCAGTAATTTCCCTTTAACCCAATTTTTCAGTTATGATGAAAAATAAAAAGTTATCACTGATTAGAGTTAGTGTTTTCACTGATTTCTGTTTATTCAATGAAATTTCAAGAGTCTGGTTAAAGAGGCCTGTTCCTCATCACAGAAATCTCATCATAGTGACCATATATCTTCTGTATCTCTGAAAGTAGCCTCTGTCTGGGCCTGTGCCAAAACCTGAGAGTTAAATGCAAAAATCACTGCACTGACTTGCTTTGAGGAGAGAGATTGCCATTGGTTGACAGTGTGTAGTGATTTAACTGGCAGAAATACTATGTGCATCTCTTAATGGTGTGTGCATTTGTCTCTCAGGTGCCTTTGATGAATGGCCAAATGTGTGCTCCTGTGAGACCTCCCATGAGCTGCGGTCAGCCCCCGATGGCACGCCACCCCTCACGAGAGCAGCTCATCGACTACCTGATGCTCAAGGTGTCCCAGCAGCCCCCCGGTGCTCCACGGGTCCCACAAGAGACCCTGCAGCAGGAGGTGGGACCAGTCTCAGAAATATCAATATGTGCCCTGCATTTGAAATGTTAACACATCTATAGACCATCGTGCCTAACACAGTGTCTCCACTGGACGCAACAGTTGTGGCACCAGTGTAGACGCCATCACTGGTTATAATGGGTTTAAAGGCTCGGTTTACGTTTTGCTCGATCGGATCACAAGTAGACGAGGGAGACACATTCCCGTTCACAACTGGTGTTTTAATCCGTCTCTTTTGTCCACTTTCAACCACTTCTGTCCTGATTTCTTCAAGGGGAGGGTCTATGGGTGGGTAAATGTATGTTTTTTTTCAGATCTTTTAATCTAATGGACGAAATAAGCTTGCGCAATTTACATATGAACGCGACCAGAGACGACAGAAAAACACACAGAGAGCAGCGGCTTTAGTTTCTGCTCTGACAGCTCAAGACCAGCCGAACAGTGCGAGTGTGTTAGAAATCAGGAATGGTGAGAGAACATTGATTTACGTTTTTCGTCTTCAAACCAAACATGGGTCTTCAGCCGACAAAGTTTAAATCCCGTCTGGCTAGAGCGCTTCCCATAAGGTTTACTCGTTAGGTCAGTAGGCGGAGAGTAGGCGTCTTTTGTGGCTGTTCGAACACAATCGACCACATGAGCATTTAAACTACGAAAGCAATCTGGTCGAATGGGTTTTCAACTACCTCTGGAAGTGGTCAAAGTGGACAAACTCCACGTTTACTCCTGTATTTAGTTTCATCCACTTCTAATCTGTTCCACCAAAACACATGTTAATACCAGGTGTAAACGGGCCCTATTTGCTTTTGTCGCGTCCCGCCGCTCGCGTCTGGTGTAGACACAGTGCAAGTCAATAGGAAATCAAAATGAACCCTCTATGCTTTAATAAACATTCTTGGTTTTATGGTCTATCGATAAAATGTAAAATCCTGATGTCACCTAGGCTGTGTGGGATATTGGATAATGCTAGCTAATAGCCAAACAGATATTTAGGCATCACAGTGATGTGAACTCAAGCGCTGTGGTTTGTGTGACACGCGTGTCTGTCTTGCGTTCTCAGCTCCATGTGAAGATCGAGAAGAATCCTGAGCTGGGTTTCAGTATATCAGGAGGAGTGGGTGGTCGCGGGAATCCCTTCCGCCCAGACGACTACGTCAGTATTTCTCTCTTTCTTTTGAAATGGTTGTGCACATCCATTTCTGGAGCTTTGATTTCAATTCATGATTCCAATGAATTATGACCTCTTAAATCATAAATGATCAACAGGGCATCTTCGTGACGAGGGTTCAGTCAGAGGGACCTGCTTCAAAACTCCTTCAACCTGGGGACAAGATCGTCCAGGTCATTTATACTACTTTCTATTCACATATTTTGTCTTATCCATACCTTAGTAATTCACTAACATCAATTAACATCCACTTTGCAGGCAAACGGATACAGCTTCGTTAACATCGATCACGGACACGCTGTTTCCCTCCTGAAGACGTTCCCCAGCACCGTCGACCTGATCATCGTTCGAGAGATGGCCGCATAACTGACGAAACTGAATGTGCACTGTCTTATTTTTGTACCGAGAGGAGCCAGTGCTGTATGTAGTTAATCTGAGCTGATATAAACGGGACGAGCTTTGACCGTCGGTGGATAGGGGCGAAACCACTGCATCAGGTGGAAGAGTCTGGGAGCATGCGCCTTCACTGTGGGATAGCCTGTTGGTGCAGTCCAACTGATATGAAACCCTGTACTTTTTGTAAAGATAGTTTTTGTTTTTCATTTTATAAGACCACCTGGATTGAGTTCTTATGGGACATGAGCTGACCGCTTGAGGCCAGGGCTCTCGATCAAATCTCACTAGTTTTTTTGTTTGTTTTTTATCATTTTAAAGATTTTTAAAACCACTTTCATGACCTGTGTGAGATTGTGAGATTGTAAGATGGAAGACAATGCTACGTGCTAACTGTGGTTTTGAATGTAGAACTGGGGTGAGCTAAACTGAACTGGATGTGAAATCTGTTGGCCTGGTGGTCAGATTACCCTTGTGAAGAAAACTTCCACTCATTGGGATTGATAACTTGTTTCATCCACCTCTATGCTAGAAACTCTTCTAGTCTTCTCAGCTCTCTCCTTCTGGAAGTTTCCTCCAGTGAAATAAGAGTCTCTTCCTGCAAACTTCCACTGGACAGAAGTGGAAGAGACAGACTTTAGCCCGGATGCCACCTGGAAGGATGCGCTGAAATGCTCCCAGCACGTGAAACATGGACAGGAACGCGATGAAGTACTTCCGTGAGGATTTGGAAAGAGAGCAACTTTGCTAAAAGACAGAAACAGAACGTGGTTCAAGTACCTTAACCAAAGCATATTGGGACACTGTGGCTGGGCGGCATGAAACTGCTGGCACGTGAACTTCTTTCCTCTGACTTCTACAACACAGCCACCCGATTCCAATGCCACTGAACTCATCCGAAGCATTCGCACTCGAACATTTATTTTTTTCTTATTTCAATTTGAGAGATCATCAAAACCGTTTTTTTTTTATTCTGTGAAGAAGATTGTAGATGTGATATTTTATTCTCTTACGAAAACATTCTAACATTTGACTAGTTGCAGTTGTGGATGTTTGCTATTGGGGTCTTCGAGAAAACGACATGTCAAGTGCCATAGACCCTGAACTGTCACAAAATGGGTTCGACCCAGAGCAATACTCGTACAGATCCACGCCGCATATTCAGTGGCCTTATTAGGCTGGCGTATGACACCGTGGGCGAAAGAGCAATAGAAAGTCGTTTAGTCCATTCGCAAGATGCAGTCAGTTGTGTTTTTATATAAATAAAGAACCCATTTAGTATTTCTCGATTGATACCACATTTTATATTGTAAATCTTTTAAAGACAAAAACATAGGAGATGGCATTTCAGATTTTTTTGTAAAAAAAAAAATGTTCGTAAAGTCAGAATAGTGTGCGAATGAATGTCTCGTCACATTAGCGATTGCACTGCTGTTTCCACCCCATGAAGATTAACATTGCATTTTATGTGGATACATCAAAATCTTCAATAGCAAAGAGATTCGAAAAGCTACGTTAATCGTAATGTTTGTATTTGAAGTAGTCGCAATGAAAGGCCATGATTTTTTTGCCCTGCCTGCATTTGAGGAGAACGACCCACTGTCGATTATAGTACTGTGTGTATTATTTGCATGAAATTCCTCCTTTTGATCGTTCTTCGCTGTATTCTTCAGTAGACTGGAGCGCTAATTGAATCCAAGTAATCAAATGAACATACTGATAATGTGACAAATCCACAATTTGATGTGAAAGAGCACGGTCGCCCTTTTTACAAGAACTCAATTGATTCGCTATTGAGTTCCAGTTTTAATTTAGTATGTTGTTAAGCTTTGGGTCAACATTGCCTATGGATTGTAAATTAATTTGCTACATTTGATTACTTTTTTGGAGTAAAAAATGATTAATCGCACAGTTTAAAGAACATAACGTTAGTCGATAAAACTACGCCCCTCATCTTTGCTGAGAATGATTCACTCAACATGGTTTTGTGGACACTGTTACTTCTATTTTGTCACAAATCAGTCTAGCGTAGATCCCTCGACTGTCACTTTTTTTAGTTTGTCTGCGAAGACATTGTAAAAACGTAATAACGAACAGTGACTAAAAAACTGGTGTTCTTTTTACTGTCCCACTTTTATTTATTTAGTACACCTTACTTTGACTTTAGAGATTACTAATCAACATGTAAATACTTTTTAAAAAGGTTTATGATTTGTTCATGGCATTAGTGATTACGTTTTTTAAAACCAGCAATAACTTGCATCACAGAAGCAGCCCTTTTAATGTATAGCTATGTCAAAGGTTTCTCCGCAAGCAGCTACTGTTAAGATGATTGGTATGCATTTATTCAACATTCCAGATTTTGTAAATAAATGTACTTTCCATGGTGTCCTGTGGAAAGAATAAATCAACTAATGCTCTTTCAAGGTGTATGTTTGTTGTCTTTTTTTGGTTCTGTGTTGTTTATGTATTTATTTTTGGCCGTACAGTCACTGTATTGACCAAAGCAATTCAACCATTCTTTAAAGTCTCCCTGTAGTCAATCATTGTATCCCTTAAAACTCATCTTTAATCATTAAAATTACATATTTAAATGTTTTTCCCTTGGAAAAAAAAATCTTCATGCCTTAAAATAGCTTGAATGTAACTTTACACCCTTTCCTCATTTAGTATACATGGTTCTATAAATGTGCTAATTAGCCCCGCCTCCACTCACTCACAGCAGCTCAGAGATCCACTCACACAATGATCTGATTGGTTACAAGGTAGTTACATAGACACGTAAACAACATTAAAAACCTGATTTACACAGGGGGACTTAAACTATATTTGTGTGTGTTTTGCAGAATTTACAAAGTCAGAAAGGTTTGGAAGGATAGTGGGTAAAGGACAATTTTTTTCAGAAAGATGATCTCATTGAATCCGGCCATTTTGGGTCATAGTACGAATGCATTATCAGGTATGAGATGTTTACCTCACATCACTATATTTCTCATTAACAATAAAATGGCATGTTTTTGTTACAAGCACATACAATATTTCAGTCATTAATCAAAGCTGATAGGTGTTAACAAAGACTAAACGGGTCTGAGAAGTAAAATTAGATGACTAAAGTAATTTAATCATAGCTTTTATCTGGTGTAACTCAATACTTTGTTTACTGACAATGCATCAACGCTGCTGCAGTTCGAGGAAATGCCTGAAATGGTCAAACGTAAGAATATAATCAAGCCTTCACCACCTTTATTATCTTCATTCCTAGGCTTTGAAATCACGTAAAGAGCAGAAAGCAGCGAAGCCGTTCTTTCACATGGAGTGAGAGTTGGTCTCGTATCAGATTCCAGCTCTATATATATAACCAGGGGCAAAATAGGAGAGTGCTTTCAAAACAGACCCAGGCTTGTAGACATCCCACATGAGACTCGTTTCATTGTTTTCCTGTTGACAAGATTTCAAGCCAAATGGTTCTCAGCTTAATCATGATTATTTTAGTATGTAATGTATACATTAATATCAGTTTTATGACCATTCTACAAAAAAATCTACTTTTTCACACATGAAAGCAACACATAAAGCTTGGTTTTTAAGAAGAAAAGTTTTTGAATGTGTCTATAACACCAAACAGTGCTGTCTATAGGAAACTCACTGCGTTTTGAGGCAGCCAGTATTCAGTATGTCCCAGTACCTTCATCTTGCGTCTGCTTGGCCTTGATGGAAACGTGTTGTGATGGGATCAACGTGTCCTTCAAATGAGCTCGGCTCGGGCTGTTCTGCGGGTCAGCAGATCACAGTGCGCTGACATCTGATACAAGCTTGTGTAAAAATAACCTTCAGCACACCAATGGACCAAATAAACCCTCTGCTTAAAATGTGTTAAAAATGTTTTGGATCTCAATACAATCTGTCCTTTTGATACGCCCTTAACTTTTGAACACATTTTGTGCCTGCTCTTTTACTAAAACATCATGTTGCATACAGTTAATTACTGTAAAATCACAGTAATATGAATGACAGTGACGGCTAATATCTGCTAACTGGTGTTTGGGTTGAAATTGTGGCAACATCTGCACACCCTTTCAATGTGCCATATGTTGGTATTATCAGTACTATCACAGTACAGTAAAATTCATTTTGAAATCATTAGAAAAAAAAGTGCAACTTGTTATTTGTCTGCCTCAATTTGTCTCAAAACATCAAATTTAGGACGAACTCTTGCATTTACAACTCCCACAAACTGTAATGAACAACAAAATCCAGTATTTGACTATTATGACAGTGCAGTGCTCTGCACCCCTGGCCACTGCACTAGAGCTATTGCTTCAGAGCAGAAGGTTGTTTTTGTACAGTAAACTTGTGACTGGCGCATTTGGCCCCGCCCCGCGGAGGTGTCAATCACCGAGACGTCACGACCACTATTAAAGAAAACCAACAAACAGCAGCCAGAAAAACACACATACACACCGAAACACACACGTCAGCGGACTAGCGGCACAGACCAACGCGAAGGGTTTAAAATATAGTCTCTTTATTCCGGGAGCTTCTCTTTTTACTCATATAAGGCAAGTAAAACACTTTCCCCCCACATTACAACCTTTTAAAAGCTCATGCTAACGCTACAGGAAAATGATTAGTTTTGGTGAAATAACCAGCTAATAAGCCTAATATCTTTATTTCCGGAGTTATTCGTTGGTATAATGTCATTTAATGTGGTAGCGGTTAGTCTAAATTGACGAACTTGGTGAGTTTAACCAAATATTGCTGTTAGCTGATGCTAGCATGTTAGCTAGTAAAATTAGCCTGTTGTTCCTTTCGACCTAAAAGCTGAAATATGATACGAAAATAGCAGATTTATGTTTAAACACAAGTGTTTTATTCGTAACGCGTTGTTTGCTTCGCATTTAAACTGATTTTGTCCTTCAAGAGCCCAGAGATGAAAAATAAGATCGTTTGCATGTATTTATCTTCAAATGTTTGAGATAGTTAACTGGCTGTTTATGAAATATTATTATTAATCGACTATTTTACTGTCTATTATAGTGTTTTCGGTTTTATTTGGTGTAGTTTTGCGTGTCGATCGAGATGTTATACAGGAAACTCAAAGCCCAGCTAGTTTGTGTATCTCTATCGCTGAGTGAATGAATTATAAACGTCTTTAAAAAATAATTTTCAATATTTTGACTGATTTGTTGTGAATTGGGGTTCTGGTGGTGAATTGTTGTTTTTTTTTTTTTATTATTATCATCAAGGTTTGTGCTTTGGCTCAAACAGGAAGAGTGTTTGAAACAAAGGAGAACACAAAGCAAATTCACGCTGACCCAGATATAAAGTAGATAAACAGCTACATTACAATCCATCCTCACTCATTTATCATCACAAACTCCTCAGACTGAACACAACACACATTTTGAGGGCAGCAGCTGTTGTGTTGGGTGTTTTTTGCGCTTTATATGCCACTGTGTGTTTGTTAGCCGTGATGCTAGTGTTAGCATGACTCAGTGGATTTCACGAGGCCTCAAACGCTGATATAGCTCTATATGTAATTTATGAAGTACACATACTATGTGGATAACACGCACATACCGTGTTTGCAGTGTAAAGTGCACTATTAGATATTGTATAAGCTCTAAATGTCATTTAAATGCTTCATATCTTGGTGCATTGAGACACGTGAGCATCTGTTCTCTGCTGTCTTTCTCCATTTATGGTGTCTTTTTGGCTTCATGGTTTGCATTTGTTCAACTATTTGACTTGGTTTATCTCTCATGTCTTTGTTTTGCCCTGTATGCCGTGTATTTGCTGTCATCCAGACAGGGATAGGTGAACATAGATGGAACAACATGCAGGGAACCGACTGAAGAAAAAAACAGCCCTGTTGGGTCTTTGCCATTTTTGGCTTTATCAGAATATGAGGCCATGTGTAGGGAGGAGGGTGCTATGCAAACCAGCTCCTACCAGAGATGTGTGTGTGATGTAATGGGAGGCAGGTAGGACGATGGGTGGGGGGTATTTTTAGTCGGGACACACTGGTGGAGGCTGTTCAGGACAACATGTCACATTGCACCCTTGTGACGGATGAAAACTAATCCAGCGGTCCATGTGAGCGAGTGTGAAGGGCAGCAGGCTCTCACACACACACACGTGATGTAATGGCCATGTGGCGGGTTTTCAGGGGAAAGCCTCTGATGCCAGAAGGCAGAGGTGCAAAGCTGCAATCTTGTTTACTTGCAGGCAAGAGGCCCTCTGAAACCACCTCGAAGTCATGCCACTCCTGACAGATTTCAGGTTCATTGCTCGAAAGCGTGTTACATGTTTCCGCTTGGATGGGGATTGGGTTTTCCGCTGTGATCGGCCTCTGCTTGAACAGAATGTTCCAGCTGTTCCACCTACAGATACATTTACATCTCACACTGCTATTCAGCATTTACCCATCAACACCGCATAGTCGTACGCACTTCATCTGCTTAGTATGGTGTTCACTACACCGACATCTCAGTAGTTGATGCCAGGGCAGTTGGTATTTAGGATTATTTGATACAGCCGCAACTATTTAGAAAGTTAACTATTCATATAAATGGATGGTTGTGCGCAATGTGACTGTGGACCAGAAGTGGGAGATGAGATAAACCTTATTAAAAAACAAAAAATTAATTCTTTATCGTGATATTTTGTCTGTTTTTAAAAAAATAAGAACAAACATGCAAATGACAAACAATAGGACAAATACAATAAATAGGTGATGCACATGTCAAACAGCGCTTTAAGTTTTTAATGTACTGTAAGGTCTGTTCATACAGTAGAAAGTATAATTGTCCATGTATGGGGACTATGTTGCTTTATCACATGAACTTGTCAGAAACTTCTGTGCAGCACAAAGCTGCTTATTTACATATTGTAACATAAATGGTATGGCAAAATATCATTCGATTGATGCTTTGTATTGTCGCCCAGCCATAATCAATATTAAGAGTTTAGGTCATGCTCTATGGGGGTGCGTTTCATTTTAATTTAGTTTTTAGCGCTTTTTTGGATAGATATATTTTTTTTAAGTCATGGTGACACCACAGAATTGTTTAAAATTTACTTTTAAAAATAGATGTGAATCTTGTTTGGACTAATTGTTCAAACCAACAGCGAATCGTTCCAGAAAGAGACTCTGATCCACTTCAAATGCTTTAGAGTGTGAAAGCACCCTCGAATTATGAAGTTGGTGTGCGACGTGATCATAAAGGAGTTAGGAAAATTCTGTTTAAAATGGTGCAGTGCGTCACGCTCACACTGTTTTTGTAACTTATGGTGTCATGTGTGAACCAAGATCTAAATATTAATGGATGGAATCACAACAGTGGGCATGTAGACTTAATGAAATTGTTGTAAACAGTCAGTAATGAATAAGAAAGAAACAGAATCAGTAGAACAAAAAAAAGTGAAGTAAAAAAAAAAATTTCGTTTTACGGCAGTATCAAACATTGAGAAATTTAGAAAACGTGTTACCAATGAAGCACAAAAATGGCAAACAAACAACCTAGGACAGTGGTTCTCAAACAGGGCCCCGATAAATCTTAATGACTTGATGAATTAAAATGCTTTAAAAACTCAAAATAAAGATGCACCACATTAAATTGGCCCCGATTCATAAAACGCTTGTACGAAGGATTTGATCCTAAATACCATGGATTTTATCCTATGTAAATATTGAGGAACTAGTCAGGATTTATAAAGGCAGAAAGTGACATGAAAATGTTCCTATGCGGATGACAAATGAAGAGTATGAATACATGTTGGTGCTCATATACCAGCAATTCAGTTATCTCGGCATAAAATCAAAAGGTAAAGATAATAGAAAGTGTAAATATAAATGGGCAGTCACACTTTGCATTAATATAATTAAATGAGCAGCATGTTAACTGATGTTTAAAGGGTCAGTTGTTGCTGTTTCCTCAGCATAGTAGCACAAAAGTGTTTGTGTTTTTACCACGATGCAATTAGAGTTAAAGTTTGACTACCAACACATTAAATATTTTTAGTCATATTCAATATGTAACGCGCGCATGAGAGCAGTTTATGTGCGGAACGCCACAATGAGATTAACACTCGCTATGTGGATCACAGTTCATATCCGGACCGAAGCAAGCACGTTTCAAATTTTTATGGACATATTTCATATACTGTTTTAGTGCTCCAAACATGAACCAGCACTGCGAATGCGCACATCTCAGGACTTCAAATGAAATATATATGTGAAAATACAGACACTGATACAGCCGTGCAACTGAAGGCGATGACAAATTATTCTGATACCCACAAGACAGTGATGTAGACTGAAAATTCAAAGAAGAATGGACAAAAAAAGTAACTATGCCTTTATTCCTTCTGTGTTAAACTGATGTGTGTCATTTGTTCAGTGATAGTGCACGTAAACAAAATGAAAATATTAGACATTTTAAATGTTCTTCCTCATTTTTCATATAGACCAATTTCTCTTGAAAGTTGAAAGTTATCAGAACTTGTATGATTTGTTCATGATAGTTGTTATTCTTTACTGATAACTTTTGTGAGGTTGTCGTCAGGGTTATATTTTTTAAAATACATCAAGGTGCGCCCAACTCTGTTGTTTGCTAGTTTTTCCTCCGCTTGTATTTAAATATTCATGTGTCTGTATTATGAGTGTTGTAGATCTGTGTTTCATTGGTTGTCTCCCCTCTTCCCATTCTCTACTCTCCCACTTTTCTACAGCTTTACACACCCATTTCTTGTCTTTTTCAAATCTGAGGTATGAACGAGTAATGATTAAGGAGGGAAGGAGGGAGGGAGGGGGGGGGGGTTCATGACACTAGTAATTGCATCACAGAAATAATTTGTATTAATGATTTTCCTGAAAAAAAAAAAAGTCTGTCCATGCCTATCTGGCTCATTTGTTTTCTGAGAGCGCGCTTGGATTTCCTTGGCCATTGATGAGTGCTGTATACCTTCATATATTTGTGGCTGTTCTGTAGGTGGAGTAGATTTGCGCTTGCGCTTAAAAGGATAGTTCACCCAATAATAAATTATGTCAGTAATTACTCACCCTCATGTCGTTTCAAAGACTCCCAAGACTTTCTTTCATCTTTGGGAAACACAAATGATGAAATCTGATAGCTTTCTGTCCCTGCATTGACAGCTACGCAATTAACACTTTGATGCTTCTAAAAGTTCATAAAGAGATCGTAAAACTAATCCATATGAATAGAGCGGGTTATTCCAAATTTTCTGAAGAGACACGATCGCTTTATATGATGTACAGATTTAATTTAGGCTTTTATTCACATTTGAACATTCACCAACTCGCACATCAGTTGTGGTAAACGGAAGCTCAAGCATGTTCGCTTGACGTGCGAGAACCAATGAGGTTCATTCTCATGTTACGCAGCACGTTTGAGCTTCAGCAAGAACCAATGAGGTTCATTCTCGTGTTACGCAGCACGTTTGAGCTTCAGCAAGAACCAATGAGGTTCATTCTCGTGTTACGCAGCACGTTTGAGCTTCAGCAAGAACCAATGAGGTTCATTCTCGTGTTACGCAGCACGTTTGAGCTTCAGCAACAACCAATGAGGTTCATTCTCGTGTTACGCAGCACGTTTGAGCTTCTGCAAGAGGTTTGTAGCTTAAATTCAATCTTTTTAATCCTATAAAGCATTCGAGTCTTCAGAAAATTAATTAAACCACTCAATTCAAATGGATTAGTTTACGATCTCTTTATGAACTTTGTTCAGAAGTACATATCAGCTTAGATAGGAGATCCTTTAAATATTGTCTTGGACAAAGGGGGATTAGATTAAAAAAAAAAAGAGAACCACTTACCTAGGATTTTCTCATGAATATGTGTTTGCGTCCGAAAATAAACTTGTTTACAGCTTGTTAGCTAAACTTTTGGCGCTAATGATTGTGTTTTTGTTAATCTGTGCACAGAAGTATTTTCATAGCAGATTAATCTTCGTACTGACAGTCCTGTCCTTTTCTGATGTAACCACACCATATAGTTTAATGAAGCATTTTAATGGTTGGATTGGTTAAGTGTTTGGACTTCCAGGGAGTCTTACAGGTCAGTCTGGTTGTAAAATGATCTTTGGCATGAGTTTGCAGAAATCACTTTGCTTTCGTTTGCTTGAATCCGGTGATTCCCTGCAAAGATAAGGCTCATGCCAAACGATGCAAAAAAAAAAGTGCTCAGACGTCTGACGCCTAATCTGATTCCCAGTCTGTGGCAACATTGCACCTTTATCTGCGTAAATCCTCTTAATGAAGCCAGCCGCAGTCTTTGATTCACTCTTCTCACACACACACACTGTCATATTCATGGTCCTTGTGTTTTGTTGTCTGCAGGAATCGCCCAACTTCAGAGAGATGGCCCAGGAGACCAATCAAAGCCCCGTGCCCATGCTCTGTGCCACCGGCTGCGGTTTCTATGGCAACCCTCGGACCAGTGGCATGTGCTCGGTCTGTTATAAAGAGCATTTAACAAGACAAAACAATGGGGGAGTCAGTCCGATTAGCACAATGGGTACGTCTTTCCACTCTTTGAACATCTTCACGGACAATCGGACGTGTTCGTAAGATCGATTGTTCCTCAAGCGTCTCATTAACAATAAAGGGGTTTGGTCTCTTCCAGCAGCTTCCAGCAGTGTCACCGGTAGTCCTACCTCTGAAGCCTCGGCCATCCAGATCATTGAAGCGACACTAAACCACTCCTCCGCTGCTAGCGCCGAGTCGCCCAACACCGCCGCCACCGCTGCCCTTCCAGTCACACAACAGATGACGGAGATGAGCATTTCCTGTGAAGACGATGTGGGCTCGCCAAAAGTAGAAGTTCCTGAACCGGGTTGGTATTTCTGGGGTTTTTTTTTCAGACATGAGGAAGTGTCTCAGCTGAATCATGTTTAAAGTGCTCTAAACGCAGCTTTAGAGTCCCTAAAACAGTTTATGAAAGTCCTAACACCGGATAGGTTCAAAATAGCAGCTTAATGCATCTGGTTCATTTATAACAAGGCGCAAACAATTTCAACATGCAGATTTGCAACGGGTCAGGTTGGTCGTGTGAATTCACCATATTGGCCAAACCGCTTGGTTTGGAAGTAAACTCTGTGTGCTGTGCTTCATACGGCACCACACTATTGGCAACGGACCTTTTTCGTTTGCAAAATTTCTCTAATGTGACTGCGCTTTAAGACTAGAGTGCTATTTTGATCTGCTTCATTTAAGCAATGTTTTTCTCATTCACAAACCCCACTCTGCAGCCAATTCTAAAGATTTCATTCGAATCACAGTGCTGACTGCTTACACGACGCTGATACTAACCATGAACCTACACCTTTAAGTTATCGTTCACCCAAACCTGTATGAGTTTCTTTCCTCTGAACACAAAAGAAGATATTTTGAAGAATGTCAGTAACCAGACAGTTTATGGACCCCATTGACTTCCATAGTATTTTCTTCCCATACTATGGAAGTCAATGGGGTCCATCAACTGTTCGGTTACTGACATCCTTTGTGTTCAGCAGAAGAAAGAAATTCATACAGGTTTAAAACAATTTGAGGGTGAGTTAATGGTGACACAATTTTTATTTTTGGGTGAACGATTCCTTTAACCTGTTTATGCTGATAGATGTCATTACTGTTTGATCCGTGAACTTTTCTTGACCATTGACTGCGAGATCAATGATATGCCGGGCAGAGTTTGGGCTTAACTGGTTTAAGAGAAAAACAATAATGCAATTGGTTTGTTTTGACTTCAAATAAGAGACTTCATTGAGATTAAGTCCCTGAATGACATCTGAACTATTAAAAAATGGATCCATTCTTGTTTTTTAGCGCCATGCAGATGTGTAAAATGCTGCGTTGTTTGTAATCTCAGTTTTATTGCTAAAAGAGGTTCTTACAGTAAAAACAATTCACTTCATTTGCTTCGCTAGTAATGATGTTGATAACTTTCCAATGAGCTTAAACTGAAGAAATCTCTAAAAAAAACTGCCTGAAAAAGACAAAAATATTTCAGTTTGAAAGCCACAATATTTAAAATTGGCAAAAAACTTACAGAATATGCCTGTGTACTGAAGATGGAAAGATGTTCTGTATGCATGTAGTTTTTTCGGGATGTTAATGCGTGTGCATGTGTTTTGCAGTCGTCACTCAGCCCACAGCGTCCGCTGCACCCCCGAGCTCAGCCGACGGGGACGAGTCCAAGACGCCCGAACCCCC
This sequence comes from Gila orcuttii, assembly GCA_026230005.1. Lineage (NCBI taxonomy): Eukaryota > Metazoa > Chordata > Actinopteri > Cypriniformes > Leuciscidae > Gila > Gila orcuttii. The sequence continues at coordinate 18,773,024 of JAPDVR010000024.1, read as the reverse complement.
CAAACACAAGAAGAACAGATGCTTCATGTGCCGCAAGAAGGTCGGCCTGACAGGTGAGCACAACCTACGAGTGTTCCCACACACAAACCTACTCATAAATGCTCCTTCCACACGTTCTGATGCTGACGTCTCGTTGATCAGGGTTCGACTGCCGCTGTGGGAACCTGTTCTGTGGACTTCATCGCTACTCGGACAAGCACAACTGCCCCTACGACTACAAGGCAGAGGCTGCAGCCAAGATCCGCAAGGAGAACCCCGTCGTGGTCGCCGATAAGATTCAGAGAATATAACCCCCCCCCCCCCCCCCCCCCCGCCGTCTTCACCTCGACTCTGCGAGAGATCAGATAAAAGGACTCGCACTTTGACCGGTGATTCTAAAGACTAGTTTTTTTTAATTACAGTATGGGAAAGAATCTTGTTTCTAAGCCAATGCATGAGTGATCACTTTGTTTCCATCTTTCTTTTGCTTTCTGTTGGTATATGAGCTTCAAGTTTAAACAAATGAGAGGAAAAAGAACAAAAAAAGTCTCTAAAAGGTATGAAGCCAGAGACGTGTTTGTTTCTGAGTATCCTGGATCTGATTGTTGTGTTAAAGGCTGACTGTCCGTGGTTTCCTCTGTGATGGTGTGTCCTGGACTCTCTGCAGACTGTTACGGCTCTGGCCCGAGCGCCGTCAGAGCAACAGTGCATGGCTGGCTCATGTAGCAAATGGACGCTCTTGTTTCCTCCAGGTCGAACGTTTCGGCCTCCCGTTAAGAGTCAGCCTTTTCCACATTTATCAACCACTTTTCTGCTTGAGCATCAGCCTACGTCAGTTATTGAGCTATTGGAGTGATGCTGGTTTTCTCTTTCATGTTCAAAAGATTTTTTTTTTTATTATTATTATTGACAGACTTTGTGAAAAATATATAATCCAGTTGCGATGGTTTCATGCAGCCAGACCAGAATACTTCATGATCAATTTTGAGCGACCGTGATACCAGTGTCCACTATGGATGTGGTTAGACATGGCTACTAACACACAACTATATTGATTCTCCCACGTGACCGTTTAAGTGAAATTTATTTAATTTTTTTCTTCAATTGAGTTGTAATGTGACTCCAGTTTATGAAAACGTGGTTCCTGGGCTTGTTCAGAGGGTTGAATTTTAAGTGGGTGTTTTGCATGGTCAGTGAAATACAGCATACTAGAAGTCCATTTCTTTCTTCTTTTCCTCTAATTCACCTTTCTTGTGTGTGATTGATCTATTCAGTGGGTATTGAGTGTTAAATTCAGGTAAGAAATTAATGGTATTGTTTAGTGTCATTTAATCAGCCCTTTGAGTGTGCTTGAGTGTTGTGAGTCAGTGTGAGTATGTGACTATAGTCTACTCGGTGAACGCCATCTTTAAATCTGAGGCTCAGTCCGTTTCCTGTTTTTGGGTCTGGCTGCACGGCACTGTTTTATTTTAGAGCTTTGTCAGTTTACACAGTACAACTAACCTTCTGTTCTGATTTTGATTTTAGTTATGCAAGTTTGTACAAACCATCTTTATTTATTATATGTATTGCGCATATAATCTTGTTATCCAACATTACTGCGAAATTGTATCATGTAAATAAAATTATGTACAGAGATATCATTAAAATGTGTCCTGAACTGTTTTGTGCTGTACTGGTGTAATAAGTTGTGCATCGTAGGATTAATTTGTGCAAAACAACATGAAAGAAAGGGCTTTAACTAACTGGTCCTGCATGTGCATTGGTCAGGGTTGCCAGATCTGTAACAACCAGCCCATTTCCCAATCAAAATGACTAATTGAACTAGCCCTGTATCTGCATCAATGGAATAGAAGCTGTGTGAAGTATTTTTCAATTTTGCTACTTTATGAAATGTTACATGTTATTTATTTTGACCATTAGCGGGCTAAGTCATACAAGCTTCGATTAACACTTTTTAGGATCTAAAGGCGCTTCACAAAGCTTCATTTCACCTTTATGTACAATGCTACGCACCAGCAAGGCTCACCTTTGATTGGATTGGCCAGCTCAGTAATTATGACCAGCCTTGACAATATTCAAATGTAAATATTGGGCTGGGGAGGTGGGGTACAATTTGGCAATTTCTAGTTATTTTGGATGGTGCTTACTAAATACGAGTAATAATAACAGTGATTAGTGAGAATAAACTAGACATCGCTGGTTTTAAGGAAAGAACAGTTGCATTTATTATATATTTGAACAGAAAATCCTTTCATCAGGACTCAAAAAATGTTTACACATATTTAGGCAATCACAACAGCATATGAACATGTAATTGAACAAGAACTTGAGGTTCAGGAAACTTGTCTGCGTCTGGCGCGTCTGAGGAAGGCTTTCTCTCTCCACTTGTTTGGCTGCAGCATGTGGGGTCCGTTGTGAACACAGAGGATGGTCATCTGCTCCGCGTACTGCAGGTTCTGCAGCAGCTACAACACACACACAGAGTTACACACGCACATCACTGAACACGTCACACACAACCTTATTCAGGAAACCCACCTTAGGAGTGATGAAGAAATACTGAGACGTGTTCACACCGCAAGCGCTTCTCACGACAATGTCAAACACTCGCCTCTCGTTGACTGGGTCCATCCCCTGCACACAACACAACACACACAAGAGTCACACACACTCCACCTGAGGAACAGAGAAACATAATACCACAACTATCCTAGATGTTCTTCTACTAAGGTAATTGATTTGATACGGATTAGCAACAATGAAGCTGACATACAAAGTTAATTAAAACCAAAACTGAAAATACTAGAGAAACATTTATGCCATTAATTAGATATAAACATTATTACACGGCTCTGTGGAATACTTGATTCTGATTGGTGGCAACTGCTGAAAAAAGATAACCGGGTCACTGAATTCAGCAGCGCTAGAAGCTTGCTGGGAACGGGTTTTCCTCGAGGAAGTTTTGCATTTGGTGAGCTAATAAAATATTAAAACTCAGTCAAATTAATATTTTGTGTACAGTCATTTAACATGTCATCCGGTATCGTGGCCTCGCTCTCTCGTTTCATACAAACGCAGCTGCTGTCATTTTGCGACTATTGCTTTTAAACACTGCAATGGATTATAACAAACCGGAACGATTTTAAATTAGTTTCATCTCAGATCAATATCCCCATAATTATTTATGTGGTGAAATACCGTGCAATAAGTCTTATGACTGTACCGTATCTCTTAAATGTCCGTCTACTTGCCGCTGAAACTGCTTTCTCCGTGGAAGCTTTGCGTTTAAAGAGCTAATAAAATATTTTGACTCGGATCAATATTTCATGTCTAATTATTTACTTATGTGGCAAGTAGCCATATAATATGCGGGATAATGTATAATGTACATCAGTGCCGGCTGCTGGTCTTTCAAAGAGGGGAAGCTGTATTAATGAATGAATGAACAAACGATCTAAAAAAAAAAAGATTAAACTCGACAGAGGAAATGTGGGAATGATGTTAAACTGAAACAAGGAATGTGGTGTATAATTGTGTGCAATTTATGATGAAAATTGGTTAGCAATTTCGCCAAGCAAATACCAAGAAATAGGTTGCAGCAGTTTGTGTTTCGACTACACTTGCAAAATCCGCGATGGGACAGAGCTCGAATAGCTTCAGGGTCAGCGACGTTTTATAGTACAAAATCGCTGTCAATCAAAAGGAGACGCAGTCTTTCGACAGACCCTCCAATCATCACGCAGAAGCCCGGAGTCCAGCCCCGCCCAAATGGACGCTCTGCTTCAACAGGGAAAAGCACTGGAGCGCTCCGGGAATGTATAAGAAGGAAATCGAGTCTGCTTTTTTAACATTATAGGGGAAGCCGAGCTCATTATACACCTATAGATCTTATGTAGCCGCGGCCCTTTTAGTTGTCTTCTTTCGTCCGGTTTGTATTTCCAAAGCATGAAACAAAGAACCGCTCATTTTAAAATCTTCCTGGTCTAACTGACATTTGTTATGACATCCGCTTCAAACATTACAATGCTCATCATTATAACCTTCATTAAAGTCCCTGTAAAGGCAATTCTAAAAAAAAAAAAAATTCTATTGTATTGCTAAATGACGGCAGCTTTACCGCGAGTGGGCGTGGTTTCAGCGCAGCCAGCGGACACGCCCCCAGCGTTTGAGAGCAGAGACTACTGCTAATTTTTTCTCAATTTTGATAGCTTATTTAATGTACTTGCCGGCTTTTTTTATTATTCAAATTTGGCTGGGTGGCTAATAACACATTTTTCTGTGGTGTGACAAACTCAGAACACATACTTCATTTTGACTTTACAAGGACTTCAACTCTACAATAAGTAAATCCAGTTCGACAGCAATGCCATAGAAATATAGAAAATTGTCGAGATGTCTGTGCGCTTGTTTCTCTGGAGCACAAGGTCTATCTGAAAGGACTTCACCTGGTTGATCTCGTCCACCACTCTGAAGGGGCATCGGTTGAGCTCCTGCAGGGCCATGAGGTACAGCATGGTGGACACACTGCGCTCTCCTCCGCTCTGATGGTGAGGCGTGAGCTCGTGCATCTGCGCATTACTGCGAAACTTCACCTGGATGCGGATGCCGTACTTGTCATACTCCTCCTGAAACACACGTTCACAATGCTACGTTTGCTAGAGTCTGACACCCCGTGTTATGTTGCTTAAAGCTGCGATATGTTTGCAGTACAAATTGAAAGGGAGGCTTTCCAAACGATCAAAAGAAACTTTGCTACCACGTACCCTTAAAAGTGAAGCATGTTCATGTTAAAATACATTCTCTCAACACAGTATCAGGCATGTGATTGGCTAAGGACAAAAAAGCAGGAAAATATACTAACCTTGAAGTTATTAGATTATATTTAATGAATAAGAGACAGCAGTAAAGGTTGTCGACTGTTTAAGACCTGGTGGCTAGGGCTGGGCGATATGGACCAAAAGTCATATCCCGATATATTTTGGCTGAATATCGATATACGATATATATCCCGATATTTTTTCCACAAAGTGAGAGCAACTGTTCAGTCAAAGTCAAATATAGTCTTCACTGTATAAATTATACATTGATTCTTAATAAAGCTACTATTAAAGTTCTCAGTCAAGAGCAGTGAGTGATTTCCTCTGTGTTTTGTTGTTTTATTAACATTAAATACATAGTTCTCCCAAAAAATTTAATTGTCATCATTTACTCTCTCAAGTTGTTTTAAAACTGAATAAGTTTCTTTCTTCTGTTGAGGTTATTTGGAAGAATGTGGGTAACCAAACAGTTGATGTACCACAGTGATTTCCATAGTATATTTTTCCCTATGGAACTCAATGGGGACCAGCAACTGTCTGGTTACCCTCATTCTTCAAAATATCTAAATATCCAAATAATATCCAAAATACAGGTTTGGAACAACATTACAGTGAATAAATAGTGAATAAATAGTGAATGACAGAATTGTAATTTTTGGGTGAACTATCCCTTTAAGGACAAGCAGCTGCATGTTTATTATTAGGGCTACTGTCTCTTTAAGACCTGTACGCGACACGTCTATACACGAATTTGACAAGCAGATTTCTCTAAATTTTCTCAGTTTGCTTTCAGTTTAGACATAACCAACTTTACTTATGTAAACCTTGTGTGTATTTGAGAGTATTAGCGAAATAAGACTCGAAAGATAACGAAGTCCAGTAACCAGGCGCTGTTAGACAGGCTTTTAGTGCGTGTTCTCGCTCAGTAAAGCGCATGTTAGAACAGCGCATCAGCAGTGAATGACATGTTTAACCGGCAAGGCTTTAAAGCACATGCAAATAATTAACTTTTGTGAACTCACTGAACTGATGTGTCCCATTCCTCTGCGTTAACATTTGATATGAGTATTTGTCGCGTTGTACACTAATGCTGTTGAGACGGAGGCGCCAGAACTGCAACTGATATTATGCACGATATACATGTTTCTACAAAAGCAGTCAGCAGCTTGCTTGGAGCAAGGATCATAGCGCAAATTTGAACTATATCGATATATGCGATATGGTCTAATTCCATATTACATTTAAAAATATATCGATATATTTTTTATATATATCGCCCAGCCCTACTGGTGGCCTAATGGCGATGTTCTTGTCAACTGACAAAGATACCACTGAGAGCGACTGAGGTACGAAATTGAGCAGGTGAACAAGCTGAACGCAAATATGTCCTTGTTGATACTTGGAAAGGAAGGAAAAAATCTGTACGCACGTCAGCCTGTTATGTCCCCATATCCTCTCCTTTTCACTCCGACAGCTCTTGAGTAAGAGTTAACAGATTAAACAACTACTAATTGTAAAATGCAATTGAACTATACTCCACAGTGATGAATCCTAAAACAAGTTATAAGCTGCATTAGTACAGCAATACCAGTGTTTCCCACAGGATTTTTGGTAAATCTGTGGTGAGTGGACCTTTGTCCCTCTCTGGGTTCAGGGGTCATGCTCCCCCGTAAAAAAAAAAAAAAGGTGTGCTTTTTAATGTTAAATTCATCAATCTGGTGCACTTTGAGAGTTAAGAATTAAGAGCTCCAACCCATAATCAGTGTGCAAATTGAACAAAGAAAAACTCAAATCTCTTTTAGTTTTGATATTGTGTCTGTCTACATTACACTACTACATAATAATAGTTATATTAATCCCATGACAGTAATAGCCATGTTGTAAAACAAATGCACTGAAAAATAAAAGAAACTTTCATAATTAGTTTTGTACTAAGTTCTATACTTGAAAGAGATAAACACATGATCTTTTATTTTGACGGAAACTGCGTTGAGCTTTTATTTTGGCAGAAAACATGGTTTACAAACACGTCTCATTACAATTCTAGTAAAATGTGTAATCATCAATTATGCAGATGTGGAAATATTGCGTAACTGGGTAATGGGTTCCTACACTCATAGCCTAAGTGTTCTGAAAGTAGCCTAGTTCTGCTTACCACAGTTCTCTACACTCACTCATTCTCTCCTGATCCTCCGCACTATCCTCATCAGACACTTGAAGGTCCTGTTTCTTTTTTTCACGCCATTTCTCTTGCGTTTCTTCTCCATCTCTCTGACTATTTTGACAGATACACATTGACACTGCATGCTCACTGAGAGCCCAGAGGGGGAGGTGTTTAAAGATGTGATTGGGCCAGACCAGTGTCAGTCAAAAAAAAAGAACCAATGGGCCGCTGATCTACACGTTTCATGGGCCGGTCTGTGAGAAAAACAAAAGAAAAGTCCACCCCTGGTGTTTAACCGCTGTGGGTCCATGACTGATGCGTTACATGGGAGAAGACATTCAGCTTCGGCTACAGGAGTGCAAGCCAAAATTTACTGCATTTAAACAGGTCACAAACATGTCAAAGTGAACGAGGCTTAGAAATGCTACGTGCTACAATGGACTCTTCAATACTTTGAAAAAAGCATCATCATGCACTCGTTCTGATGTACCAGTTTATAACAGTGTATTTTGACATGTCCAGTGTAAACAGCCTCAAATGTGTGGCGCATCATGTCAAAAAATGCACTGGTGCAGATACATTAGATGAGTTTATTATAAAAGAGACACTGTAGACATTCCAACGAGTCACTATCTGACAAATTAAAATTGTTGGGTAACACAGCGCTGTTTTACTTGGCCAAAACAATCATAGAGTTTAACATATAGGATAATATAAGTACACAGGTCAACAAAATATATAATACTGTTCTAGTAGTTTTTGGATATTTCAATCCGAAAAATCTTGTGCCTTTAAGATAAAACATGTCTCATGTTTAGGTCAATGCACTTGGATTATGCACTTTCCGTGCAGCAGCTCACTCTGTGTCCTCCGCTATTTTTCAGGTGTGCTCTTAATTTCAAACTACTGTGTATAAATGGTATTGCCCTATCCTATATCAATTATAAAATTTATATTGATATATTGTACAAACTCTATGCACTACCCAGCCCTGGTGTCCACTAGTGTCGCAGAAACTACATACGACCCGGCAAACAAGCATCACCCAACACCAACAGCGGCCCACAGGGGTAACGCTGATGTGACAGAACCCGACGAGGTGTCTTGCTGTCGGTCGGCTTCTGCCAGAGAAATGTGAACTGACCTTTACAATCGCAATTACTGCAATACAAAATACAGCCACCAAAATAACATCCTTCAACAGAACAGAAGTCTCACATGACTGTTGTGTATGAGAACAGGGCGTAATGAAAGTGTGTGAGATCTTCAGAGCCAATGATGGTGATACTGTTGAAGAAAGGAGAACGTGTCCTCACCTCGTTCTCCGAGTGCAGATCCACCTCTCCAGCGCACTGCATCGAGCGGAAGAAATCACTGAAGCGCTCGTTGATCTGATCCACCAGCAGCTTCAGAGGATTCAGCCAGCGCTCTTTCGCCTGGAAAACACATCAAAGTGTTTGATTACTCTTCATCTGTTTGCATTATGAGGATGTTTGTGTCAGGTGGGACGCACCTCAGCGATGTTTCGTCGGTAAGTGGTCAGATCGTTGGTCTTGTCGTCCAGCTCCTTCTCCATGTTCTGAATCTCCTGCTCGCGTCGGTTATATTCCTCCACCACCTGAGAGTCAAGACCAGCAGCGCATCAAACAGGGTAGGAATCAACAACAGCCCTTCTCCTCTTCATCTTCATTAGAATTGACAATATGGAAGTATTTATACTGCTAACTCCAGCTAGGAAGTGGTTCGCTATGGAAGACTACACTCAGAATGAGATACTGGGCAATTAAGTGCATCAGAGAGGTTTGATTGAAATTTGAGCAGGGGTTTCATGCAGGCTACAAATGCACACTTCAGAGGATCTGACAGCTGGATTCGTCAAAGTTCGCAAGGTTCGTGGAATTAAATAATAATTAGGTATTCAAAGACTTGTTTCAATCATATATGTGTATTTGCTGGATGCAGACAGTGGATTAGAAAGTATTATACCGTTGGCCAGTTAATTACTTATAATAGAAAGACAAATATTTCTTTGTATACCGTTTACGTTCTGTTTAACAGCTCGTAATTTATTAGACAGATCTGTCAAACAAAGACAGTAAACTAATGAAGACGTTGAATGGGAGATCAGGCACTGGGTTCTCAGCACTTTCAAAATAAAAGTCCCACTTTTGACCCACCGGCCAAAAACATTCAGTGCAGCTGGTTCTGCAAAATCCATAGGGGTTTTAAAATAGTCTTTGTTAAAGCATTATAAGCCAAGCCAATCAGCTGCGAGGAGAATCACAACATTACAAACTTTGATTTGAAGCAAAAAAGTATTTGAAAATCTGACAAAAATACAAGATTGTTAACTTAAACAGATTTAGTGAAGGAAAGAACTATAATCCCATGAAGCCTTGCGAACAGCATAATCAGATTAAAAACAATGGAGAAATATAAAACTACTAATCTAAAAATGTTGATTATATAAAAACACAAATATTTTAAGTATTTTGAGGGCATATGGAGACTAGATCACGTCATTTGCAGTGCAGCATCATGGGTAATGTAGTTTTCAGCACACATTTAGCTGTTAAACAATTATTTTAAAATAATGTTGGCTGACGCTTTAACAAAAAGTAAATTCCATAGATTAACAACCTCATAGCTCACAGTAGGTGTTAAGTTATCATTAAAAAATCTATTTCCCAATGGAGAAAATTAATAATAGTTTTTACTTCCAGAATCCGACTGTTGCACTCTATATATTCGCCTTAGTGATCACTCGGTCAACCATTAGATAATATGCTAATACAATTTAATTATAGCAACTGAGATGCATTTGGAGGGAAATTGCCATCAGAAATTGCATATTTTCAATCAATTAGGCTGCAAGAACAATTTGGAATTGAAATTCTGTTCATTTGCAAGATGTACATGGTTATCAGAGGATATTGATGATCCGAAAACGGTCAAATATTGAGGAAAATATTAGGTCATTAGAGCTCTTTAGGCCATCATATATGTCAAGTTGGAAATCAAGAAACTATTCTTATTCAGAACGGTTCCTCTTTTCAAGACTTCCAGTGTGAGTTGAAGTTAGGACTGGTTTGTAACATTTTTAAAGGCAGAGGTTAGGCAGAGTGTGAAGGAGCTGATGTGTTGTTCTCACAGCATCACTGAGGCCGGTGAAGCACTCCGCTCTGGTCTTCTCTTCATTCAACATGGCATCAATCTCATCCAGTGTATCAGGCAACTGGCTGAAGGCCTGGAAGGAAATCACACACACATAATGTTGTGAAATAATGAGTTAAACACAGAATGGAGGACAGGTGTCTGAGGTAGATTGAGCTCACTGCATGCAGTTCCTCTGGGACCGCCGTCTCTCCAGGGATCATGTTACAGATCTCGCTGGCCCTCCTCATCAGGGTCTTGCATGTGTTCAGCAGATTGTTCTTTATCTGGTCCAGCTTGGTATATGCCACCTGTGCCGACACACAGACACATGTTATGGGGTCTTACTGGGCACCATTCATCAGTGGGTCAGGAAGTTTTCATTAACAAAATCAAAATCAACTAGGAATGCACCGATATAAAAATTCTGTCCGATACAGATAATTTTTTATTTTGAAAGCTATACCGATAACCATTATATTAGCCAATAAATCTAAATCCAAATTATGATATACCTTTTGAGAGCCTGATTCCAAAAACAAAAGTCTCACCATCCTTGTCCCAAACACACAATTATAATGATGTTCTCATAATTCTATGTAGCCTGTATGACAGACTTTTTGAAGTAATTCCAATCATATTTCAAGCAATTCAAAACCATCACAGCGAACAGTGCACATCTGAAGTGTCTCAGCTGAAGGAAATAATCCAATATCTATCGGCTTTAATATATCTGCCAAATTTCCTTATTGGGCCAATAACGATTACATGAAAAATTAACAAATATCAGCCGATATATCGTGCATCCTTAAAATGATGCCTATTATCCTCAATAATTCAAATTCTCTACCTGAATAATAAGGGGCCATTTACACAACATGTTTTGTGGTTAAGTTGAAATTCTTTTAACCTGAGCACAAAAGACGTGAGCGCAGCGGTCAAACATAAAAAACAATGGAGCAGTAGCACAGTTTATATACTTTTATATTCCTTAATTTCTTTGTTCAACATCACATTTGTTTGGAAGACATGTTAGAAGTGAGACGGGTCTGACCTCTGCTCGCTTGAGTTCAGATGAACCGTCCCTGCAGTCCGTCTCCAGTTTGGTTTTCTCAGCGGAGAGACCTGCGCTCTGGAGAGCCAAGTACACCTTCTCCATACTCAACCTGGCCTTCATCTACACACACACACAGTCATGAGACAAAGAACATCCGAGCGTAGAAACCAACATGCAGAGAGCCTAAACACACCTGCATGTGACTCAAATACTCCTGCATTATGGCCACTTTCTTGTTGTTAACAGCAGCGATCTTGGCATTCGTTTCCTGTTCAATTGTCTGCAAGTTGATCTCACTTTGCTCCATCTGCCTCAAACTACACAGAGAGAAAAAGACAAAAGTGAAAAAGGTATTGTTCATGTCTGTTACACAGTGTGGGATGAGAAAGTTTGATTTGAAAAAACCCTTCACCCAAAGTTTGAGCAGTAGCAATGAGACGCTTGCCTTAGCAAACACCACTACTAATATAAAAGAAGAAAAACGCATGAGTGGTTTTTGGCAGTAGGTACCTGTCCTGTTTTGTACTGATTTTCTGCTCCAGTTGTCTCTTCTTGCCTTTCTGCTCAGACAGTTTCTTCTTCTTAGCACGCAGCTCATTATCACGTCTCTCTAGTCGAGCTTGTTGCTCACGAATGGCTGCCATCCGTTCATCAATTCTCTGCACCTGCCGATCTGCTGCCTGTCAACGAGATGTACAACATGTTTCAGCCCCCTAAAGCTATTTCTTAATGATTTAATGAAAACCAACATTTCACCAACTAAATCAATATATACTCCAACCTGCTGCAGCGTTTAAATCAGTGGTGACAAGAGCTGTTTCTCCTATCAAAGTCTATCAACTTAACTTATACGTAAAATTGGAATATCGCATAAAAACTTGTAAATAAAGCACCGATTCAATCCCATGTGTTCAAGAGAACAAAATCGTCACTTCCTGGGAAATTGGTGCAAAATATCTGAAATAAAAACGGAAGTTGCTGCAATCAGTGAAGAAACTGTGGCTCTTTTTTCCTCCATCATAATTGAGTTGCGTTTCAGAGCGCAAAGAGGAATGTAAACAATATAAACGTATGTCATGTTCTCTTGCGTTCGGATGCTGGTGTTTGGGAACACAATCATGCGAGACGCTTCTGGGAGGGAATTAAACCAAATCATTCTGATGACAGACTTTGGCTCAGGCATTGTAGAGCAACCAAACCAACATTTGAAATGGCTGTTATGCGATTGGTCCGCTGGTTAGTCATTATCCAATCATATCCACTGTTGAGGCAAAATCACATGGGTTTTTTTTTTTGTTGCACATCAAGGGATTTATTCAGTAAATGTGTTTCTATCATAGTTGTCTTCTTATCTGATAAAAAAAAAATGTATCCACCAAATTAAGCACATTTTTTAATGCACATTTTTAGAATATTCCCTCTCTCACTCTCATCTCCTCCTCCAGGTGGCGTCTCTCGTCTGCATCCACGGCTGTGGTAAGGAACTGTGAGGGCCGCAGGGCCGAGTTACTGGAGACCACGTTATTAGAGTAGAAGGACTTCTTCACGGTGTACTTCTCCTCCGCTGTGTAGATCATCCTCAACTGAACCTCTTTGATCACCTGCAAAAGAATGTTTATTTATTTATGTCGACAACAAAGCTATTTTCAAATAACAAAAAACTATATAAGACATTTCAGGTTAATACAAGATAGAAATTCTATCTTGCACCTGCATTCAGGTGATACTTTTTTTGCAAACACATTTCTGAATAAAACCGTTACATTACATTTACATTAAGAACATTGCAGTCCAGTAAAATAAGTTTAATAGTCATTAAAGTTTGACATGGAAGGCATTGATGGTGGTTCTTCGCCTTTTACCTGCCACAGAAAAATACCAGGAAAAGCTCGTAGGACCATATGAAATTAGTTTTATTTTTCCTAAATTCTGTGTTTTCCATTTTAATGGTTTAATTCATTTTCATTTAATAATCAAAATGCATGTCAAATCATTTAAAACTTTAACAATTTAATCATTTTAACCAAAAGATTCTGAAATTCTGTGCTATCGGTTTTACTTTTTCTGGATTCTGCTTTATAATTTAAAAAAAAATTATGTTCATGTTTTCATGCCCCCATAGAGTGAGATGGAAGACGCTGGCTGAAAACATGCAGAAAATGCTTCAGTGTGTGTTTAGTAGATAAAACTGTGATGCTCATTCACACAGAGACATGCAGACTTCTGATTCAATAGCTTTTGAGCTTTCAAATTAAGACATTAGTCAATAATAAGTGTACAGCCCTACTTTTGATTTATTTATCCAAAACTGGCTGAAATTTAACAGTGAATTCTGTCCACATTTTCTACAACACGGAAACCATAGGGCCCTAAGCTTGCATCTTCTGCCAAATACATGATGTCTATAAGGGTTTTAGGCGGCGTCCCAGCTGAATGAAGGAGGACCCACCTTCTCAATCATATTCTTGGTCTTCTCTGTTCCTACAGGTACATCATTGACTTTGTATTGATGGCACAAGTAACTCATGACTTCCTCAGGAGCATCAAACAGCTCACGCAAGTACGAGAAGAAGCCATAATGCCTGCCAAAAAATAAAATACATAAATACATGTGCTAAAAATGACCTGAATAAGATGTATTAGTACAGCAGGTCAAGAAGAAGGTGCTACTTTAGAGTCTCGAGTGGTCGTGATGGTGGTCTGTTCGAGCAGGACTCTGTAGGAGCGATGACACTGTTGACTCGTAGCTTCTGTGAGTCTCGCACCTGAGAAAACATGACATCTTACTGATTTTACTACCTCTATTATAGATGTTTATTATGCTATTATTTTATTGCATTATATTTTGTTTATTGCAACATCAATTGTGTCAATTCATATCACATAAATTAAGGCTTTAAACTGTAAATAGACATGGTCAATTTTGGTAACAGGGTTTCAAACATTTACAAACTTCATATAAAATGAACAGAAAATTGTTCATGGTGAGCAATCACCATTTTTTCCACCACTGACCTTTTGTTGTAGGGGTGGGCGATATACCAATTGACACGATTAACTCGTAGAAATTTGTCAATTGGTAGATATTTTGGACTTATTGGTCTTAAAATGACAGCATCCAAATTTACCTGCTGTCGTTATAATGTTACTCAAACAAAAACAAAAGAGAAAATCTCTCACTGCTCTTGACTGAATCACTTTAATAAGAAAAAATATAGTTTTAATTTACACAGTAAAGACTATGCATTTTTTTATACATTTGATTATACAATTTCAGGTTGGTCCATTTCATTTGTGTCTTTGTTCTATTGTAGTTTATTTTCTTTGCTTATTCTTTATCACCGTTTACTAGTCTTCAGTAAGCTTGAGCTTTTTTTTACTATTCTAGTATTATTTTTTTGTCATATGGAAAATGGTGACAAGAATTATGATAGATGATAGATAACCTTATCTAAAGCAAAAACAACTATGTGATATATATATTGTTATCGTGAAATAAAATTAGTCATATCACATACCCCTAATTTTTTTAAATGAAAAAAAGATACTTATTGTGTCCGCTTTATTCTAACCGTACGTTCACACCGCCGCCGACTTGAGCGGCAAAGAAGCTCTGGACGCCCTGTCAAGGACGCTTGTCAAAAAGTACGGGGAAGCTTGTTGACGCTTTGGTCGCTCTGACGTAGCAGGGAGAAGAGAAGTGTCACAACATGAAATGTCACATGAGATTGGTGTTTTTGCATTCTACTTCACTGCTTTTATAATTAACTATGTAAACACGCGCTAGACTGTGTGCTCGAGCTCTGTCTTTTGCCACATCTCGCGCATGTCACAGCGTTTTAAAAAACGCGTCATTCAAGTTAAAATAAGTTCAACTTTAAGAACAAAAATGTAAACTAACCCAGCTATTTTATCCCATGCCTCGTTCTTTTGTAACTGTTCCCTATAAGCAAACAACGTCATATCATAAATGATAGGAAACCCAGCAACGGCGATTATTAGCTTCTCCTCCATTTTATCTGAACTAATGTTTTGGTAGGAACGAAAGTTTACATCGTGTGTTTCTCCGGAATCAGCCAGCGCGGAGGACGTCTATATTCCGATTGGTTGCTGGCTTTTGCCGCTGCTTGCCGCTGAACCACATCATAGCTCATTACCATAAAGTTGAGCTACTTTCAACTTTCTGATTGAATCTCAAGACGCTCAAAACGCCCAAAATGCAACGCCAATGGATTTGACGCTCCTTGCAGTTGAGAGAAGCCAGCTTCCATTGAAAATGAATGACTTCCGGTAGCTTTGGAAGCTCAAGTCGGCGGCGGTGTGAACGTACAGTAAGTACTACATGCGGAGCTTCTCACCTCTTCCATGAACTTCTCCATGTCCTGCTGTCTCTGAAAGACGAAGGCTCTTAAGTCGTTTAGAGGGATGTGACTCTCAATGTATTTTGCGTGCCGAGTATCACGGACATTTATCTGGGAAAAAAAAATTGCGAGAACATCAAACTAATCTGCTTGAACAGCCATGTCCAGAAAACAGCAAGTGAATGAGCCGCTGTGCTCTCACCACCAGCATCATGGGCTCGTGGACATTGCCTTCAAAACGCTCACGGTTATTCCTCAGCCACATGAGGGCGGTGTACGTGTCACGAAAACGTCTACGCAGCATTTCCTCTTTCACCTTCATCATGTCCTCCAGGCTCCTCAAACGATTCTGCAAACCTTCAAAACAACAACCAATAAACTAAACATAAGTACAAGACTTAAGTATGATGAACTGATATGCTACATTTTTGTGGTTTCTCCACAACAGGCAAAGATATAACACCATTATAACTTCAATTATAATTTCCTGTTTATACAACACATATGTATGTTTTTTTTTCTATTAAACATTACGTATAAATTCTCCATAAGCTTCGTCTTTATCTCTGCGCAGGTCCAAACTCTCGCCCTCCAGTTTGGCTTTTTCTTCCTGGATGGTCCTCAGCTCTGCGTTCACAGCCTCGATCTGAGGCGTGACGTCCTCCATGCTGTTCATGTTCTGCAGCTCCTTCTGCAGGTCTCGGATCATGAGCTGCGTGTGTCCAATCCGCTTCTGCCGGTCCACCTCCTCCGTCTGCTTCAGACTCAGGTCCTGTCTGATGTCATCCACCTAGCGGTTGACAGAGGAGACCGCGATCAGTCAGTGTTAATACAGTCTTTATTGGTGTAATAAAGCAGTGTTTCTCGACCAGTGGGTCTCAACCCAAAAGTGGGTCGTGGAGTGTGCAGTCAAAGAAACAACAACAAACATAATTCCAAATGTTTTAGTAATGCGGGACTTTTATTTTGAAAGACATGCGTAAAAGCCGTTGACTCTTCAGTCAGACGCAGTTTAAGTAAAGAGTGCCTGAGAAAAACGCATTGTCTTGATTTGCATGTTCATTCTATTCATCAGGATCAGTGTCCATGTGTTTCATCAACAGTTCATGTTAGCAGGGCTTGATATCAACATCTGCCAACCCGCTAAATGAAAACATTTTTCAATTGTAGTCTTTTAAAAAGGCATCTTTTGTGTGTTGCCAAAAATATATATTTTTTTATACTGAAATATCAGAAACGCTTCGAATACTCATTTTACTCACGTTCTCGTCTCACATCTCTCCGACAGCGAGCTGACACACAAAACCGCCTCTCCTCACTCACTCCCGCAGATTTTGCACTCACACCCAAAGTGCGGCAATTTGAGCCAATTTAGCCTCTTAGTACTAAATTGAGTTCTTTTTGGCTGCTTTTTGTGCTTAAACATTCAAATACACACTAAATGTCAAAATGGCAGTCTTGGTGAGTATTCACGTGAACAGTCAGTTATGTTTTAAGTGAATGGAAACAGCAGTGTAACAGTATAATGGATCTGTGCGTCAGGTCTTAAAGTGACAGCAGCCTGATATTCCTGCTGCCAAATTATGAGATGATTTTGAAAATATCTATTTGGCAGTTTTCTCCCATGGTATTGATGTCAAAATTGTGGCCAGTAAAAAATGCTGAGTGGCTAGTAACTTTGGAAAACCACTAGCCACAGTGACTGGTGAGAAAAAAAAGTTAATGTCAAGCCCAGCATTTTACTATTGTGTATTTACCATGGCAATTGTTGTTTCTGTAACCTTAACCTAAAATACCACTTCATTTTTACTTTGTGTAATTTTCTATATTTTTGATGACTGTGGTGGCTCACAAACTTACTAACTTTGTTATATTAACAAAAACTAGTTATGGACAGCTATTTAATAGCCTTACCTTATACTGTTTATTCATCAGTGTAAACCATTTTTGAGAAATTAATACTTGGTTCAAAGACCTAAAAATTTGGGTCGTGGTGACCATGCTGAGAACCACTGTTATAAAACACTCTCTTAAAATGTTCCATAAGCGGTTCCTCTTTCAGAACAAACCTCTTTACTCCTCAGTTCAAGCTGATCATGTTTCTGTTTACATTTCTGTGACACCTCTCTGATACTGGTGGTCTGAAAACAAAACAAAAAACACTGGCATTAATTTTATATACAGGAGGAGATGAAACCGAGAGTTGGTAATAGGGTTAGTGATCTGCGCTGACCTTCTCCCTCATCTGCTGCTCGATGGGCTGCAGCTGACTCTCCACCGACCGGATCTTTCTGACCAGTGGCTCCTGGGCTTCTTTCAGCGACTTCAGATTCCTTTTCATTTCCTCTCTGTCCTTCTTCACACCCTCCAGCTCTTTACGTGTCGTTTCATACTCCTAAAAATTGGAAACAGAGAATAGTCTAGAAATACATTCAGAGTGCACACTTGGGTTTTATCAAAAGGACATATTTTCACTTAAAACTTGGCAAGTCTTTGTTCAGGTTTCTCTGAGCAATAGGACTTTTTATTGCCATCTATTGGTGTCGTGTTTACAGGCACGTGGGCGGGACAATAACCTGCCACTCATATGAGATCCACCAATAGCAAAACACAACCATTCAATCAATTCCCCACGACAAAATCAATTCCCGCCCTACATTTGATCTTGTTCCAGAAGCCGTTTCACCCTGATATATTTGGCAATAAGGAAGAAAAGACTATCATAACTTCTATTTCATGCCGACTTTAAATTCGCAACTTTATATGGAAGCAAAGCAACTATAAATATTCTGAGGTGTCCCAGGTATTTGTCATCAATGATTATTTATTTGACAACCGAAAGTGTCTAATATTAATAATAGGGAGTTATCACCAATAACGTGTCTAGTATCCAGTGCATTGTGTGATCCAACCATAGCGGTCAGTCACCATGAGTGAGGACCACACTTATAATGAGGATTAATTTCTCTCAGGAAAGCTTTTTAGCACTAATGCAACAAAAAGAAACAGAAAGAATGTGCACATTCATGACTTATGATCAATATCAAAAGAAACCTTCCACTCTGGTTTTGGGAAAGTTTAGCCTAGTAAGATGGGACACTTACCACCCAGGGTTTCTTCTTCTCTAGCATCTGGATCCTGTCCAAGTGTCTCTTCTTCATGTAGTAACGTTCCACATCCAGCTTGTTCCTCTCATTCCTCTGCTTGGCCTTCTCTAGGAAGTTGGCTTTCTCCTTACAGACATTCTGTTCAAGCACCACAAACAGCATGGAGTAAAATTAAAGGCCTAATCGGGACTATAAACACAATATACTGGATTTCAATAAAGAAAAGCGCTCACCTCCAGGTCCCTCTCCTTGCTGCGAAACGTCTTGAGCTCGCAGTGAAACTCATACATTTCTGGTGGGCCAACAGACTTCTCAGTGGCTTCAAGAAGCTCAATCTTACTCATCTTAGCAAACTCACCGACCTTCTCCTGTGACACCAGATCAAAGGCAGAGGATTAATTAGAGGACATTTTACTGATTATTTTCCCCACATTCTCCATTGTTGCAGCTCCACACTTCCTGGTCTGTCAGTTACACTCCATTTAATTCCTGTCTCTACGAAGCCCCTCCTTCTGAAAAGCACACGGTGCTCTGATTGGTCGGCTGGATCAGTGTGTTGTGATTGGTCAGCTGCTTCGAGTGTGTTTGGGAAATGACCCACCTCTTACCATGGCCGCCAGTTTCAACACTACTAACTTACTCAACCAGGCCTCGTCCCTTTATTCTGCGTATGCCTTGGGATGGAATTATTTAAATGAGGAATATTGGTGACGTGTTCATTCCCGGAAGAAAACTCAAGACTACAATGGAGGCGTTTCAGGGAGTTCAGAAACAGTGCTTACCAAACATGTTCACAAGTCTTTGGGGTCCAAGTTCAAGTCAAGTCTTTGTTCTATTTTTAGCAATAGTTCTTTCAGCTAGTTATTGTAATTAACAGAGTTTTGAAATATCAAAACTGATTACTTCTACTTCAAAATTGTCCAATAAAGCACATCAAGTATTGTTTAAATAATTCATTTAAAACACACTATATTAGATATATATAACATACAATTTGGAATTCAGCGACAGTCACCACGAGAAAAAAAACATGCTGTGTATTTTGAGCTATTTGCTGTATTTCTCAAGCAATGATGGGTAATGTAGTTTACTCAAGCATTGATGGATAATGTTGAGTCGAACAAGGTCATAAAATGTGTATTGAAGCATAAGCCAGTGAATACTTGGGGAGAAGGACATGGAAACATGTACTTAATGAAATGGACAGCAATAAAGCCTCTTGACAGCTGTGCAACACCAAAGTTCCCTTTGGATCAATCGATTGCTTTTCAAATTAAAAATTACAAGAATGATAACAAGGTAAGACGTGGCTATATTATCGTGGCTAATTATTCATTTATATAACAGCACTGCCTTCAGATGCATCACACACATATATAATAACACTGGCTTGGTGTGTTTAGAGATGAATTGTGATTTTTGCTGCTGCATGCAATGAATGAATGAGAAATGAATAGTAAAATTAGGTGTTTTGTGTTTTTCATGAGTCTCTGTCTTCAAGTCCATGTCAAGTCTCGAGTCATTTGCTCACAAGTCAAAATTAAATAAAGTTTTATTAAATAAAATTATTTTGCGACTTAAGTGTGACTCGAGTTTCCATCTCTGGTGCACACTGATATAAGGGGCTTTCGCACCGGATAGTTCTAGGAACTTATAGGATAGGAACTAGCCACCAGGGTGGTTCCCCGAGAACTAATGGTTCCCCTAGGAATGTTTTCTGGTTGCATTCGCACCGGCAGTAGAAACTCTGAAGTGACATAAGTCGTGCTTGTTGTGGCATTTATTTTGACGGCGCGACAGACCTTTATATGGCGCAGAGAACACCAGAGCCTTATCGCATTCTATTGAACTATTATACGTAGAAAGTAGACAGTAATGAAAAGTTAGTAGCGTATGCCATGTGGTTGATGTGTAGTGTTGCTAGCTAAGCAGAAATTCATAATCATGTTCCTCTTGGTCCCCTCAAAGTTTGAAGAGGTTAAGAGGTCCATCTATCACTGTTTTCCATGTTCGTAGAGTTACTTTGTGGAGTAAATATATAGGCTATAATGTGTGTGTTTATAGACCTGTCGCGATATTCAATAAATCAATTAATCGCACGATAAAAAAAAATGAGCTCGATAATTTTTCCGGCCGCGATAATTTCCATTTGCATGCTTGTTTGTTTTCCTCGTCTCTCTCTCTCGCCCAAAGAGACTGGATGACAACTCTCGGTGAACCCTCTTGTCAGTTGCAAGGTCTTTTGTGTGCCGCGGCGCTTGTCAGTCACATGGCAGGGTTTCCCATACGTTCATTTATTTGTGGCGGCCCGCCACAATATCAACGCTGACCGCCACACATTGATTTTCAAATGTTTTTTTTTTATCATTATTATTGTTTTTGATTGCAGAGCGCCGTAGCGCATTCGCGCAGCACTACCTCTCGCTAGTCCCTCTCTCTCGCGCGCGCCCTCTCTCCCTCAAATGAGGTGCCGTCTAGGGCTTAAATCAAACTTCATTCTCGCACACATATATGAAACACTTGCATACACAAATACTAAGTAGTCAAACATACATGTATACTGCTGAATGCTCAAACAAATACATATGAAATACACAAAGACACACCTAAAGTCGCTCACGCACATACACGCAAAATCTACACACACGAGATTCACGCACATACTCATATGAGACACGCGCGCGCACACACAAACTCTCCGCGCACATACTCGTATGAGAAGCGAGCACACACACAAACTCGCGCACAAACTCAATGAGACGCGAGCACACACACACACACAAACTCAATGAGACGCGAGCAGACACACACACAAACTCTCCGCGCACATACTCATATGAGATGCGAGCACACACAAACTAGCGCACATAGGCCTACTCATATGAGACACACAGTACATGATGCATATGATTGTCAGTGTGAATGTAAGTCACACATTGGTAAGTGTATTTTTTGTTAACAGAGAATGAGAGTCCATTGCTTTTATTGTTTTTGGTTGTTTTGTTCATTTATTGCGGATATTTAAAATGTTTTCCGTTTTCAGTGTTAAATAGTCTTTAGAAATAAAAGTTTATTGATTTTTAAAAGGTGTACCTGCATTATTATGCCATTATCATTATTTTAGATTAAAATGGTCTCAGAACGACAATATTATCATTTATTATCAATATTATCGTTTATAGCAATAATTTCTTGGACAATTTATCGTCCAGCAAAATTTGTTATCGTGACAGGCCTATGTGTTTACACAGCCTTTTTAAAAATGGCGGGTGCTGGTGTTTCGCATGCGTTCGGCCAATCAGCGAACACTAACGTCACGGATAGTTCCTATAGTGCTGGTTTAGACTGACTCTGAACTCCAAAAGGAGTTCCTAGAACTAAAATCGTTCCTAGTTCCTGTGGTGCGAACACGCCAAAATCTGTGAACTTCCGCCAATAGTTCTAGGAACTATGAAAAAGTTCCTCCGGTGCGAAAGCCCCTATAGAGAATAGCTCCCTTTGGAGCGACTTTGTGCTTTGTAACTTTTGCAGAGCTTTTTCATGCTCAAACAGCAAAATTACACACTAAAGAAAGTTGAACATGTAAAAAAGCATATTAGTTCCTCTTAAAAAAAAAAAAAAAGTAATTCTTCAAAACTTTACAGACATGTTTGGCAATATATATAGTGCAATAAAAGCTCATTATAATAAGAGCACTCACCTGTGGCAGAAACTGACACAGGTTGCCGACCTGAATGTGCAGCTCTTTCACAGCCTCCTCCACAGCCTTCTGACTGGAGTGCTTTTTATTGAGCATCCAGGAAGACTGGTTGTTCTCCACCTGGATCTCTCTGGTGATTATCAAGTTTCCACTCGGTCTGAATCTGGACACAAAGATGAAATGATCAAATCTATGTCTCTCCAAGGACTTTTGGAAATGGAACAAATATATATATATATATATACTTACAACTCAATTTCAACTGAACCTTTATTACACCCTCGCTTCACATACAGACCAACCTAGAACATAAAAACATCTAGTTAATTTATTATTGACAAGTATGTAACAGTGCTATTTTAGTATATACTATTATTTTTTTTCATTTTTGAATTTATGTTTTTATATTTTCAATTTTCATCCTAAAGTTTTAGTAATTTTGTAGTTTTTTTATGTTTATAATAGTTTTTATTCATTTTTATTTCAGTTTTAGATATTTTTCGAACAATGAAAATTAATGAATGATAAACTGAATGAAAATGAGACATGTTGTATAAGTCTTTTATATTTTATTTCAGGTTATGAAAATATTGATGTTTGGTATATTAGTTTTAGTTAGCGATAATAGCCCTTGTATGTGATAAGGTGTTTCTGAATGTAAAATCTGAAAACTGTATGCACAAAGGAAAACATTTTCAGTATCATACTTTTTTTTTTTAAAAGCTAATTAAAGTCCCAGTGAACCGGAAATTGCAACCGACTTTACATATTTCCAAGTGAAAGGGAATATTGAATAGAGGGCAGGGTTTTACTTTAGCGCACCTCCTCTCCATCCCTCGCTCACAGCAGACTGACGGTTCAGGGAAGTGGTTAAGGATATTCAACAAAAGCGTCATCAGAGAAGGAACGCTATTCAATTTTCTGATTTTGACTTAAGATTACCACGACAAATTTTTTTGGTGTATTAACTTGCACGGATTAATTGTTCATCAAAAGACTAGTAATGTGCGTTAAAATAAATAAGGTCCATTTTGATTTCATAAAAACTTTGAAGCACCGATTCCTTAAAATGTACATTATTGGAGTTAAATTAAATCTAAAACATTAAATTCCTCATATAGCCCAAATTTCAGTATGTATTAGATGCAAATTCTATGTTTTCCTTATTGCATAGAATTTGCATCTATGTAAAAACTCCCTTTCTATTAGTATCCCTGCTTATATCATGTAACATTTAAAATTGACTGGCTGTTAAACATTGCAAAGTATCTATAAATAAAAAAATTGCATTCACATATATTTGTGAATACTGTGCGTGTGTGTGTTTCAAACTACATAGACATGAACATCTGTCTATCTGATAATCATATTGTGAGCTTTCAAAACTTCAGGTAACGTTAATGTGTATGGAAAGTTGTAGAGTTTATTGTTAAGTGATTGGAAGTGTGCATGACACTTTTACCATCTGAATAAATGTCTGAAGCCTAACAGGAGCTGTGGGATAACATTAGCTCTCGGGAGACTCGCCTTGTCCCCTCGGCCCAGCACGGCTGTTTTCCCGGCCAGGCCCAGGCAGATGGCGCACACGATGCTGGACTTCCCCGTGCCGTTGGCTCCCACAATCATGTTGAGTTTGGGACCGGGGAAAACTTCTGAGTGATCATATGTGCTGAGAACAGAGATGAGCGTGATTAACAAGCATGATCCAGACTGAATCTGTCAACACTCACAGGACACTTACAGGAAGTTGTGCATGGAGATGCGGACGATGGAGCCCTCCACGAACCCTCCTGCTGCTCCTGCTGGGACATTTGTGCTGGTGGACGGTGTCGCTTCGCGGTTGGAGGGCTGTGAGTTGGTTAATTCGTGGCTTATTCGTTTTCTCTTCTGCGGCAGCTCCATTTCTCTGCCCGTAAATCCCACTGACGGTTGGTAGCAAGCAGCCTCACATCACTTTCGTTTCGCGCCTGTGTTGTGAGTAAGTCGCCGTGTGATTGGCCCACAGTAGTCACATGGTGTGTGTGGTGGTGGTGGTAGTGGGGGGGGGGTCATGCGTTATCGTTGAGTTGTGCTGCTAATAAGCACTAGATGGCAGTAAAGATTTACCCTGCGATAAACTACATTTAGCATACCAACAAACTATTCTTACCAGTTATTATACAGCATGTAGTAGTGTATATTGTGCACAGGACCTGCATTTAATGTACTTACATATGACTTTGTGCAGCATTTTGCTTATTATATTGCGCATAAATACTACAAAATATTACATACTAACAAACTCTTATCATTTCTCTCAAAGTTATGAACAAACTTTTTTCCAGTAAGGTTAACAGAATGTTCGTTCAATGTTTTCTGGTGTGTGTGTGTGTTTGTGTGTGTGTGTGTGTGTGTGTGTGTGTGTGTGTGTGTGTGTGTGTGTGTGTGTGTGTGTGTGTGTGTGTGTGTGTGTGTGCCTAATAATTAACTATTCGGAGGACAAATTTGTGCCCAGAAGTGACCAAAGCCTGACAGAATATCCAAAAACCGTCCTTTAGGGACGTCCTCATTTGTAAATCTGGTATAAAAATAACGTTTTTAAAAATGTAAAAATGCAGAAAGTTTGGTGTGATGAGTAGGTTTAGGGGTCGCGTTAGTGTAAGAGGACAGAATATACCCCATAAAAATACATAAAAATACTTACAACAATATAAAATACATGATGTATATATTCGACTGTTTTCTCAGGCAGCTGATAAAGTTGTGCTAGTTTCATGTCTCTCACATCACTTTGCACTCTCTTTCTCTCATTATAAAATAACTCACAATAATATTTTATGTCACTTTATTTTTATTTATGTATTTCTGTAGATGTGTAATAGGCAAGATAATGTACAGTCGGTCGGCCATTATTACAAAAGAATATGATAATCAGATATGGTCCATATTACACCCTTACATATAATTAAGGGCTAACATTTATCCACATATTCAAATAGGAATCTCTTAAATTTTCAGTTTTAATTGACATATATAATAAAAAATAAAATAAAATAAAAAACACCAGATTTGCATGCTGATGTCCTGAAGTACAAATTAAAACAAGCAAATAAGACATCTGTAAAAGGGCTTCCTAAGGTGACTAATATGGTTTCCGTCTTTAACAATGTATCCAATGTATTAAGACATAGTATGATACAGACATGAGGAACTGCACAACAGGAATGAACCAATTAGTTCATAAGTCAAATACACAAGAAAAGTTTGCAGGTGATCAGATATGGTCATAATGCAGCCATCTCCTTCCCGTTCATCCTCACAGAACACTGCACTCCACATGGTTTATGTTTTCTTTCTTCAACATTCTTTTCTTTCTCTCTTTATTTAAAAGTCATTGACTGAATATCATTATTATTTCTAGAGAGGCTCAGATGTTGGATATGGTCATCAGCATATTCTGTGTGGATAAAAGGATGAAAAGTATGAAAAGATGTTCATGGTAACATTAATAACTTATTTATTTGATGATCAACTTATCATGAATACCTCTGCATATTCCCCTTTCAAAAATAACATCATCGATTGCAATATCACTCCTTACTGATGCACCCCTGGTGGCTTCAAACACAATCTAAGTACGCAGACAAATAGATATAATATATTAATGAAAATTACAGTAATGTTGACTAAACATTTTTATAATAATTCTTAAATGTAAAAAATATTATTTTTTTTTTGGGGGGTGGGTGAACTAAGGTCACAGGTCACAACCAATTATCGTTGGGCTTATGCAGTTCTTGGTAAAATTAATAAATTATGGGGGGTTTCCTCTGAGTTCGGGCCAAATTCCGTGCTCGGATCCCTCCCCTCGGACACCACGCCAAATACACATAACCTTTACTCTATTTAATCATATGTAAGTGTGAACTTGTGAATGCAGTTTAATGCAACTCACCTGGTGATGTTGGTCATATTGGTAGTTTATTGATGCTCTGAGCCAGGAGATGCCCTGTTCTCCGTGGCTCGTCCACAATAATTTGTCCTCATTTTCTTGTCCAGTCTGGAGGTAAACGCTCAGCTGGCCAATCCCTGATCCATACATATGGTAGTAGAACTGCAAGCACTGTGGTTCTCTAGAGCCGCGCAGAGAGCTGGAGAAGAGACGCGCTTTGTGTCCGGGCAGCATCACGGATGCCTCGATGTGCAAATAATGACCTAAAGGCAGAGAAATGTATGTCTCAGTCTCAGGAACAATAAGATTTAATTACCACAGAAAATAATTGTGTTGTGTCCCTCTGTTTACATTATATAAATAAAAATAATGTTTACAATAATACACTCACCTAAAGGATTATTAGGAACACCATACTAATACTGTGTTTGACCCCCTTTCGCCTTCAGAACTGCCTTAATTCTACGTGGCATTGATTCAACAAGGTGCTGAAAGCATTCTTTAGAAATGTTGGCCCATATTGATAGGATAGCATCTTGCAGTTGATGGAGATTTGTGGGATGCACATCCAGGGCACGAAGCTCCCGTTCCACCACATCCCAAAGATGCTCTATTGGGTTGAGATCTGGTGACTGTGGGGGCCATTTTAGTACAGTGAACTCATTGTCATGTTCAAGAAACCAATTTGAAATGATTCAAGCTTTGTTACATGGTGCATTATCCTGCTGGAAGTAGCCATCAGAGGATGGGTACATGGTGGCCATAAAGGGATGGACATGGTCAGAAACAATGCTCAGGTAGGCCGTGGCATTTAAACGATGCCCAATTGGCACTAAGGGGCCTAAAGTGTGCCAAGAAAACATCCCCCACACGATTACACCACCACCACCAGCTTGCACAGTGGTAACAAGGCATGATGGATCCATGTTCTCATTCTGTTTACGCCAAATTCTGACTCTACAATCTGAATGTCTCAACAGAAATCGAGACTCATCAGACCAGGCAACATTTTTCCAGTCTTCAACTGTCCAATTTTGGTGAGCTCTTGCAAATTGTAGCCTCTTTTTCCTATTTGTAGTGGAGATGAGTGGTACCCGGTGGGGTCTTCTTCTGTTGTAGCCCATCCGCCTCAAGGTTGTGCGTGTTGTGGCTTCACAAATGCTTTGCTTCATACCTCGGTTGTAACGAGTGGTTATTTCAGTCACAGTTGCTCTTCTATCAGCTTGAATCAGTCGGCCCATTCTCCTCTGACTTCTAGCATCAACAAGGCATTTTTGCCCACAGGACTGCCGCATACTGGATGTTTTTTCCTTTTCACACCATTCTTTGTAAACCCTAGAAATGGTTGTGCGTGAAAATCCCAGTAACTAAGCAGATTGTGAAATACTCAGACCGGCCTGTCTGGCACCAACAACCATGCCACGCTCAAAATTGCTTAAATCACCTTTCTTTCCCATTCTGACATTCAGTTTGGAGTTCAGGAGATTGTCTTGACCAGGACCACACCCCTAAATGCATTGAAGCAACTGCCATGTGATTGGTTGATTAGATAATTGCATTAATGAGAAATTGAACAGGTGTTCCTAATAATCCTTTAGGTGAGTGTAGATATCAATGGACCAAGGTACTTGAATGTGCACTTGTAGTATATCTTTAAAAACTGTACTTGAGATAGTACAGTATAGATGAAATAAAAGGCCACTTAAGTGTACTTGTTATGGTTGTTCTGCATGCAAACACAAGAAGATGAAGTTGAAAGGTTCAAACAGTATTTAATAATATCCACAGGGTAATTCCACAAGATGACAAGCAGGTACACACAACCACACATTGCCGATACCTAGATGTGCATAGACAAGACCGGACCAAGGGGAACTGAAAACACAGGAGTTAAATACACAGACAAACGGGGTGATAACAGGTGACACAGCTGAACGTGATAAATTAGTGACAACTAGTGGCGGGAAATACTGCAAACTGAGTCCAAACGGTGATAATGTGACTTATAGAGAGTACCCTTTCATGACCGTTTCTTAAAAAGTGCACTTTGTAATGAGTGTGTTAATCAATATTACATTTAAAGTAAATGTATATTTAAATGAACTACATTGCAAATGTGTAATTACAAATAAATTAAAAAATACATGGCATAAACGTTTCATTAGAAATTATATTCAAGTAAATTTTGTTTACCAGAAAAGCAGTACACTTTAACCATGTTTCAAGACAATAGAATTAGGAAATTATATAT
Source organism: Gila orcuttii (assembly GCA_026230005.1). Taxonomy (NCBI): domain Eukaryota; kingdom Metazoa; phylum Chordata; class Actinopteri; order Cypriniformes; family Leuciscidae; genus Gila; species Gila orcuttii. The sequence continues at coordinate 18,744,501 of JAPDVR010000024.1, read as the reverse complement.
AAAGATGTACTTAAGTCACCCTAAAATTCAACTAATTGCATTTAATATAAATTTTAAACTATAATACATTTTCATTTAATAGCAAATAACATCCTATTAAGCGTCCGGAAACATGACGTTCAGTTCACACTTAAGACTGTTCCCGGTTTCACAGACGAGGCTTCAGCCTAGTGCCAGACTAAAATGCATGTTTGAGCTGTTTTAACTGAAAGTAACTTGCACTGACATATCTTAAAATATATCAGTGCCATTGGTTTGTCTCAAGATGCACACCAGTAATGTTTTTTTTTTCTAAGGCAAATTTATAAAAGCTACTTAAATGTCCTAATTGAACTAAGGTCTATCCTGGCTTAATCGATGCCTTGTCTGTGAAACTGGGCCATAAAGTATATTAATTCCATAATAAGTACTAATAAAAGAATGCTAAAGTGTACTTAGCCACAAGACTAACACCATGTACATTCCACATTTAAAAAATGACATATCTAAAAGTTTTTTCCTTGAAAACAAATTCTTCATGCCTTAAAATAGCTTGAATGTACACCCTTGCCTCATTTAGTATACACGGTTCTATGAATATGCAAATGAGCCCCGCCTCCACTCACTCACTCCTGCTCAGAGATCCACTCGTTGACGATCACACAATGACCTTATTGGTTACAAGGTAGTTTGTGACATCAGAAACACCAGCGATTTCAAACCATGTTTTTGAGACTGTCTTTGGTTCACTGTAGTTTTAAGGAGAAAATACTCAGCAATGGTGTTGACTTATGAATTTGTACATGGTTTGTCTTAAAGCATTTTAAAAACACCACATGAACAACATTAAAATCTTGATTTTCATCACAGCGGGACTTTAAGAACCAAAAAAAGTTCTTCTATGGCATCACTGTGAAAAGCCCTCTGTGCAAGTGACGAGTGTTCAAAGGGTTTTCAGGGACGGTTTGAAGCTCACCCACTCCACTGGTGTGGTCTCCTCTCGGCCCAGTGTAAGATGTTGGTGTGGGTCCTCTGGCCAGCATCCAGTCGCCTGAGTCTCCTTCCTTATCCTGAGTGAATCCACAGAGACCAGTCTCAAAGTCACAGTGAGACGGGACTGACAGAGAAGATGCTGTAACAACAATATCAAGGAATCAACTGTTAGATTCACAATGATGATTCATGACTCCCATGCACAGAGTTTTGTAAATAAATTAAGCTTTTTTACCTAACAATGCACAATCCCCAAGGGTGACTTTAATGTCATCGAGACCAACAGAACCACAACTCCAATTTTTGCATGTGCTGATAAAAACCACCTTCACCACGCAGATGTAGAAAAACCACATAATTAAGATTAACAATAAAATAACAAATCCGTAAATAAATACAGTGTACATCTACATTTAAATACATAATATTTAAAAAGTATAAAGCAAAACTCATGGTATGGGTCAGTGGACAGAATAATCCTCAGACCGTATTATTTTTCCAGATGTTATAAAGGTTTATTTCTCTAAATCTGGATCTTGCTGTAATAAAAGTCATGTGAGGCATAAACCCATGTCTTGCTAACAGATGCTAGAGCAGTGGGCCAAAAGTGTGCCTGAGAATCGGCATGTCTCTTAAAGACCCTGTGAAATGTTCATTAAAAAAATCAAGTACAGTTATTAAAAAATATACTTTTAAGATTTGAACCACACTACAAGTGCACATTCAATATAATTAAGTGCACTTCTTTTTCACAAGAGAAATCCATCAACCAATATGTGTATGTCATGACACCATCTTCAGAGTCTGATGTCTTGCATGTCTCATGAACTATTGTGATGTTTGAATTGGTGGAAAAATAATTTTGACTGACTTTAGTGCACAGTTTGTAGTCCACATCTGTTAGCTTTACAGCTAGCATTTATATGCTGATAATATGTTTTTAAAATACATATAGCAAGTAGACAAGCAATAGCAAGAGAGGTGAATTAAAGACGTATCTTACCTGAGCATTCTTCTGACTTTGAATGGTCAGCTCAACTGCAATCCAAACATTTCTTATCTTCTCATTCTGGCTCCATATTTGCTCTTGTTTAGTACCGTCTCTGTAATACATATACGCGGAGAGGACTTGATCTGTTCCACTAAGACCTCGCAGGGAGTAGAAGAACTTCAGACAGTATTTCTGATTCCCTGGCATTGGCGGGCTAAACAAGCGGCTGATGTATCCAGACTGTAAACCGGAGCGAGAGTTTGCCAATAAAAAGGATCCTGTTCAGAAAGTACAACTATTTTTAGCCCTTTTAATGCTTTAACGTCTTAATCATTAATGTATTTTATATACACTATCGTTTTATATATCTATTATTATATATATATTACTGACCTTTGACTGGTAGTGTAGATTATAAGCGCCTGTACCTGCTCCTGTCGTATGGTCTCCAGCGCTGTAGATGTTGGGCTTGATAGACACTCTCCTCCACAGTGGACTACCCATCAGTGTCTGGACATACTGACAATATCCTGACTCAAAGTCACAGTTTGCAATAGATGGATCAAATGATGGCTCTGTGAAAACACATATTTTTAAGTGGTCATGTAGGAATTGGGTATTGAATTGAGCTTCGAGGTGTTCAAACATACCTGTGCCTGCATGACAGAACTCAGGAGAGAAGGAAATGTCATCGAGAAGCACGTATCCTCCATGAGGACTGTTGAACGCCCCCTCAAACACCAGCTGGTAAGATATACACACACATATAAAGGCTAGGGCTGTCAATTGTACATGTAGTGTGATACATTTTTATGTTCAACAATTAAATCACGCAAAACTAAACATTTAAAATTATTTAAATGATTTAAAATGAAATATAAAGTATAATTACATTTAATTTCATGTCTTAAAACACTGAAAAAAATTAAGTCCCCCTGTAGTCAATAATTGTATCCCTTAAAACTCATCTTTGATCATCAAAATTACATATTTAAACGTTTTTTATTGTGAAAAAAAAATTATTCATGCCTTACAATAGCTTGAATGTAACTCTACACCCTTGCCTCATTTCCATGAATCCATATGAATATGCTAATTGGTCTCCACTCACACCAGCTCACAGATCCACTCTGCCAACTCACTGAGGTAAACGCTGCACAATGGTGTCGCTCTTTACAACGTCGGACACATAACGGTAATTAATATGATTAGCCTTTTGCTTGACTATGTTATCAAACAGCTAATAATGTGTTGCTAATGTTACACAAACTATGCTCTCTTTCGCCATCTCAGAGTCAGACGGCTGCCTTCTAACAATCATCAGAAACGCTTTGAACAACTCAGAACGTCAGTGGAGAAATGCATAGGCCTGGCATCTCTCGAGACTCTCTTGTTAGTCCACTGATAAATCTCACGTTGACCTGATTGGTTACAAGGTTTATGTCAGAAACATCAGCGATTTCAAACCGTGTTTTTGTGACTGTCTGGTTCACTGCAGTTTTAAGTAGAAAATACTCAGCAATGGTGTTGACATGAATTGACACACGGTTTGTCTTAAAGCATATAAAAAAAACACATAGATAAACAACATTAGAAGCTTGATTTTCACCACAGGAGGACTTTTAACTTAAAGGAGTAGTTCATTTTAAAATGAAAATTAGCCCATGATTTACGCCTGGGAAAAAGGTGGCGGTACTCTCTTGCATTGGCAAATCACGACATTTGAGATTTCTACTACAGTGAAAAACAAAACTTGGTTTCCATTACACGAGAGTAGATGTTAAAACTTCATGCTGATTTGTACTCGGCTTTCGCCAAGATAAGCACCAACTAAGACGTAGCTTTACAGTAACCTATGCTTCTCCATCCATTTACGCTACTTTCCAAATGGTGATGTGAATCTCCTTCTGTCTGGTGTTAATAGCTGCAGTGTATTTGCACACACAACGGCTGCAAACACAGTGCGGTCCCCTCATGACAACCGTCTGGATTGAGCAGAGTAGGGGACATCTCTAGGGTCTTCAAGTGGGCACCTTCCGTCCTCAGTGTTTCGTCGACTAGCCCACGACACCTCAAGAGGGCTTGACAGTGACTCTGGCGTCCCAGAGTCACCCCCCTCCGTCCCCCACTCAACTCAGCCCAGCTTACTGACCTTTACATCCCTCCTGCTGCTGAGGTTGCTCCTTCCTCGTAGTTCACATGTGACCTAACCACAATCTCTCACAACCTCTCCACAACCCGACCATAAGCGCCAACCCGTTTGACTAAGGCTGTCGAGCCCCACTGCGGACGTTAAAGCGGTCAGTGGCAACGGTTCCGTATGGCATACTACCGCAAAACACAATATCTGTCCAAACACCAATCCTCATTCACGCAAAATACACAGGAACGTAATAACTGTAATTACTATGCAAACTATACAAATAAACCAACAGACTCTTCAAATTTTCAAGAATTTTTCGAAACCGTAGCATGGCGGCCTGTACACAGCCAGCCAGAATCTTTCCGTCTCAACCACAGCCAGTTGCTGCTCCTCTCTGCTGCTTCAGATAAGTTCTTTACTGTGCGACGCAACTCTTGGCCACTGAATCCGACGTCTCTGAGGAACCGGGTTGTGGAGTGTGCCACAAATCCTCGACAACCCACTTCCACTGGATAAACCCGGACTCTCCATCCTCGCTGTTCTGCTTCAGTGGCCAGCTGAGCACACCGCAGTTTCTTCCTTTCATATGCCTCATCTACAGCATCCTCCCATGGCACTGTTAACTCTATCAGTTGAACAATGCGTGCTGATCCAGACCACAAAACAATATCTGGTCGGAGGTTAGTGGTGGCAATCTCAGGTGGAAAAATATTCTAAAATAAAATAACTAACTAAAAACAAACTTATTTTAAAAAGAAACACTTGAAATTACATCAGCGTGATAAAAACTACAGTAAATGACAGAAACTATCTTTGGAAAAAAGAGATGTGAAGTGTAATTTAATTGTTTAGTTGGTCTCACGGCCCATTGAATAACATGGGGAGGCAGGGTTTATGAGCTATACTAGGACCGGTCACCGGGGGGGCGATCGAGACGCTTTGGCGTCACTTTTCAGGGCTTGTGCGGCATGCTTGTTCTCAACGTACGCTATTTCGAATTCTTTTCGAATAGAAGAATAGAAGAATATTCTTTTCGAATAGAAGAATTCTTGAAAAACTTGAAGAGTCTGTTGGTTTATTTGTATAGGTTGCATAGTAATTACAGTTATTACGTTCCTGTGTATTTTGCATGAATGAGGATTGGTGTTTGGACAGATATTGTGTTTTGCGGTAGTATGCCATACGGAACCGTTGCCACTGACCGCTTTAACGTCCGCAGTGGGGCTCGACAGCCTTAGTCAAACGGGTTGGCGCTTATGGTCGGGTTGTGGAGAGGTTGTGAGAGATTGTGGTTAGGTCACATGTGAACTACGAGGAAGGAGCAACCTCAGCAGCAGGAAGGATGTAAAGGTCAGTAAGCTGGGCTGAGTTGAGTGGGGGACGGAGGGGGGTGACTCTGGGACGCCAGAGTCACTGTCGAGCCCTCTTGAGGTGTCGTGGGCTAGTCGACGAAACACTGAGGACGGAATGTGCCCACTTGAAGACCCTAGAGATGTCCCCTACTCAGCTCAATCCAGACGGTTGTCATGAGGGGACCGCACTGTTTCATTATTTCACACCGACATAATGGGTTGCTCTGGAGCAGAGGCGTGTGCTTGCGATTGATTCAGCGAGAGTGAAGGCAGGACGTTGATTTCGCGGCTTTACTTCCTGCTCACTACTGCACATGTCTGGTCCCGAAATCGCAACTGCGCAGACTCAAGTCCCAAGATGTCAGCGCCATATTGGGACAATGGCGGCTTCACTTCTCGCCAATGGAAGAGAGCGAAGGGGCGTCGTCCATCTTTTTTTACAGTCTATGGTTGAGAACCGAACTTCTGATAGGGTGGGCCGACTGTTTGCCTTTATGTGATTCGTCAAGATCTGAAGTCACATAGTGCCCTCTGGGTATAGTTTATGTAACGTTAGGTCATTACCAATCTCTCTTGACTCTGACGCTTTTTCCGTAGAGAAGTAGCGGTACTCAAGAAAAAGTGCAGGTACGCTTAAGAGTAAAATGTAGAAGTGCCGGTATACCGGGGAGTACCGCCCCACTTCGAGCACTGCTCCTGGCTCTTCCAAGCTTTATAATGGCAGTGAATTACTGTTTCTGTTTTGAAGTCCATAAAAGTGCATCTATCCATCATAAAAGCGCATCTATCCAAGATAAAAGTGCTCCACACAGCTCTGCAGGGGATAAACCCCTTCTGAAGCAAAGCGATGCGTTTGTGTAAGAAAAATAACCATATTTAAAACTTTATAAAGTAAAATAACTAGCTTCCGGCCAAACGAACATACGGATTCGACTTAAGTCTAAGCGCAACTTATGCGACTAATGCGGCATACTGCTGATATTTACGCTGCTCCATGACACACTCGCTACTGTCGACATCATCAGTTGCGTAAGTTGCGCTTTAGGCGTAAGTAGACTGTGTATGTTTGGCCGGGAGCTAGAATTTTACTTTGTAACATGTTAAATAGAATATTTTTCTTACACAAACTCATCGTTTTGCTTCAGAAGGCCTTTATTAATCCCCCGGAGCCGCGTGGAGTTTGTGATTGATGGATGCACTTTTTGGTTCATACTGATCGTTGCAATTCAATGCCATTATAAAGCTTGGAAGAGCCAGGACATTTTTTAATATAACTCCGATTGTATTCGTCTGAAAGAAGAAAGTCATATATACCTAGGATGGCTTGAGGGTAAGTAAATCATGGGATAATTTTCATTGTAAAGTGAACTACTGCTTTAATGGGAACGTTAGAAAAACATTCTTCAACATTTGTTAGCTGGGTATTTTCTTTAAAACCCATATTTTTTCCTGTGATGTCCTTCAGGAACAGCATCAATAAAACAACACACACTCTTTTATTTCTTAGGTTTTTGACTAAACAGCAAACAGTAATTTGGCAGCTTATTCTGGCCTAGAACTCTTATACAGGAAGAGACTGGTGCCTGGTGTAAAACATCTGAAATAGATTTTCCCACAATATAGACCGGCATGATGTGGTTTATTTGTGTTGGTCAGTCCTTACCTCAATAGGATATGGAGCTTTCAGGTCCACTTGTACAGGTATCCAGACCCTGGCTTCTGTACTCCAGTCCACGTGGTTGTTTTCAGGTAGATCGGCTCTCCATAGTTCCTGATATTGTCCAGCCTGATCCCTGCTGAAGAGGGAGAACAGATGGTCCCCAGCGTGATCCTGCTGGTACTGGAAGCTCAAGCAGCCTGACATGGGCACTGTGGTCATCGGAGACACCAGCTCGGCCACCTCCTGGAAGCTTTTAGTGTCAGTAGAGTCCACATACATGTACTGACCTGTGTAGATGAGTGAAAGGGAATGACTGACAGAACCTCGGTATGAGGAAAATCAATATTTTACCGTTACAGGATGTCAGACAGTGTAACAGTCAGGAAGTGGGTCTTTCATGGCTGAAGTGTGTAATAATGCCGTCAAACTGTACAAGATTATACAATACAACGTTATCCATTAAGATACAACATTTTGTATACATTCTTTGTTAAGATCATAAGATAAAACTTTTAAAGATAATTTTAGCGTGTATATTATACAATAAAACATTTTCCAAAAAAAAAATTAATCACATTACACTATACCATAATGCTTTTCTTTATAAGATTTTTTAAATTGTATAAATTTAGTATAGCATTAATATCATAGAATAAGTATTACATTAAATACCTATAAAATGGTATGTTTTTGGTATTATATGATATATTTGTTTTAAATTATACAGGTTAGAAATTATATGCTGAAAAGTTTTATACAATTTTCTATTGTACATGATTATAATATTAAAGATAATTGATTTTTATATTTTTCAAATCGGATAAGATCATATAACTTTTGATAAACTTTTTGATATGAAAAACTTTTTTGAATATAATTTTTTTTGTATTGTGTAAAATTATACAACTTAAAAAATATTTTTTGTAATTAATTGTATCATAGAATTGTATAAAATTAAATACAGATAAAATTGCATACATTTTTGGTATTGTATAAGATTACTGTATACATTTATATCTGTATTATTCAATACTTTTTTCATGTCATATATGATAAAGCAGACTAACCTGCTCCATCTATCTTTGTAGCATCTGATCGTCCCACACGCCAGTTCATATATCTGTTCCTCTGGTTTGTGTATCCACACAGGTGAGCTTCTTCAAAGGCACACTCTTTGGGGTCACATGACCAGAAAAAGGAGTACTTATTTTTGCATGAAAATGTCAATACCTAGTTTTGAAGCCCTCTAGCTCTAAAAGCCTTTTAAGGGCAATAACATTTGAGCACAATGCTGACTAACATAAGAACTGAGCAACAGAAATCTGGGTTCATTTAAAAGATTTTCTTTTGCCTCAGGAATGTGCACATGGGCTGGTCCTAGGAATAGCCATCAAAACATTGTTAAGAAAGAACAGCATCTTCTTTTCCGTGATTGATAGTTATTTTCATGTGGTTGGCCCTGATTTTGGCATTACATTGTTAATGTTACAAAGAAACAAAGTGAAAGGCTGCTGAGCTGATTCTAACATGCTGTTTACTGGCTTGAGTGAAAAGAGCACTAACCTATACAGTATTTGTCAGAGATCTTTATCTCATAGATGGACACGCTGCTGCCTTCTTCTTCTCCTAGTTTGCCTTCAATGACAATCTACAAATGTGGAGCGAACTTGTCATTATTATCACATGACAATAATACATACATCAGAAAATCTAGAGTAGGCCAGTTAATAAAAATATGTTCTTAGCATGTTTTGCTTATGTTCATATTAACACATTTTGTTATATTAGTTAAAACTCTCTTTACAACCTGATAGCAGTCAATAATAGAAGTGGCCTAAATATTAAAAATGTTCATATATAGTATCTTCTGTGGAAGTCTCAGGACCAAAAAATGTTCGTCCAATCATTCGGTCTGAATGAAGGGATGTCCTACCTGCCTGTTAACATATGCATTTGCATACTTCCACACAGTCATCAGTGCGTTCAGTAAGGCTGTGCAGATGCAGAGTTGTAGACAGACGTCAGTCACCGAGCGCCACAAACGAACAGTAGCCAACTTTTACACTTCCTCCTGAACCAGAACAATGAGCTTATGCTGCGTTCACGCAATGTCATAACCGTAATTACGAGATGACAACCCGTGACGTTATATTCAGAGCTGTTCACGTCCTCAGACTTGGATTTATCTGTTTCTATGTCAGTGCTATCAACGGCGAAATGAATGATGATGCTTTGCAGACTCTGCTGTGTGCGGTCATGTGTTTTGAAGGAGGTGTGGCTTTGGAGACGTTTGGATCTTATGCTTTCAAAGCTAGCTTGCTATTGCTAGCCTTTCCGAAATCGCCTATCCTACCTTTAAGGAAACATTTAATTTGATAATTTTGCAAACATGATGGGAATGTTACTTTTGAATGTTCTCTATAGACATTGTAAAACCAGTAGAAACATAAAAAAAATGTTAGATGAACATCCAACTAAAATATTTCAGAAAAAACGTTCCATGAACTATGTATAAATATTTGTGCTATCATTTTGAGAACATTATTAAAGACCAGATAACTTTGAACGGACATTCTATTAATGTTACTAGAAGAATGTTCGTTCATAACCTTGCCAGAACGTGAGCTGAGAACGTCCCCTGTTAGCTGGGTGTCAACAGCTCTCACCTTAAATGTTTCGGTGGAGTTCTGAAGGTCAATGCTGGCGATGAGCCAGCTGTCAGACGGGCTTTGTGTCGTCCAGAGCACCTGATCGAAGCTCTCTCCGTCTGTGTGCTTCTGCACCTGCAGAGAAGCGCCGGCTGTGACCTGATACACCATCCTGAAACAGCTCCAGTCCTGTTGATCCACATCTGGACCCAAAAGAACCGCCTTTCCCTGGTCCTCCTGGACGCGCTCCTCAACTGTGATGAAGTGTCCTGAGTGAAGCCGAAGGAAAACAACATTCATGGCAAGAGTTTGCGCGTACAGCTGAGAAAGAATTTTTTTAGCACTGACAGAGCACTTATCAACCAAACTTCAACTATTGTTTCATGACTGGAATGCTAAAATACATACGTCAGGTGTCACATGTCGGCGTGGGCTTCTATCGTCTCCAAATTAGTTTTTAAGCCTTACATTTCTTCTTAATTTCTTCTGCTTAAATCAAAAGCAAATGATCCAGTGGGCTTGTGGAAATGAGATTCATGCCACGTATAAACACAACAATTCACCAATCCAATAATGTGCTATTTCACCATCTCCAGATGCCGTAAACATTGAGGCCACTGCATCCAGATGTGTGTCTTTTTGTAGGCTTTCAATGCATGAAGTTCACATATTTTTTAAACTTTGAAAACAATGTCAAACTCTATTTGGAATAAACCATGTGAAACATTGCTTTTCACAAGCCTAAAAGTGGTCTTAAAGGGTTAGTTCACAAAAAAATGTATGCAATTCTGTATATATATATATGTGTGTGTGTGTGTGTGTGTGTGTGTGTGTGTGTGTGTGTGTGTGTGTGTGTGTGTGTGTCGGACAAGAGAAAAGGAGAATTTTTGAAGAATTTCTATACAGCTCTTTTCCACACAACACCAGTTCATAGTGACTCATGCACTATTTGCAAATCTTCCAAAGTGATTTAAAAAGAAATGTTTTACTAAATTCTTCCTTCGTGTTAGATTTTATATATATATTTACATATATATATTACACATGATAGATATAGATATATTACACATGGCAAGTGCTTAAAAATGTGTTTGTATTCAGGATGTATTCATCTGGTTTTAAAAAGAAAACAACATTTTTTAAATTTCAATTTTTATTTTAACAAAAAACTATATAGCTCCTAAAGGGCCGTGGTGAAGGAAAAAAAATGAAATGGGAGGAAAAATTATTTGTCAATGATTTTGTGTTCATTAGTAAAATGTTTGTGTTCCGCCGAGAAACTTTGCATTTGCTCAAATTTTTTTTTGCAAGAGAACGCAAAAGCATTAACATATCATTTTCCCTCTCATCCCAGACATTTTTTTCTTGGGCTGTCAAAAGATTAATCGCGATTAATCGCATCCAAAATAAAAGTTTGTGTTTACATAATATATGTGTGTGCACTGTGTATAATTATTTTGTATATATATAAATACACACACATGTATGTATATATTTAAGAAATATTTGCATGTATATACTGTATATATTTATATATAATTTATATTATATATAAATATAAATATTTGATGTATAAATAAAAAAAAAATCTTAAATTTATACATGCATGTGTGTGTATTTATATATTCAAAATAATTATACAAAGTGCACACACATATATTATGTAAACACAAACTTTTATTTTGGATGCGATTAATCGCGATTAATCTTTTGACATCACCATGTCCCTTTAGGAGCTCCGTAATAAACTTTTTTTCAAAAACAATTTTAAAGGTAAAGGGTATTTTTACAGATATCATAAATTATTAATAAATAACATAAGTAACATTACAGTTTTTTGTGGGGTTAGGATACCACATGACATTTTACATGGCATTTTCTCAAAAAGTTTTTAAAATGTATTAACATTTTAAGATAATTTGACCATAACTGCTTCACTGCCTATTTAGTTTTTCCTATAGTAAAATAATAATGATAATGCTAAACTACTCAATAACATTTTATTTTCAAGATTTCTCTTCTTCTGCATTATGATATCAGCACAGATTTTTAACTTTTTTAACTGTATGCCCTAAAATGATCAAAGTAAACATAATTCAGAAATTAAAAAACATGTTCATCACAGAATAGGCTTATTAAAGAAGTTGGATGTTTAAAATTTAATTTTGAATGTATTTTTCATAGATTAATAGACCTGATGAAAAAAAATATCATCATGCCATTGACTCATAAACAAAATAATCAGATATCATCCACTCATGTAATGGTGAACTTGGCCACAAATGATAAAAAATGCACTGCGATCATGTACAGGCTGCTGAAACTCACCGGACGGGTTGAGGGTCCAGCTGAGAAAGCCTGGGTCGGACATATAATCACAAATGCTCTCCCGAAAGCTACAGGAGCCTGGCAAAAGCTCTGCTTTAGCTGTCACTGAGAGAAAAGAGCACAAACACACCTTTATGCATGTACAATGATGGACATGACAACCAATCAAACCAAGTCCTCACCAATCAAGCTCAGCACGTAGAAAGAAAGCATCTTCTCTCCTACGGTTTGTCCTGCAAAGATGAAATAAGACCCGTTTCAGCAGAAGAGATCTAGACTTCACTCTTTCATCCTGTCCTTCTTTCAGCGTTTAACCGACGCTCAGATGTGATCCTTCTGTCTGGCTGCTGCTGGAGAAGAAAAAGGGAGGGAAGAAGGAAGAGGGGTTCAGTAATGTTGAACAGATTCAGAGGTTTCCTTACCTCAGAACTGCTGAACGCTTCACCTCCAAACACACCTTCATATAGATCAGATCCATATGTTTTTTTTTTTCTTGACATCTTGAAATCAGACAGTCGCTTGTAAAGTATTTCCACTATGGCACTGTGCCTGGAGCACCAAAATATCTCCCTCTTCTCCTGTTATTCAGGCAAGAATCCAGTAAGAACTGTGTTATGAAACATTTGTTAATGATAAGAGCACATCTGCATTGTAGACTTTGTCACCATGAAATCAAAACGTTTATGGAATATTGCAGTATTTATTATAAATGGTTTATCCATGCACATCATTACTTTTTTAAATTCATGTGCCTCATAATCTTTAATCAAAATAACTTCCTCTTTCTGCAATATCTCTTCTCTGATGATGTGTTCACTGGTGTGAGGGCGGAGCAACCTGTCACTCACATGAGATCCACCAATAGCAAACCACAACCATCCAATCAATTCCCCACAGACAACATCACGTCCAATTTGTTCTTGTTCCAGAAACCGTTTCACTCGGATATACGTACTAATAGGGAAGAAAAGACTATCACAACTTCGGTTCCGTGATCTTATGAGACATTATTATATATTCTGTCCGCTTGACACCAAATGAAGAAGCCTATTTTAATATATCAAGTCACTTTTCTGGCTGCCTTTATTTCCAATGTTTACAGACTCTAAAGATGCGTTTTTCACATTTTCCATAATTTCCTTTTTTTTTTTCGTATACATTTATAAATCTATATTTTGTGTTATATTGCCTTGGCAGTAAATTACAAAAAAAATATATATATATATATATGCTGCTACAAGGGTGTTTTTAATAATGCTGAGGGAGTGATGGCAAATTTGACATCTTTCTCTCCTCTGACTGCCGTTATCAATCTCTCTATTTCCCCTCTTATGGAATGATGTGGAAATGCTATGTATTTTTTCTTTTGCTATTGGAGCAAATAGGAATACAAAAATTATATTTGCTTTTGTCTCTCATTCACCGCTAGAAGATTACCCAACAACGACGACTTTTGCTTCCGCGAAGCGAAAAGGGTCTACAGCACTGATCTGTATAATCTATCTATTCTCATTATTCATTCTACTCTCAATTCTCTGTATATATCAGTGGTCCATAGTATTTTTTTTCATCCTTTTTCTATTCTCCATTCTCTGGAGCTCTTTTGTCATCATTTCAGTTTCCATGGTAACGCAGCCTTCTCTGATTGGTGGACAATGGGTAGTGTAGTTCTTGAATGGCTATTAAACACAATATAAAAAAAAAACATTTTTTTATCAGACTGACAAATTATGCAGAAAATCAGAGATCACTGTACAGTGCAAGAAATGAGTTTGGAATAATCATAAGGGTGTGTTTCATTTAAAGTCAGCATGAAACTGAAGTCTTTTCCTCCCTATTGCCAAATATATCAGTGAAACGCTTCTGGAACAAGATCCAATGAAGGGCGGGACTTGATGTTGTCGGTGGGAAATTGATTGGAAGGTTGTGGTTTGCTATTGGTGGATCTAATTTGAGTGACAGTTTGCTCCGCCCTCGTGCCAGTGAACACATCATCAGAGAAAAGATGCTGCAAGAGGGAGGGGATTAGGAGGGCACATGAATTAAAAAAAAGAAGTGCACTGAAAAATTATTTATAATAAACACTGCAATATTCCATGAAAACAAGAATTGTCCATTTTAATTTCATGGTGATTTTAACTATTTATCTATACATTTTTTACTAGATATTTTTAACTCTCTTTTCTTCAACAAGGCAGGAACATTATGAAAGCAGGGAATGGATTAAGGGAAAGATTCTATTGGAAAAGCTTTCATATGTGATGAAGCATACAACTAACATTTTACAATATTGAGGTTTATTTATAACATGCAATTTTGGGGTTGTTGTGATATCACTGAATTATTGAAATTTTCTTTTTTTATTGAAATATAAATAATTATTGAATTATGTTTGAATTTTTTATTTTTTTTTAATGACATTGTACACTTAATCAGTGTTAGTATTAGGTTATTTTTTCCTAAAGTTTTGTTTTTAAATTCTGTGCAATTTCATTTCACAAAATTTTTTATGTTTTTAAGATCTGTAAGAACTGAATTTGGAACAATGTTCCTCATTCCACACTCTTTTACAATTAGAGGGTGAAGTCACACCGTTGGGTGTTACGGGTCAAAACCATAAATAATTAGAGGCTGAAGTCACAAAATGTGGTCCATGAACAGTTTGGAAACATGATACAAATATGTAATGCCGGCAGAATGTGACAGAGAGGATGCTGGATGTCGGGTTATCTGAACTCAGCGGGATGGGTGGGATTCTTGACCACATGAAGAAGTTCCTCTGGGGAGTCCTGGGAATTAACTGAATACACCATCACTGATTTCAGAATTGACATTTGTTTCAAATTAGGTCCGGTTTTGTGTTCCTCCCTCTGCATACACTTTGTTGATACAGGAATTAATACTCCAGCAAACATACACTGGTTTGCGTGACAAGACCTGTGGCTGCTAATAGACAGCTGCTTTTGCACTGAGAGGTTAAGGTGGTTAAATAAGCTACAACAGTAAATGATAAAACCAAACTCATCTGTGCTCCACATGTAAACCAGAATCCTCAAGCAATAAAAGCAACTATATTTGAAGAAAAATGTCAAAGCAAGCTATTTATTTAATATTTACTTCAAATATTTAGCCCTGCAGCTGGATATAAAACAATTCCTGTGTGAGTGGTAGGCCTATGTGAGTAACATTTTTATCCAGTTTACTAGTGCCACCTGCAGCATATTTTATTTCATAAATAGAATAAAATATTTGCTATGCAGCTACAGTAATGAAGTGAATGAGTGGATCTGTGAACTGTATCAAACATTTATTGATTTAAGGATGTGTATGTTCCCAAAGGGTCTCGATGGCCTGCTGCTTTCTGACATCAAGCAATTATTTATAGGCTTTACCAGAATGGCACATGAATGGAAGCATGAAATGTACGGTGACAATTATAAAAATATATTTCATTTTATAGAAAAAAAGACTGCCTTAGTTTAGTGTTTCAGGCTAATTTAAATCATTACACAAAGTGATATCATAATTAATTATAAATAAAAAATAAACATATAAATTCATATATAAATAAACTAAGAACTCGGAAAAATCCGTGGCGGGTAGCCGTGGAAGGAGGAGTTGGTGAGAACGGCGAGAGCGCGGGTGGCTCCAGATGCAGAACACAGCTGATAGGCTGAAAAACAAAAGTCACGTCTGGCGGAGGCTGATCAGGCGATATTTCCTCCTGAAGACACGCAAGTGAGCAGTGTAAATCCAGCCGAACTGTTTACGTGCAGAGATCGCGAGAAGCGAATGTCAACTGGAGAATAGCAGCGCTTGCAGGCGTTATATGCCCCTAGGTAAGGTTCTCCTGACAACTGGCAAAGAGCGACGGGCACCCTTCATAAATCTGCAGATTAGAGGATGCTGCCCGACTGTTGACCCCTCAAAACCCACATGACAGGCCGAAATCGCAGCCAGGTAGATGGCTACAAGGGAGGTCTTTTATCCAAAATATCAGGAACTGAGCACTGATAAGATGTGAGACCACGCCCATCACACCACCCTTCGAACACTTGGCACTTATCGCGAGAAGCGAATGTCAACTGGAGAATAGCAGCGCTTGCAGGCGTTATATGCCCCTAGGTAAGGGGACGGGGCCTTACCGGGCATTGGCTGCGCGCTTCTGTCTGTCTTGCCAGACTTGGTGCAATTGGATGCTTCTGCAGAGGTCAGGTACGGATGCCCTTCCCATAGGTGGATCTCGAACACGAGATGATGAAAGAGAATGTCAGACGTTCTTATAGGGAACATGCAGAAAGTCGCTGCCGAAACAAGGCTATGTTGTTGCAAAGTGCCGGACAAACAGATAATTATTATTTTTGAAACCGGCGCAGATAAGAGCGCAGAAAAAAAGCTGTGCACACCAGCCTCCTACAGTTCTGCAACAGGCTAAAGA
The DNA here is from genome assembly GCA_026230005.1 of Gila orcuttii. Classification (NCBI taxonomy): domain Eukaryota; kingdom Metazoa; phylum Chordata; class Actinopteri; order Cypriniformes; family Leuciscidae; genus Gila; species Gila orcuttii. Next base: position 18,727,969 of record JAPDVR010000024.1, on the reverse strand, counting down.
CGCAGTAGTCCAGTGCGGCAGCTACACATTTCCATGTTGTAAAATTTAAATAAGACAACATCTCTATTGCAAATGCAAACCCCTCCATCAACGCAATGTCATTGCCATATTGCCAAAGAACTGCATGAACACACAAATCGGATCTGAACAGTTGCGATACACAGTGTGGGCATCATTTTAGATCAGATTCCAATCGGATGTAAAGATAATCGGATTTGAACTGACAGTGTGAATGTAGCCATAGCTAACTACTTTACGTCAACATTTTAGCTATAGTCAATGCTTCATTTACACATGTGGCTAATGCTGTGCCTCTCTCAACCACAAACGCCTTCTTTCATCCGGTTTTTGCACTCTTCTCTTTAACTTTTGGCAGTCTATAGAACTCGAAATGTTTTTTCTCGGTGCGACCGATTAGTACAGACCAAAACACGACCATTTTTCAGCAGCAATAATCAGCCAAATATGCAAGTCCGTTCCTTTACAGTCTATGGTCCGTTCAGTGCCTCCAAAATGGCCGACTTCCGGATTGATGATGTGTATGTTCATGTTCAGTTGCTGTTTCTTCAGTTTACAAAGTGACACCACCAACTACTGGCCTGGCAGCAGAATACAGCGTTTTTAACCGTGGGATCCGTGGGAACGGGATCGTTTTGCGTATGTCGACTTGGGTACGGCCGTCTGCCGGAAGCTATATTTTAGTCGATTAAGTTTTAAATATGGATATTTTTCTTACACGAACGCATCGCTTTGCTTCAGAAGGCCTTTATTAACCCACGCAAAGCCGTGTGGAGCACTTTAATCATGGATGGATGCGCTTTGATGGCCTTCCAAAAAAATATACCTGGGTCAATATCACCATAGAGTGCCTTTCAACCCTCACAATACTCACACATTTTGATTTTAATTTACCATTCGCTTTATGTCATGTCATAATAGTAGATACTCAAATACTATAATAAAAATATTATCTGAGCTCCCACAATTTTTTTTTTTTAAATTATGGGCCATTTTTTAGAGCATAAAGCATAGATATGTCCACCCTGTCGTGGACATATAAATTACTGTTAAATATGTTTTCATTGCATTATTAAGATACAAATGATACTTTCTGAAAGGTATGATGTCCCTTTCCTAAACAGGGTTATTTGTTTGCTTTAAAATTATAAATACATTTATGTAAATCATGTGTTTTTAAAGAAACTCATACAATTCGCACATATTTTTTCTTATTTGGAGAAATATTTGATTATTTGGATGCAGTTTTTTGTTTGCATGTTATTGCCCCCACACCTAGCACAATGGATTATATAGGTATGATTAAATTATTATTTTAAATATTATTTAAAAATACCAAGATGACAGGGTGGACGAGCCCACGACAGGGTGGACAAGCACATGACGGAGTGGACACATAAAGCAGAACACAAAAAGCATGACAAAATATGACAATGAAACATTTATTCAACTTAAAAAAATAAATATATAATTACATTCTCAATCACATTGATATAACTGAGAATTTAGAATGGCCTCTCTGGTTGAGATGAAAAAGGCAGGGAGTTCAAAAACCTGCCCGTCTTTTCAGCAAAATGTAAACATAAGGAAAATTATAATAACAAAACATGACAAGGCAAGTACATTAAATGTAACAATTAGTTTTTTATTTGTGGCCAAGAAATATTGTAGTAAATAAATTCTGTCAATTTGTCACATTTACAACATGTGGAACAACTTGCCACAAACTGGTATTGTCGGGCACTTTCTGCCGCAATTTCTGCTGCACTCAGAGGCATGTCCCGAGAACAGCAATGATTTTATGTTTTTTTATATAACAAAATATTATCTTGTTATATTATATTATATGTTTGCATAAAATGTAATATAACATTTCTATAAATTGCCATATTAACTACAGAGTCTACACCTGGACTCTCACTATAAAGCTTGGAAGAGCCAGGACATTTTTAAATATAACTCCGATTGTATTCGTCTGAAAGAAGAATGTCATATACACCTAGGATAACTTCAGGGTGAGTAAATCATGGGCTAATTTTCATTTTCATGGCTGACCTATCCCTTTAAAGGGAGTTATCACTGTGATTGAAGGACACGACAATGTGAACATCCGCTTACAGTCAGGTGTTCTTATATGAGAAAGTAACATCTGAACATATTAATAACAATCTGTGTATCAGCAGTGGAAGTGTAAGTGAGTCAAAAGCACAGACAGATGGTGCGGGTGGTTGCGGGATGGTTTGGGGGCAGGGAGGGTTTACTGGTGTGTAATCCGCTCTGATGTCACTGTGTGCTGAAGGAGGGGTCTGAGATCCGCTCGCATAATCCCCGTGTGTTGATAATATAAGAACAACCGACGAACATGAAGGCGAGCCGAACAGCTCTTCTTCCTCGCTTGTGCTCATAACAGGTAGGTGTAACTGATGAGACTGTAAACTGCTGTTTGTTTTTCGTGTTTTGCTGAGGGCACTATAGCTCGTACAGGAGCTGCACCTGCTGGATGAATTCACTGGGGAGGGAAGATGCGTTCGCCTCAGCGCAGGCCCGCTACATTATCAAACAACAAGCTTTTAACTTTTATTACCGACGGAAAGTTTTTAAATTACACCGTTAAATGTTGGTGTTTTACTGTGTGTTTAACTACAGGCAATCTTTATTTTATAGTGGTAGGAGCGACGAAATGTCCATATGGTTAGCGGTATCACCTGAAGTGACTGACTGCTACAGTCAATAAACAGCCAAATACTGTACGTTGGTAAGAAACAATACAATCATTGCGGGTTTATGCGTAGGCGTTTGGTTAAAGTCGCTTCTGATATTAAAATGAATAAGAAGGACATTGTTTGTGTTAATAGTGAGCTAACAACAAAACAGGGTTTTGTCCAATACACAGTGAAAAATATAATCGATTTTACAGAACATTACATGTAATCTTATGTTATACCTACTGTTTATTGTTATTGATAAAAGTATGAACAACGTTATATTTTAGAGTGAAAATCTGTACTGCTTTGACAGTCCATCCAACAAGACATATGCATGCACTTTTTAAAAATATGAATAAAACGTTGAAAACAATATACAATTTACCAGGCTTGTGATTTGGAGTGAAATATTTACAGACGCCATCGCGTGATGCATCAAATGTGATATTTTATTAAAAAAGTTAGTTTATTTTTATTTTTTATCTGTTAACGCACATTATGGTGTTTTATTTTACAAAGTTAAATTGTTTAGTTTGCGTCTTTAAAATGCATCTTTATAGCATTGTTTTCATGTTTGTTTTATAAGTCGTGGTTCATAAGGCTGAATAGGTTTTGATTAACTTCATCATGTGATTTTAAGTTTTACCACCTGTATTATTAATATGGTTATGAGTATTAAAGATAGTTGTTTAGTTATTGGTATTATACGAGATATTTATTTATACAGTTATGCACTATAAAATGTATGCATCAAAAGGTCTCTCATAATGCTTGAAACATTGTCATTATAGCCTAGTCTTTGATGAAATTCTAGCAACCACCACTGTCAAGTTTTCTTTTTTGTAGCATAACAGGATTTTACAACTGCAGTGGGATTTAAATTTCACTTTTTTTTTAAATGACTCATCATTCATTAAACCTCCTGTGCTTTACTGTACCCACTGTACATTAAACCTATACTTTGGCTAATTTCTTACACAGTTATACTCTAATTGTAGAATGTGAAAAAAATACTATTGGTTGGCACCACTAGCAAATTTAATGTTTTTTTTATTTTTATTTATTTATTTTTTGCCAACTCAAAGTGAATGATACCACCTGCCACCGGAACTGCAGAGTGACCCTAATTTGCATGCATGCTCTCAGCTGTAAACAATACAAAGAGGCTGCATGCATGGTGAAAGTGAAGATCTCTGTTTAAATTGGGAGGTAAATCCCCTGGCTTTGGGTTTTTATGGGAGGTTTGACAGAATTAAATCTGCTGAACTCCAGGACTGGTAGAGTATGCAGCATGAAGACTGCCCACGGCGAGGCCATCTGTGACAGTGCTACTGCCATGATAAACCATGTCTCTGCACAGGAACAAGAACATGCAGTGTTTTACTCTGTCATTATACAGACACATTGCTTGGTTAGACATTAAGTGCATAATTTACACTGCCTGGCCAAAAAAAAGTCGCTGTTTGGATTTTGCTTTGGGATGTACTGGAGTAGACTTTACAAAGTGCTTGACTATAACATCACAACATTTACTTCCATCAAGAGGTGCATCAATTTTTGGTCAAGATCTTGTATTGACAATGCAAGAGTCCAGCTCCTCCAGCAAAGTGTAAAGTCTCCTCCAGCACATCACAAAGGCTTTCCATGAATTTAAGGTCTGCTGGGGCCAGTTGCATAAACATAGCCAATATGTTAAGACTGTGTCTTAAGTTCTAGTATGACCAACTAGCGGTTAGTCAAGGGTCAATTAGTCTTACTTTTTAGTATCAAATTAGACCAATCTACGTTTATATATAACTGACTTAAAACAGTTATGAACAGTTTAAAAGAAAAAAAATGTGATGAATTTTTAAGACTAGTCTTAGCAGTTTATGCAACTGGCCCCTGGAGAGGTGCCAATTCATGTGTGAAAATGATTCTTCATGCTTCCTCCCAACCATTCTTTCACAACTTGAGCCTGATGAATCTTGACATTGTCATCCTGGAATATAGCCATGATGAACATGGTTGTTTAAGAAATGAAAAGCTACACACTCCATCTATTACGGTTAGAAAAACTGTTGACAAACATATAACATGCTAGAAACATAATAATCACTGCAATAATAATCCAATCATATACTTAAGCATTTGCCAATTTAAATCCGGGCAGTGTACATTGATGGTATTTTTAGGACATGATACTGGTAATGTTTTTTATCTGCTTCCAATGTTTTCACACATATATTGTAGGATATACTCCTCCTCTACTACCTATGATTTCTGTGTGTCATTCAGGCATCAGCATCTAGACAATGAGCAGTGAGTGGGTGGAGCTATGAGCCATAGGGAGGAGCCAGAGGAGGCAGGTCCCAGAGGTCCTCCCCCTCATCGCAGCAAACAACCCAATGGGACTCCTCTCGAGGGAGGTCGCCCCAGATGGAGGCCATGCCAGCTGCACAACCCCGATGCAGAAATCCAAGGCCACCACCATCATCACCATCAACAAGCCAACCAGCACCCACCTGGATCTAGCCAAGCTCCACCACGCCACCGTAGGCGGCATGTTCCTGGTCAAGCACAGCGCAGGCGGACTGAGAGTGGAGACACAGAAGTTAGAGCTGGCCAACAGCCCAAGCTGTGGGCGTCAAGACATCGTCGGGGTGGAGAGAGACTCCCTCAGCACAGATACAGACAACAGCACAAAGAAGAAGAACAACAGGTGGTCAAAACTCCTCCAAAAGAACAAGCTTCAGAAGCATTATCTCCAGAAGATTCCTCTCAGGAACTGCTGACTCCATCTCCTCAGGATGAACCAATCACTGATAGACTGGATGCAAACATTCCAGATCTCTCCCATTCATCTGATACACAGATTGATCGTGATGCAGATCCAGAACAGCCTTCAGTGGAACAGTTGGAGGAGAAAGTTCAATGTGAAGAATCAAAGTTTGGCGAAGAGGAATTGGTGAAAGAGAACAAAGAGGAAGAGGACTGTTCCAGGGAAACTCATGGACAAGATGTTCCACCTAAGACTACTTCAAAATGTCGCTCTGAAAGTAAAAGAACCAGTCCGCTAAGAGTAGATGTTCCACCGTTCGCTACATCTCCTCCCAAAATGATGAACAAACCTTTTTTTCATTCTCCACGAACCTTCCCCGAGACTCTTCGAAACTACAGCTCTGATCCCAAGTCATACCCTACTCATTTTAAAACCAGTTACGCTCGTACAAACAAGAACAAAGGGTTTGATAGTCCCGTGTCCCATGGTGTGGACCACCAAGATGATCTCTCAGACTCTAGTCCTGAAGCCTGCACTGATTCTCACCCTCAACTAAGCCCAGATTCTCACCCTGAAGAGACTTCACCAGAATATCAGACAGAATCATCCCAATGCAACCTAACAGATTCTACTCCAGCCCTTGAGGGGCCTCAGATGTACGAGAGGAACCAGAGCATGACCATGGACGAGTCTGATGACCAGTGCGACCCGCAGGAAGACATGGGTCAACTCAGGTCAGTGGGCTCCAGGCTGCACCACTATGATGAACAGTCAGGAGATGAAGCCGAAAGCTCAGGGAGAAGCAGAGCTCAGGTCAGGAAGACATCAAGCTCGACTAGCCTATCCCTGGACGTTCACCCCCAAGAGGAGACTTCGGAAAATACTCAGCTTTCACTTGATCTGCAGGTTGAAGTAGTGGAAAGACCTGATAAGTCATTCACTTCAGCCCAAGATCAAATAACAGAGTCTTGCAGAGCTACAGGAGATGCTGTCTCTTTGGCCATCAAGGATATTAAGGAAGCTATCGAGGAGGTGAAGACCAAGACGGTGCGTTCACCCTACACGCCTGACAAGATCACAGAGCCCGTGTGGGTGATGAGGCAGGACGTGAGCCCTGTTGAGGAGAACCATCCTCAACTACATCCTCAGATTCACTCATATCCACAGTCACCATGTCAGCTATCGCAGTCTTCTCCACTGTATGTGGTGAGTGAGTTTTCCTGCATAATTAACACAATTCCTTATGATGAAGTTCCTTATGAAACTTTATTTTAAAGTACCCCTTTTATGCTATTTTAAAGGCTTTCTCCTACAATAGGTTTACATGCATCCAAGGTCAAAAAACACTTTAATTTTCTCATAATATACATTGCAGCTCACCTCTTTTCTCACAGTGTCTGAAACGGTTCGGTCAAGGATTCAGTCTCTCTAAAACAGTCCTTTCCATGAGCCTACTCTGCTCTGATTGGTCAGATGGCTCAGTCTGTAGTGAGTGGTCTACTCTGCTCTGATTGGTCAGATGGCCTAGTCTGTTGTGATTGGTCTACCACTTACAGAGCGTGTCGGAAACCAAACCATACCTGAATTTCAGCTCCAGAAAACAGCGTCTTCTCCATGTCAACAACACAAACCAAAGTCTTCCAGGCCTCAGCTACTCAGTGTTTGAGGGTCAAAATAGACGTTGTTAGTGAGCAGCCAATGTAGACATAGGCTGGCATTATGCAAATCTGTTACAAACCTAAGTAGGTTCGAGCAGTAAGAAAGACTGGAATTACTGACGACTCGTTTCAGGCAGTTCAGAATCGCTTCTTTCTTTTAGGACACAACAACTCATGAAAGGCAATATCCGAAAAAGCACAATAGGTTCACTTTATAAAAGGCCACAATTAGGCATTTTTGCAGAATAACGGCAATGTTTTTGCCATTTTTATTCTATAAGCATGGACAGTAAAGTAAAAGAATGGCAAATATTGGATAGAAATATTTCAATGCCAGACTTGCTGCGGCCATGGAAAACCTGCAGATGACAGGGGATTGTAAAATTGTACAAGTCATGAAAATTCATACTAAAATGAATATTGCAATTACCGTATTTTCCGGACTATAAGTCGCTCCAGAGTATAAGTCGCATCAGTCAAAAAATGCATCATGAAGAGGAAAAAAACATATATAAGTTGCACTGGACTTTAAGTCTCATTTATTTAGAAATTATTTCACAAAATCGAAGGCCAAGATCCAACACAACGTTGTCCTTGCTCTGATAGAGAGGCGTTTGCGTTGCATGAAGCGGTAACATTCATCTCCTTGGCAACTACCAGGGCGTGGAGACGTTACTGCACCGTTGACAAGCCTCTCCCGGCAGCACGTTGTTCAAGCACCCATCTGTGGACTCGTTCCTCCAGCTCTGGCCATCTTACTTTCAGCCTGCGATTAGCTTTCTTTGTTTTCTTCATTACAGTTAGAGTAACCTCTGCTTTTCGCCAGTCCCTCACAAGTTTCTCACTCACTCTAAACTAACTTTCTGCTGCTCGATTACCTTTTTCGGCTGCATATTTTACTACCTGCCATTTGTAATCTGAAGAATAGGAGATTTTTTTTTTTTTGAGAGCATTTTGTTTGTTTTCAGTCTGTCTCATTTTGTTTGTTTTCAGTCTTTCTCAGTTGTCTTTAGGTTAATGTTTCAGTTAACAGTTTTCAGTAAATTTTTTCAGTGGTGGGCTACAGGAGCAGCATCGAGCCCCACTCACGGCTGTAGACGGTAATGTTTTCTCTTGGTTCATGTATGTCAGTATGAATTAAATTTTGATATATAAGTCGCACCTGACTATAAGTCGCAGGACCAGTCAAACTGAAAAAAGTGCAACTTATAGTCCGGAAAATACGGTACACTTTTTAATAATGCTTGGATTTTAAAAAAATTCAACAGCTAAAATTTACATTTTCAGAAGTGCAGTAATCATGAATGCCTGGAAAAGTCATGGCATTTCATTTGACAACACACTCTGGACAGTAGGAATAGTTACTAATATATACATAGTGTATATATATACAGGTCCTTCTCAAAAAATTAGCATATTGTGATAAAGTTCATTATTTTCCATAATGTAATGATAAAAATTAAACTTTCATATATTTTAGATTCATTGCACACCAACTGAAATATTTCAGGTCTTTTATTGTTTTAATACTGATGATTTTGGCATACAGCTCATGAAAACCCAAAATTCCTATCTCAAAAAATTAGCATATTTCATCCGACCAATAAAAGAAGTGTTTTTAATACTAAAAAAAGTCAACCTTCTAATAATTATGTTCAGTTATGCACTCAATACTTGGTCGGGAATCCTTTTGCAGAAATGACTGCTTCAATGCGGCGTGGCATGGAGGCAATCAGCCTGTGGCACTGCTGAGGTGTTATGGAGGCCCAGGATGCTTCGATAGCGGCCTTAAGCTCATCCAGAGTGTTGGGTCTTGCGTCTCTCAACTTTCTCTTCACAATATCCCACAGATTCTCAATGGGGTTCAGGTCAGGAGAGTTGGCAGGCCAATTGAGCACAGTAATACCATGGTCAGTAAACCATTTACTAGTGGTTTTGGCACTGTGAGCAGGTGCCAGGTCGTGCTGAAAAATGAAATCAGATGGAAGCATGAAGTGCTCCAAAATCTCCTGATAGCTAGCTGCATTGACCCTGCCCTTGATAAAACACAGTGGACCAACACCAGCAGCTGACATGGCACCCAGACCATCACTGACTGTGGGTACTTGACACTGGACTTCAGGCATTTTGGCATTTCCTTCTCCCCAGTCTTCCTCCAGACTCTGGCACCTTGATTTCCGAATGACATGCAAAATTTGCTTTCATCCGAAAAAAGTACTTTGGACCACTGAGCAACAGTCCAGTGCTGCTTCTCTGTAGCCCAGGTCAGGCGCTTCTGCCGCTGTTTCTGGTTCAAAAGTGGCTTGACCTGGGGAATGCGGGACTTGTAGCCCATTTCCTGCACACGCCTGTGCATGGTGGCTCTGGATGTTTCTACTCCAGACTCAGTCCACTGCTTCCGCAGGTCCCCCAAGGTCTGGAATCGGTCCTTCTCCACAATCTTCCTCAGGGTCCGGTCACCTCTTCTCGTTGTGCAGCGTTTTTTGCTGTGCAGTTCATTATTTTCCATAATGCAATAATAAAAATTAAACTTTCATATTTTTTAGATTCATTGCACACCAACTGAAATATTTCAGGTCTTTTATTGTTTTAATACTGATGATTTTGGCATACAGCCCATGAAAACCCAAATTTCCTAAAAAAAATCTAAAAAAATTTGCATATTATGAAAAGGTTCTCTGAACGAGCTATTAACCTAATCATCTGAATCAACTAATTAACTCTAAACACCTGCAAAAGATTCCTGAGGCTTTTAAAAACTCCCAGCCTGTTTCATTACTCAAAACCGCAATCATGGGTAAGACTGCCGACCTGACTGCTGTCCAGAAGGCCATCATTGACACCCTCAAGCAAGAGGGTAAGACACAGAAAGAAATTTCTGAACAAATAGGCTGTTCCCAGAGTGCTGTATCAAGGCACCTCAGTGGGGAGTCTGTGGGAAGGAAAAAGTGTGGCAAAAAACGCTGCACAACGAGAAGAGGTGACCGGACCCTGAGGAAGATTGTGGAGAAGGACCGATTCCAGACCTTGGGAGACCTGCGGAAGCAGTGGACTGAGTCTGGAGTAGAAACATCCAGAGCCACAGGCGTGTGCAGGAAATGGGCTACAGGTGCCGCATTCCCCAGGTCAAGCCACTTTTGAACCAGAAACAGCGGCAGAAGCGCCTGACCTGGGCTACAGAGAAGCAGCACTGGACTGTTGCTCAGTGGTCCAAAGTACTTTTTTCGGATGAAAGCAAATTTTGCATGTCATTCGGAAATCAAGGTGCCAGAGTCTGGAGGAAGACTGGGGAGAAGGAAATGCCAAAATGCCTGAAGTCCAGTGTCAAGTACCCACAGTCAGTGACGGTCTGGGTGCCATGTCAGCTGCTGGTGTTGGTCCACTGTGTTTTATCAAGGGCAGGGTCAATGCAGCTAGCTATCAGGAGATTTTGGAGCACTTCATGCTTCCATCTGATTTCATTTTTCAGCACGACATTTCATTTTTTTAATGTGCTTGGACACAGAGCTCTGTGAACAGCCAGCCTCTTTAGCAATGACCTTTTGTCAGTTTTGTCAGTGCCACAGACTGATCGACTCCATGCCACGCCGCATTGCTGCAGTAATTCAGGCAAAAGGAGCCCCAACTAAGTATTGAGTGCTGTACATTAGAGATGCGCGGATGGGTTATTATTTCATCCGCAACCGCATCACAAAACTCATCGTCCGTCCGCCATCCATCCGCACCAACGTTTTTGACCAATTTTCAAAACCGCACCCGCCCGCCATCCGCTGATTGGGCGATACAAGGCGCTGCTGATGACAGCCGCGAGACTAGAAAGCTCTCAGAATATCAGCAGTGAACTCCGTCTCTGATCGGCGCGCAGGGACAAAAATAAATAAATAGCCTAAATTAAACGCACTTCGGCAAACCTGACCTAATCTGATAGGCTACTGTACAATATTTTCATTGTAGCCTAATAGAAAACGCATTTTGGCACATAATTTCAACATGCTGCTATTGTATGGGGCGCCGTTTGTAAAGCGGCTCACACTGAAAATAACAGCAACATTTTGTCACATTTAGCTTCAAACAATGTTTAAAAAACTGGTATGAATTTTTGAAGGTCACTTTTTGGCACATTTACAACAATATTTGTCAACTTAGAGATATTTTAAATAGTTAAATCTAAATATTAAATGTTACACCTAAATGTTAAATGTTAAATCTAAATGCTAAATCTAAATGTTAAATCTAAATCTAAATCTAAATGTTAAATCTAAATGTTAAATCTAAATCTAAATGTTAAAATCTAAATCTAAATGTTAAATCTAAATGTTAAATCTAAATCTAAATGTTAAATCTAGATGTTGAATCTAAATGTTAAATCTAAATGTAAATGTTGAATCTAAATGTTAAATCTAAATGTTGAATCTAAATTTTTCGGGTGAAACTTGAATTTGCATAGTAGTTAAATATTTTTAGCCTATTTTAAACTATTTCGCCTACTACTAATGAATGCCTATTTCACTTTATTTTTTAGCAAATAGATAGAAAGCTTGAATAAAATTACAAGTAATTTACATTGTAGGCTAATTATCTCTATGCACTGTCATGTCAGGGTGACGACTATAGGATGAGCCTGTTCTGAAGACTCCCGTTAATTTTGAATGCACGGGAAGAGAGCGGAGAGCGTGTCTTTTTCAGGCACAGTGCAATTCATTTTATACCATCAACAGGCCTAACAATCATATAATAAACTATAGAGCCTCGATATTAAAGAAACGCAGACTCTATTCATTCCGAAATTCCATGAAATTCCACCGCACAACAGTGCATGTTCACATTTGTAATTGTCGAATCAGAAATCGGAAACAACACCAATTCTGCGATACAGATGACTCGACTAGCTGCCTGATGAAAATTTGACTATTTAAAAGTGTGCTCGATTTTTTTTTTTTCTTAGATGTAGGTATAGTCAGATAACAATATTTAACAATGTATACATATATTTTTCATTTGATTGGTTCAACCGCCCGCCACCTGCCCGAATTTAATTAAAAAATTTTACTTGTCACGTCATCTGCCCCATCCGCAGTTTATCCGCGGAGCCCGCGGCTGTAACCGCCAACCGCGCATCTCTACTGTACATGCTCATACTTTTCATGTTCATACTTTTCAGTTGGCCAACATTTCTAAAAATCCTTTTTTTGCATTGGTCTTAAGTAATATTCAAATTTTCGGAGATACTGAATTTGGTATTTTCATTAGTTGTCAGTTTTAATCATCACAAATAAATGAAATAAACATTTGTGAAATATATCAGTCTGTGTGTAATGAATGAATATAATATCCAAATTTAACTTTTTGAATGGAATTACTGCAATAAATCAACCTTTTGATGATATTCTAATTATATGACCAGCACCTGCGTGTGTGTGTATATATATATATATATATATATATATATATATATATATATATATATATATATATATATATATTTACACAGAGATGTTAAAAAAGAACAAGTGTAGTGATAATGCCACTTATGATATTAGATGGCAGTGTTTTTCTTTTTTTACAGGCTCCAGTTCAAGATGCTGAGCTTCCTTTGGGAGCAGAATCCTCTGGAGTCCATCATCAGGACCAGGATCTTGACATCAGTCCCTGTGTGTCATGTCAAGAGGTGAATTATTCTATTTTGACTTGCAGCTGATACATTTATGATTTGTTCTAGGGATGTCCCGATACCACTTTTTCACTTCCGATACCGATGCCGCAGCTTTGGCTATTTGCGATACCGATATTAATCCGATATTTTTATTTTATTCTAGTTTATTCTTGAACTAATACTAGGCCTAATAAAATATATGGAAGCACTTTGCTCAATTAGCAACCTAAAAACATCTCACTCAAATGGAGAACAAACACTTCTCCAGTATATAGTCCACAACAACAGTTGATTATGAAAGACTGCCACCCTTTATTCAAACAGGACAAAATACAGGCAGGCAGGCTACTTCAGTAGGCTACTTAAAGCTACCAACAGGTTTAAAGTTAATCATTTAAAATTAAAAAGCTTTAAAATTACCCATTGATCCGTGTGCTTTTGCGTCCATTCGTTTTTCCTTTGTTACCCGTAAAACGAAAAATTAACGGTTGTTGTATTTTTAAAACGCAAAGTTGAACACCAACATTTTAATTTGAACTGTATGCACACCAAAAGCTGCGCAAAAAATAAATATTGACGTAAGTTATATATAAATAAGTTATTTTCTGTATGACCAGAAATGAGTATTTTAAGTTGTTTCCACTGTTGAAAGGAAACCGGAAGTGTTCGCGCCCGCGCTCCGTCCATGCACTGCGCGCTCCACACTCTGCACACACACTTGCTATGCGTCAAAATCTTGTGTAGCATACAGTTTACAGCCTACGGTTTATAAACTGAGGAGACAGATTGCAAAACCGTGTTTATAGTACACCGAAGGTAGTGGGATGGAGTGTCTGTTGTGAGTTTAGAGGGCACGTCAGCCAGAGATGTGTGTGTGTGTGTGTGTGTGTGTGTGTGTGTGTGAGTGAGTGAGACAGACTGCTGCCTGCTGAACAGAGGGTCGCCGGAAGAAGGATCTGAAGTGCCGGTGTTTTGGCTACAAAAACCCGCCGAACTGATCCGAAACCAGCCCAATGTTTATCCACCCGCCCAAACCCATTTTTTGCCTGCAAAATAGATGGCAAAACCGCCCAATATGCGCGGCTTAATGTCGCAGCAAGGGAAATGCTATATTCAAGCATTGTAGGATAGGTATCGGATCATATTTTTTCTCCCCTCCGATCTCCAATCTAGCGTTCTGGGCCAGTATCGGCACGATACCGATGCTGTGGATCGGATCGGGACATCCCTAATTTGTTCTTATTCTTATTCCTTACGCTTTTACTGTAATTGTAACAATACTGTGTTTTTGGTTTGCAGCCTAGGAGAAATTTGGCCTCTTTCCCTACATATGTTGATGGTACGTTTAAGGAAACCAGACTCTTATAATACGTGTCAAATAAGACTTAAGGAATTTATTATCCTGCATTATCTTGTAAGATTGTAAAAGCCATTTGAATTTAAGGCTGTGTCCCATGAAGCTTGTCAAGAATGTGTCCGGGATATATTTCACTTTTAAATTATTTTTTTTAAAAACACGTTGGCCACAATTATTGGCACCCTTTTATTTAATACTTTTTGCAACCTACTTTTGCCAAGATAACAGCTCTGAGTTTTCTTCTATAATGCCTGATGAGTTTGGAGAACACCTGACAAGAGATCAGAGACCATTCCTTCATACAGAATCTCTCCAGATCCTTCAGATTCACAAGTTCATGTTGGTGCTTCTTCTCTTCAGTTCACCCCGCTCATTTTCTATAGGGTTCAGTTTAGGGGACTGGGACGGTCATGGCAGAAGCTTCATTTTGTGCTCAGACACGTTTTTGTGTTGATTTTAATGTTTGTTTTGGATCGTTGTCCTGATAGAAGATCCAACCACGGCCCATTATAAGATTTCTAGCAGAGGCAGTCAGGTTTTGATTTTTTACTGTTGGTATTTACAAGAATCCATCAAAGGTGTAAAGTCCAGGTTCAGAAAGTAAAAGTCCTCCTCAGTATTTTGTTCTAATCACCTGGATTTGCTAATTAGCACAGTTTTTCAGCCAGGAGATGGAACTAATTAGTGAAATCAGCTGGCTGAGTTCATGGGTGGAATAAACATATGGCAGGACTTTTACTTTCTGATCCCTGGACTTTCACCTCTGGTATCCATGGTACCATGTATCTGAACAAGAAGTCCAGGACCTCCAGGAAAAAAATAGGCCCTCAACATTAAAGATCCAGCAGTAAATTTAACCGAAGACATGGAGTACTTTTTATCCCTGTATGCTGCCAAAAAGCTCTTTTTAGCTTCATCTTGGCCTTTGTGTTTCCTCATATTTACACCCAACAAGAAGTCATAGCTAGACAACTTCATGTTCCTAGTCACCCTGGTGTTCTAAAAGATGTAAAAGTGAATGGGAATATACTTCAGAAATATTTTACTCCTACAAATTTCTAGGGGTGCCAATAATTGTGGCCAACATGCTTTGGAGAAAAACAATTATTTCACAAGGTGATTTTCCCCCCTTACTTTCAAGTCTTTTACTTCAATGAAAGGTTAGATTTTTTTTCTAATTTTTTTAATGAAATATTGAAAGGACAAACAATGCAGATTATATTTTGCAGCCATCTTTGATCATATTTACCAGGGGTGCCAATAATTCTGACCAAATATATAGACATATTTATAAAAAAAAAAAAAACTGTTAAAAACTACTAAAACACACAATACATTATTACAACTTTTATTAAAATAAAAACAGAAAAATATAAAAACTGATTTAAATATGAATAAAAACTATAATAGTATCTCAATAATACTAAAATAACTGATAAATACAAACATGTTTTAAATAATTTTGAATACGCTTACATTTTTTTTTTTGCATATTTAAGATTTGCATTTTGACATTATTTTCATGACAATTAAGCTTATTTCTCCTCAGTTTTCAATACCATTATGCAAAAAAAATAATTGTAAAGTATTTTTTCAACAGATTTGTAATTCTGCTTTTATTATAATTTAAATTAAAAATAATTGATATTAAAAATAAATAAAAGACAGGACAGGATGATTTTCATTACAGTATACCAGAACTGAGGTTCCAATGATAATTAAACACAAAAGTAAAACATTGAGAGCATTTACAGTGATGCGAATTCTAAAATAATGCATAGCATCAAGTTCAATATTCTGCTATCCCTATGGTCTGCCTGTTTCCACAGTTCCTGGCCCATGTGACCCTGAGGATTTGATTGACGGCATCATTTTTGCTGCAAACTACCTGGGCTCCACCCAGCTGCTGTCAGAGAGAACGCCCACGAAGAGCGCTCGCATGCAGCAAGCCCAGGAGGCCATGAGCCGCGTCCGGGTGAGCAACACACACCCATACACCCAGACCAGTTGCTGTTTCCTCTGGTAAACTAATTATTTGACGCTCCTGTCTGTTCTCATTTTAGAGTGTGCTCAAACGTGCACACACCAATACTTCACTCAATCACTAATGCAGGTGAAACTCGAAAAATTAGAATATCATGCAACAGTTAATGTATTTCAGTAATTCAAATTTAAAGGTGAAACTAATATATTTAGTATATATAACTATATACATATGCATGATTATTCTTTTCAGAGGGCCGACATTTCTGTATTTAAAAACCTTTTTTTATTGATTTCATGTAATCAAATTTTCTGAGATTTTGAATTTGGGATTTTCATAATTGTAAGCCATAATCATCAAAATTCTAACTTTTGCACGATATTCAAATTTTTCGAGTTTCACTTGAGGTTATGTGAGGTTATGAATGGAAAACATGTCACAAACAATATCTAGCCTCTGAAACAAATGTGAGTGACAGGTAGTTGATTCTGAGAGTCAGTTTTTTGTCTCAGGGCCCGCTGATGTCATTCTGATCAGAGCTAAAATTTTGATAGTGTTTCCCAAAAACCTTCAGCCTATCACAATACCATAAGATCCCACGCATTTGGGCGTATCAAATCATTTCCAAACCAATGGTATTGCGTCTGAGCTGCCCACCATGCCCTTTTATGTTTGTAGGCTTTATTTGACCGTTCTCTGTTTTTATTTGTCCCTTGCTGAGCAGACAGCCCAGACACAGGCCAAAATCAGAAATAAGGTACGGTGTTTGTTCCTGTAGACATGCAGGTCTTTAGTAAGATTGATACCTGCAGTATCATGTATTTTTTGCTGTTCTTTTTCCTTTGTCTTGTATCAAAATGTGTTGTTTGACAGGCTTTTATATGAATACAAGAACCAAGGGATTGAAATCTAACAGCATCTCTGATGGTGGACTAGAGTGGTGTATTTGCTAGTCCAGGAAGTGATGCGCTGCTTTAAGAGTAATAACAGTTTTTCTTGGCTTATGGTATCAGCAGGGCACTGAGAGTGGGCCGCCATCCAGCACAGAAGTGGACCTTTTTATATCAACGCAGAGGATCAAAGTGCTCAGCGCTTTCACACAGGTGCAGAACACGCTTTGAGCTGGTTTCACTTTGAATTTTAAACAGGTTTGCATATTGTGTACTAGACAGACATGTGACGATAGGCCTTATTCTGGCCAAGAACTGTTTACACATTTCCACATTTTACAACTTAAAACGGAAAACGTTTTTGGCTGTTCATTTACACAACATCGTCATTTTGGGGCCCTGAAAATGCAAATATTTTTAAAAGGGTTTTTAGAGTGCACGTTTTTCAAAACGATACAATTATCGTCTCCATGTAAACTACAAAAACGTGAATTTGTGAAAACAGTGACGTCATGCGTAGTACGTGTTCAGTCTATAGCCGCGTAGTGTTTATTTACAAAGTGACATCACCAACTACTGGCCTGGTATGAATAATACAGCGTTTTGAGTCGCATTCGTGGATCCGTGTGAACAGGGATCGCTTTTGATAATGTTGTCATCTGTATGCGAAACTTTTCAAAAAATGCAAAGGAAAAAAACGTTTTTAGTACATTGTTGTCGTTTAAATGTGAAATTAGATCGTCTGAGCGACATAAAGTTTGTTTTTAAATTTAGGGATGGGTCAAATTTGCAAATGTCAAGTTGTTAAATCCTGTCAATTTAATCAAAAATGCTATTCATACATGCAGTGATTTAAATTCGTCTCTTCTAAAAATGAACATGTTTTTAATTTCTCTACAAAAAGTTATTTTGGTATTTTTATTGGAGCATTAAGAAAAAAATTTCAGGGTTATATGACTGTCTTGGTATCATAATAAAGAGAAAAGCCTCATTAAAATAATGAAATTTGAATTATTTTAAATACTATTTAAAATATATCTGATTTTTTTTTTAACTATTATGATTTTTTTTTAACATTTCTAAAAACAAAAGAAAAAGTCTCATTAAATGACAGTCAAATTCAATGTCATGTGGTGCAACCAACTTGCAGAAACAAACATAAAACAGGAAGTGATATCATAGAGAGGACATGTCAACATCAGTAAGGGCTCGTTCACAGAATGCGTTTTTGCTTTGAAAGTTGAACTTCTTTTTACTTGAGCGCCGTGTTTTTAGAACACAAAATCGTGCGCGAGACGCTGCAAAAGACGCCAGACTTAAGCGCAACGGTACATGTCCGTCTAGTGCGTTTACATAGAGAAACAATGGAAAAGTAGTGCATTGGAATGGAAAAATTTGTTCTGTGTGAACTAAATCTCTTAAAATATCAGATATTTGGACCTTTTCATGTTAGGTTCTTTCAGGTTGTAAAATGTCATGTGGTGTGACATGGCGCTTTTTATTTGTTCTGGACACAAATATATACAGCAGTTATAGGAATAAACCTCATTAGTTGTGATCAATTGTTCAGAAACACAACCTGACCTCTAGCATCCTCGTCTTGGCAGGACACCATGATGGACCATCCGCTGAGGACTATCTCATATATAGCCGACATCGGGAACATGGTTGTGCTGATGGCTCGTGGGAAGATGATTCGCTCTCAGAGCGCACAGGAGAACCTAGACACAGCAGAGACGCAACACACAAACCCAGCACGAGACGACCAGCGCCAGTACAAGATGATCTGCCATGTGTTTGAATCAGAAGATGTGAGAGTTTCAACTGTTACACCACGTCCTCCATGGAAGGCTGCAAGTTGTCGATGTTTCTTGTATTGCTTGGTTCTTTCTCTCTGTCAGGCTCAGCTGATTGCTCAGTCCATCGGCCAGGCCTTCAGCGTTGCGTATCAGGAGTTTTTAAGAGCCAATGGCATTGATCCAGAAGACCTGAGCCAGAGAGAGTACAGCGACCTGCTCAACACTCAGGACATGTACAACGACGACCTCATTCACTTCTCCAAGTCTGAAAACTGCAGAGATGTAAGTTGACCAGTGGCCATAAAGTGACAGTAGTTGAGCAATTTTATTTTTGTTCCAATTTGGTTTTTCCAATGGGCAATTGTTTCAAATATGTGTGTCCAGCCCTGCAAAGTACCAATGATCGTCGTTATTTCATCGTTGCTAAGCCAAACACTGCAACTAAATTGTTTCAACCCTGTTACAGTTAGTTTGAAATTCATAAACTTAAATTCATAAAGATAATGAATCTCTTATTAAATCATACATATAAAATTAAAATATCAATTAGATTTCTACACAAAACACGTGCAATGACCATTCAGCCCTGTTACATAAAAAAATCTTACAGGGTTGAATATCAATTCTATAAGATATCACACTATACCACATTATTTGCAGTCATTATTTTTGCCAGGAAAAAAAACAAAATTTTTTTTATATACACAAGAGCTTTGAAAAAAATATACAAGGTAAATTTAAGCATAATATATAAAAACACCTTGATAACATGAGAAATACTTGATAATGTCACTGTTTCTAATATAACACCAGGAATAGCCAGAAAACCATTATTTTAAAATGGAGAAGTATATATGGCACAACAGAAATTAGAGATAAAACCAGATTCTACATTTTCTCATAATATCCAAAAAATAATTATGAAGGAAAAAATTGTGTTGCCAAAGCATATTTTTTTTCCAACAAAAACAAAATGTAGTTAAAATTGGACTTTTTCGATGGTAACAATTGAGACAAGCAAATTGGATGATATTCCAAAGAATATTTTTTTTTAATTATTATTTCAAAATGAATTTTGCCATGCACATTTAACAGAGCTAAACTATAAAATAAAATGACTTCTGATTTGAACTGTAGTTCATTATTATCATTATTATCCTGTAATAATGAATTGTGGCTGTGTGTCAGGTGTACATCGAGAAGCAGAAGGGTGAGATGCTGGGTGTGGTGATCGTGGAGTCGGGCTGGGGCTCGATCCTCCCCACGGTCATCATCGCCAGTCTGATGCACAGCGGACCTGCAGCCAAGTCCGGGAGACTCAACATCGGAGATCAGATCATGACCGTCAACGGCACCAGTCTGGTCGGACTGCCACTCTCCACATGTCAGAGCATCATTAAAGTAGGACTTGTTTGTTCTGTTGTGTTTCCTGTATTTCTGATTTGACAACAAACATTTGAGGTTTTAGACTCTACACACACTGATTCCAAGGGAGTTTCATTTTAGCATGTTGCTAAGCTAATAGCTCAAAGCTGTAATAATCATAAAAATACATAACATAGAAATGTTGGGTAAAATAGTCTGTTTTTAAGGAAGTTAAACTTAAAGTCCCCCTGTGTTGAAAATCAACGGAGAGATTTCCTTCCGCACGCAGATTTCGCTCAGAAGTCGATCATGTGTGTTGTTTGCCGTGTTGACCAACAGAAAACTGGTTTAAACGTGACTTCTGTGTGAGCTTCATACATCTATTGACAACCCAGCATACAGGGAACTTTTGCTTATGTTCTGGCAAAAATATAACATGTGTCTCAAAGTTATGAACTAACATTCTTCCAGTAACATTAATAATTGAAATGTATCTATTCTTTAATGTTCTCAAAGCATTAGCACAAAAATGCTATTTATACATCATTCGTGGAATTTTCTTTTCCGGAAACATTTTAGTTGGACGTTAGTCTGTTTTTTTTTATTTTTATAAATGTTCCCATAATACTTAAAAATGATAATATAGAGAAAACATTCCCTTAATGCCTCATGGCAAAACAATGTGTTTTGATTAGTCTGGTCTACCTGTTCTGTGTTCAGGGGCTGAAGGCTCAGTCCAGGATAAAGATGAACATCGTCAGGTGTCCCCCTGTGACCATGGTGCTCATCCGCAGACCAGACCTTCGCTATCAGTTGGGTTTCAGTGTACAGAATGGCATTGTGGGTATTAACATCAAAACATTGGTCAGTTTTTACAGTGTTTTACTAGGTAGCTGCTACTAACAGAGTTGATGTTTTGTTGTCAGATTTGTAGCCTCATGCGAGGGGGGATTGCAGAGAGAGGAGGGGTCCGCGTGGGCCATCGCATCATCGAGATCAACGCTCAGAGCGTAGTGGCCACACCTCACGAGAAGATCGTCCACATCCTGTCCAACGCTGTGGGAGAGGTAAAGCGTGTCCTCCGTCAACTACGGTTGGGGAGTTCGATTCCTTTTCCTGTATTCTGGTGCAAAAAAATCCTTCCCCCATCAAGCAGTTAATCCACAGCGACATGCATGAATGTTGCTATAATGTGTGAGACAGACACACACACACACACTAGATGTCGCAGTAATACCATGCTGAAAGACTCAACTGTGTAGGTAAAAAGTATATTACAATGGCATTAATAACAGCTTAGCCAATTATAATCAAGAACTGGAAGTGTCCATTTTATAACATGTGTTGATACTTTTGTCTGGCTATAGCATGAGACAAAATGTAGCATAATGCTGCCGTCAAGGCAACGTCTTTTTCAGAGACGTCCCTGCTTATTTCAGCAAGATTAATTCTGCACGTGTTACAGCAGTGTGGCTTCATAGTAAAAGAGTTCAGGTACTAGACTGGCCAGCTTGCAGTCCACACCTGTCTCCTATTGAAAATGTGTGGTGCATCATGAAGCAAAAAATACGACAACAGAGACCTCAGACTGTTGAGTATGTAAGGTGTTAGCGTTATAACAACATTGTAAGTGTAACTGTAATTCAATGCTGCAACAAAGACTACATGATGCCTTTAAAAGCAACAGGCAAACAAATGAAATATTCACTTACACCAGCTTGTTTAGTGACAGTATGTGAACGCACAGCCAGACACTCCTGAGCAGCAGATATGCTCAGATGCTGTTTATATTGCTCTGTCAGGCAGTGCAGCAGGTGCGAGTAATGAAAACACGGAATGGAGTTTAATTTATATGGACTGTGAATGAGCCAGTGGAATGGATTTGAGGAAGCAGCAGCGTGGAAATCAAGGCTGTGGCTAAAATGCGGAGTGGAGTTTATTTTATTAGTGCATTCCTCAAGTGGAATGGATTTAACAGACGGCGCTCTGAAAAGTGAACGGACATATGCGTTGAATTAGAGATGGTAAAAATGAGTGGGTCCAATATCATTGGTCTTAAAATGTAGATGGGTCTTGTCCAACCCATATACAGCGGTTCCGACGGCTATGGTACGAATAAAGATCTAAGCGACTTTGATAAGGGGCAAATTGTAATGGCAAGGAGACCAGGTCAGAGTATTTGAAACGGCAAGACTTGTGTGTTGCTCTCGGTCAGCACTGCTGAAAATTTACCAACAGTGTCCGAGGAGGGACAAACATGATGCACAAGGGTAATGAAGGCTCTCCCGTCTGGTCCGAGCCAACAGAAGGTCTACTGTGCCACAATTCACACAATTTTAATGGTGGTTATGGGAGGAATGTGTCACAACACAGTGCTTCACACTCTGCTGCGATGAGAGAGCCTATGATGACCCTGTTCTCCATCGAAAGAGGCTACAATGGGCTCGCGAGCGTCTGAACTGGACCTCGGAGCAGTGGAACAAGGTCGCCTGGTCCAATGAGTCCCTTTTCTTTTGCATCACATGGACGGCCGTGTACGTGACGCCGTTTACCTGAGGAAGTGTTGCACCAGGATCACTGTGGGACGACGATCCGCTGGAGGGAGTGTGATGATCTGGACAATGAGCTGCTGGGAAACCCTGGGTCCGGCCGTTCATGTGGACGTCAGTTTGACGTGCAACCGACCTAAACACTGTGTCAGATCAGGTACACCCCTTCATGACAACGGTTTCACTGGTGGAAGTGGCTTTCAGCAGGATAATCTCAGTCACACTCCACATTGATCAGGAATGGTTTGAGGAACCTGATAAAGAGTTTAAGGTGATTCCCCAGATCTCCGATCCACAGCGGCTCCACCTCACATCCTACAGGACTGTACCAACGCCAGATATCACAGGGGTCTGTAGAGGCCATGCCCCGGCCGGTCAGCACTGTTTTGGCAGCATGCGGAGGACCAACTACATATTAGGCAGGTGGTTACATTTAATCTTTTAGCTAACGCTTTTATCCAAAGCAACTTCCAATTGAGGAGAGCAATAGAAGCAATCAAACCAACAATAGAGCAACGATATGCAAGTGCTGTGACTAGTCCCAGTTAGTCCAGCACAGTACATGTAGCAAGTGTTTTTATAGATATAGAATAGTAAGTGTTAGTATTAATGGGTCAAGTGTTGACGAAAAAGATGCGTCTTCAGCAGTTTCTTGAAAATGGCTAAAGACTCAGCAGATTGGTTTGAGTTAGGCAGGTTTCTCCACCAGCAGGAACAGTCTGTGAAAGGGATTTTGTGGCTCTTTAGGGTGATGGCAACACAAGGCGGCGTTCGCTTGCAGAAGTAGCGAGTTTAGGTATAGGGTGCAGAGCCAGTGGTTGTTCTGTAGGCAAACATCAGTGCCTTGAATTTGGGGTGAAGTGAATTGAAGAAGAGAGGCTCTTGCTGCAGCATCTGGATCAGTTGCAGAGGTTTGACAGTTTGACAGTTTGACAGTGAAGGCCAGCTAAGAGAGCATTACAATAGTCCAGCCTGGATAGAAGAAGAGCTTGGATAAGGAGTTGTGTAGCATGCTTCCATAGGAAGGGCCTGATCCTCCTATTGTTGTAAGGCAAATCTGCAGGACCGGGCCGTTCTTGCGATGATTTCTGTGAAGTTCAACTGATCATCAGTCACAACTCCAAGGTGGTCATAATATTTCAGCTCATTCTATGAATGAAATCGCCATGTTGTCACTGTCACGAGTCCAACCGTGTCAATGTTTCTTCACTTACATTCACATAACCACTCCCATGGCCTCATACTGACACTTCAGAATCTAACCTGAAGTAGTAGATTTTCACCTACTGTTTTACGAACACTATAAATTCTAACATACTACTGTACGTGGCTCACATACTGTTTTTCACCTACTGTATATTATGGAAGTAGGCATATTCTGACCTGTTTACACTTTTCAAGTTAGCATGTTGCTGAGCTAATGGCTTAATACCATTACACTAGACTCGTCACTCGTATTGTTTTGAATGGGGAAAAGTGCAACGCTCAATATGGCGGAATGTTGACAGTTGTTGTCAGATTTCATTGGTGATTTCAAATATGAAATTTAATCGTAAGCTTGGTGGACAGTTTTGGAGAATTTGATGTTTCCTCAATCAAAAAGATAGGAGCTGCACTCACATGACTGAAATAGATGCCCGGGAGGCGTTTCAAAGATGGCCACCGAGTGAAATGACTTGTCTTAAAGGGACTTTAATACTATTATAATAATAAAAATTCAAAGCGCACATAAATGGTTATTCAGTGAATACTGTAATAATGCGAATTCTTATTCCTCAGATCCATATGAAGACTATGCCTGCCGCCATGTACCGCCTGCTCACGGCCCAGGAACAGCCCGTCTACATCTGAAGCTCTATCACCTTTACACACGCTGACCCAGACTTATTATTTATTGAGATATTAATATAACTGTTTACAGATTTATTTAACTGGATGTATGTATTTATTATTCCATTAGTGCATAAACCAAACCGTTCCAGCAGCATCTGACCTGCCTTAATCTCTGTGATCTCTGAACGCCATGATCACTCCACTGGCTTCAGTTCAGTGTTTAAACGTACCAAAGAGAACTGAGCGGCCCGACACACGGCTGGACCCACACTATCAGAGATCAACGGCACTGAGCACAGGAACATTCACAAACCTGATTTACTGAGCTGTATTGTTGTCATCAATAAAGTAAAGGTACAAAATTTTTCATTTGTCACATTTTCATTTGTCATAATTCAAAATAACTTGCGTAGAAAACAATGCATTTTAAAATGTAATTTATTCTTGTGATAAAAGCTGAATTTTCTTACGATCCTTCAGGAATCAGTATTAGTATATCAGGAGTGCAGTATGATGCTCAAAAAACATTTCACATTATCAATGTTAAGAAAAAAAAAGTCCTGTCCCCAAACTTTTGAATGGTAGTGTAAATTTGCAAGCATTTAAACAGCAAAACTTTCTTGCATTAATACAATGGCACAATTAATTTTTTGTAGACCGATTTAAGTTATTGTGACAAAAACCACTTCAGACACTAAAACTATATTAGGATCTGTCAATCCCAGCTCTAGATGTGGCTCAATTTATTAATAATAATAATAATGAGGCAAGCACAACAGAAATATTATAAGTCAGGTTTATTTATTTGACTTTAATATTTAAAAATTCCACCAATCTGTTTAATTAGTGGTTAAACCCAAAGCACTGATCATAGACGCATAACAATAGTGTGAACATTACACATGATCTTATCATAAGCCAGTTTTTAATCACAATTATAGCATAGTAATATATTCAGCAAGCGTAAAATAAATTTCTAAACTTCAGTTAATGCATGTTTGATCAATGACATTAAGGCACTCCAGCAAATGCTTTGGGAAAATAACATTTCATTTTGGTTTATGGCTAATTTTAGTGTTGTTAATAAGGAAAGTGTAACGTTAACTCCATCTAATAACTTTCATTAGAAACAGTGTGGGAAAATAAAACTAAAGATGCACAAAATATCCTGGAAAAAAAAAATCACTACAAGACTACATGAAACATACACTGAAATTTCATATAAAAACATTGCAGGTATAAAAAGATGCTGTTTTATAAATTGCACGTTTATAGTGCATGTGGCGAACAATATCCCATCTCCAAGAGATGGATCCCTCTCATTTACACAACAACTATAACAGCGCACACTCTTCCTCTGTGATGACATGCACAGGAAATATCCCAGCACAGCCCATGAGGTTCATGGGACATCACTGGGAGTTAGAGTTCAGTGTCGTTGTATTTCTTGGGATTGTAATAGCCTCTGCGGTTCTGGTCAGCCAGCTGGCGTCGATACTCATCCTCGTCCTCATCCTCGGCGCGGTAGTGAGAGCGAATCTCTGAATACTGGGGTTTGGAGGCGCTCTGGGACTCAGAGTTTGAGCTGGAGCTAAAGGGAATAGAGCCATCACTGATGGGACGTACCATTAAAGACACTTTAGGGACTTATATATGTGTTGAAATGGGAAAGGTGGGGAAAAAAAATCAAACTTACCCAATTGGTTGTGGCCTGTTTTGATTTGGTTTGGGTTTGTGGGGAACTGCGTAAATATCTGGATGCTTCTGAGATATTTCCAGCTGTTAACCAAAAAGATAAATACCAGATACATTTTAAATACCAGTTTTTTTTTACTTTTGTAAAAATGAAATGTCCAGGACAAAGTTCACCTCAAATTAAAAAGAAAAAATCTATAATTTTATATATACATAATGTGTGTGTGTACCAAATGACATTAAAGTAAATTTCCTCATTCAAATTTGATATTAAATTATAATAAAAAAGTAAATGAATCATTTATAATTTGTATCAAATTGAAATGGGGGAAATGTGCTTAATTTTCTTTATGCAAAATAAATCTTTTTCTTTTGATTTTGGTGTGAAATATGACATTTTTAATAGTTAAGTGAGGTTCTTTCTATCATATCTACAGCAGTTTGTGTAGTTTGTGTGAATGACATCACAAACCCGTGCTTGTTCGGCCTCCTGGAGCTCCTGCATCCTTTTGGCCCGGGCCAGGTTGTCCATTTGCTCGAAAGCCTTCACCTTTCCCCGGAAGGTGCGGTTGGCGGGGTCCTCGGCGGGGTCTTTAGAGGTCGTGTCGTCAGCTGGGCCCGTCTTCATGGTGAAACTGGGCTTCAGGGCTACTGGCGGTGGAAGGGCTTTGGTGCTGACAGGAACATCACTGCTGATTGTGCTGCTGGAATGGGAGTCGAAACTCCTGGAGTCGGCAGGACGGGAAGCTGACCTGACCTGCAGGAACACATGGGCTTTTTAACTGAGGTGCTGTCCGTATCAGGGCTCAAGAATACTTCAGGGAGGAAAAGGAGGTATAAAGGAAATGACAGGACATCTGACCTTAGGGGGTTCTGGAACAAACGATGGAGGCGGGCTGGGGTCCCGCTGCACCTCTCTGCTCGCGGGCTTCTTCGAACGCTCATGGGGAACCGGCATGGGCCTCTGAGTGGGTGAAGAGTGAGAACTGGAGCATTCATTCATTCAAAAACATTCAAAATACAGACGATGACTGGAATACCACACACACCACACTGAAAGCATGTCTATTGTTGAATGTGTGTTACAGACTCAAAATCGTAGAAAAGCAAAAATAAGTCTCATCAAAAGACTACAATATTTGGAAAAAAGCTTTATGAAGGATGTTGGCATATTGCTTGTATTATTATTAATAATACTACTACTCTATACTCTTATATTTTTTGAAAAAAGTCTCTTTGATGCTAAAGAAACATTTCTGATTATTATCAATGTTGAAAACAGTTGTGCTGCCTCATAGTTTTGTGGAACGCATGGTACATTTGAACACTTTGTAACACTATAAATGTATAAATGCCTTTACTGTAACTTTTGGTCATTGTAATGCATCCTTGCTGACTGAATGAATTCATATATTCATATATATATATATATATATATATATTAAAGCTTACTGACCAAAAACTTCTGAACGATAGTGTTAAGTAATATTATTAATTAAAATGAACAGTGAAAAGTTGTCAAACTATTATAAGCATCTGATATGATAAAAATATCATAAAACAGAAAATTATGTCACAGAAAGGCCCCTTACAATAATTTGACCTTTTATGACATTGCAAGGTTGGTCCAAAGGGTAAAAAACAAGAAAACTTTATAATAGTAATGCTTCATTATTTAAAAATTCTTGCTAGGTAAATTAAAGGGTAATTTTTGCCTTAAAAATATTGGTAAATAATTTTTTGTTTACATTCACACAAAGAACAAGGATTTTTACTTGTATGCCTCTTGACTTCTAGAGTCATTAAATCAAACCCTGTTTAAATGGCACATATATTTAATGTCACTGAACTATTCAAAAAGATGATGTGCCAGACTGATGTTCAACATGAATGTGTGTAGAATATGCAGTTTCACACGTGTCCTGTGGGGAGCAGTGTGCACAAAGCTGGATCCATGAACCCAATTTTCTCATCACTGATGCTCATATGACGGTCAGTGATAATGAAAACAGGATGAGTGACCTTTACAGATTTTGATAATCAAACGACTCAATGTTTCCAGGTAGTGCTAGATGGGTACGGCTGGAATCAATGTGTGTAGTAGTTCACAGAGCCACACTAACCTCCTCGCTGACGGGCTCAGACGAGCGACTGATCGCTGACATGGGCTGTGGCTCGTCGGTGGACTCGTCCAGTTCATTATCTGTATATGCGCCGCCCTCATCCGCCGTGTCCTCGTAATCGCTGGTCAAGCGGCTGTCCATGCTCAAGTAGTCTGCGCTCATGGCCGACAGGTATGACATGCGATCGTCCTGGAGATCCAAGTCCTCCTCAGGTCCATCAAGCTGAAACCCCACACACAATTCAGCTCTAACAGGTCTGATCATTTGTTATTTCACATTTTAATAATAAAAAAAGAAGGCCTATTATGCTTTTTTACATTTTCATGTTTCTTAACTGTGTCATGTTTATGTTTGAGCATGAAAAAGCTCTGCAAAGTTATAAAGCACAAAGTCCCTCCAGCAGGAGTTATTCTCTAAATCAGTATCGCTGTTTCTGAACTCTGAAACGCCTCCATTGTAGTCTTGAGGAAAATTGTGATGCGTTTGTTCTCGGAAGAAAACTCATTTAAATAATTCACGCCCAATCATATGCAGAATAAAGGGACGAGGCCTGGTTGAGTTGAAACTGGCGGCTATGGTTAGAGGCAGGACATTTCCCAAACACACTCGAAGCTGCTGACCAATCACAACACACTGATCCAGCTGACCAATCAGAGCACATTGTTTAGTTTCTGTCTCCAGGGTTTCAGTAAGTCAAATTTAAGACCTTTTTAAGACATTTTAAGACCATTAAGATTGAAATTTAAGACCTACACGACGCATTATCCAAGTTAGATAGTTACCTCGGGATCATTAGAGTATCTATCTATCTATCTATCTATCTATCTATCTATCTATCTATCTATCTATCTATGTGTGTGTGTGAGAGAAGGAGAGGTAGATATTTTTTTAATATAAAATTGTACTTTTGCATATTATACTGTAAAAACACAATTATTGTTGATTTTAGTTGATCAGAGTTGATCATAACTAGAGAGGAAATGATGAGATGATTAAAGTGACTAAAATTATCAAGGTTATCACAGAATCCTCAAAAAGTACTAATACTACAGAATGAAGTCAATTCAACTAGTTTTATGTCGAAAAACAGCAAATAAATTGATTAGCATCAATATGCACTTTTTGTTTACATAAACATTAAAATACCATTAAAAATGATGGCTAGATTTTAAAAGTGTGTCTTGCAACATGTTAGCCTAGCAACATGTCATCTACTAACATGTACAAGTTCAAATAAAGTTTTGACAAAAAAAGGTTTTATACAAAGATAAACCTCATATTTCAGTCTTTAAATATTTTTTTATAAAAAGAATGAGTCAAAAAGATAAATTACTGACATTTACACATTAGCTTATATTTATTAGTAGTGTTTGGGTGAACCCTCCATCCTTCATGTTGACGGAGCTTTCAATGTTGTTATGGAAAGGGGTGATTGGTTGGTTCCTGTCACATGACCTGCGGTGCTAGCATTTGCGGCATTCTGAAAAGTTTAGATTTTTTCCATCTCGTTGTGCCTGGTAAAAAAATTAACGTGTCGCTTCAATTATGCTTGCCGCGCGCCTACACTTGAACAAACTTGAGCGCGGAAAAGACGCGATATGTGAACGGCCTCTGGCGAGCTAGCGCATATCAAGCCACGAGCTGCTGGAGCACGCGAGCGACGTGTTGGAGACCCCTGCTCTAGAGCTCCGCTTTGTAGGCTACAACTCGATACTTTTTTGCGGCCAGCGTTTCTGGAAATGAACGAGGGTAAACACTTTTTTAGACCTGACTAAATGAAATTTAAGACCTAGGATGAAAATCTGGCCGTTTTTAAGACTTTTTAAGGCCTTAAATTTAAAGTCCAGAATTTTAGACTTTTTAAGACTTTTTAAGACCCCGCGGAAACCCTGGTCTCTATGAAGCCCCTCCTTCTGAAAAGCACAGGGCGCTACTGACAGACCAGGAAGAGAGTAGGGCGTAAATCAGACATGACGATGTGATCTGATATTGATTCTCGTAGCCATCGTTACGATATTTGCCGATTCCTAAAAAAATTCAGCAATACGATTTGATCCAAAGGTATATTGATCGACATATTGATATTATGTGCCTATCTTACACTAACGGTTACATTAAAATATTAAGATAACTATATTAGCGCCCACACCAGCCGACAATATCGTTCTGTTTATTCTAAGCGTGCGCTTGTCTGTTGCTTGAAATGCTCGAGCTAGGATTGGGCGATATGGCCAAAAAATCTTATCTCGGTATTTTTGGGTTAAATGGCGATACACAATATATATCTCGGTACTTTCTACGTTTTTCAATTTGGATAAAGAAAATCTGTATTTATTTAAAAAAAAAATTATTTCACATCCTGCTCAATGATATCCAAACAATGTTGTTATTGAAGGATATGGAAACAATATAGTGAATGTAATGTAGGCTATGCAATATATTATGTGCAAAAAGGTGGTTAAAGTCACATTACAGTCTAACATTGTAACATGACAATCTAAAAACAAAAATAATGCTTTTGTTTTTAAAACGACTAAAGGCTAAACTAAAAAAAAACAAAAAAAAAAAAAAACAAAAGCACAAACTAATTATATTAGCCAGCCTGCATTTGATTACCCCATTATAATGGTCACTTTCATAAAAATATACTTGTAGGTTTAAAATTCCACATATGGCACAAATATTGTCTCCAACAACACATATTTTTTGCATTATGTATATTTTAGTCAGAATTATTGCGCTACTGTTCTATTGTGCTCCGTCTGTTTGGTGCACATGCAAACTGTACCATGTACTTTCACTGCGTTCTCCGCTATTTTTCAGATGTGCTCGTATCAAACTACTGTATCGATATAGGCCTAAACGGTATTGACTCATTCCATATCGGTAAAAAAAAAATCGATATATTGTACAAAACCGCCCAGCCCTAGCTCTAGCTTGTTACAGCAGGATGGATTCGGATTGGCTGTCAATGTTTTTATCGTTCATAAGCTGGATAAAATCATGCTGAAAGTGATTCCAACGATATCGTTTCTCTGTGCCGTTATCGTTATAGCTGTGGTGTGAACTCTGCTATTCTTTAATCTTGAGAACGATTTTTAGAACTATATCTTGTTATCTTTATAGTTATCATTTATGGTGTGAACAGGCGTTTCAGGTACTGAAACTGAAAAAAGTCATCAAATGTAAAACAACGGCTTATTACACGGCTCTGTGGAATACTTATGCTGCGTTCCAGGCAGGTTTTTGAGCACGTAAATCACGACTTCAAACCATGACTCACGACTTTGTAGTGTTCCAGGCCAATCACGCCAAACTACCTGAGCGCAATATACATACTTATTGTTTCAGACACATAACATTGTAATACATAACCGTGTGTGTATTATTATCATTATTATTATTAATTTGACTGCAACGTTATATTATCCTAAAGTATATTCTCACCGTGTACTGCCTGCAGAAACACTGCATCCGTAGGGGCTGCCGTTGTTGTTTTGTATGGTTTCACGGGCTATGTGACGTCAGAGCTCGTAACTGGGAGTACATTGATCTAGTACGAGTTCACGGGTGGGAAGTCACGGGTTTGACTGCCGTTCCAGTGCACTTTCACGGGTGTAAGGTTGGAAAAACACGGGTTACAGGTTGCCTGGAAAGCGGCATTACTTCTGATTGGTCAATCGAGCCATCCAGCGGTATGATATGCCGCGAGTTGCGTCAATACATCGTATTGTTAGTAATTTGATCACTGTATCGATCTATGTAGATGTTTTGTTACACCAGTAGAAGAGAGGTGCTGCAATGTCAAACTGTGTTTTTGAACATTCAAGCATGAAAACCTATTCTAGTAAACCCCCAAAAAAGAGAATTGTAAAAGAGCATAATAGGTTCTTTTTAACATATGTGATTAATAAAATAAGGAAATCTTCAGGAAACAAAGCAGCACAAAATTTATTGTAACCGTGTATATTGTATTATGTAAGGAATAAATGCTTACCTTGCTTTCACAGACCCAGACAGCTTTATCTTGTTGTTCTCGTATGGCTTCCTTGAGACTTCCAAACCAGGCATCATGGGAAGAGTTCAGATCAATGGTGGCTGGATAAAGAATCAAAATGTAGACATTGATAATCTAAAATAGTGTATATTATAAGTATATTTTGACATTTCCTGAGGAATGGCTCATCAGACTTACCAGTGAACAGGTGTGAGCAGGTTTTCCGCAGTTTAACTGCTTGTTCGTAAAGCTTGCGTGAGCTGCGGTTGGAGCCGGGAACCAGACGGTTTCTCATGGTTTTCACGCCCTGCTTGCTATCTGGGTTAAGGAAAATGACGATGGGATACCACTGGGTGTAATTTAGGGTGTCCACAGCCTTTGGAGTGACGTCAAGCAGAGCGTGTAGATCCTATGAACAAGAAAAAAAAAGATTGTTTCTTAGATATTAATGAATTTTTACACAGATTTTGAGGGGTGACTGTGGGGTGTTTACCTGCTCGATGATCTGACGAATAGTATTGAGTCTCACCACACCAGCCGGCTTCTCAGAGCCCGCGTCTTTAGGTTCTGTCTCTGTCACAAGAAAAACATGCACAGATCAAAAATCTCATCCACACACCACTATATGTGCAGATATCTTTTATAAAGTTTTCAATGGCTTACTTGCTACGATAAACTCATCCGGAAGATCATTGCCAAGTTTTTCATTGGCTGCGTCTGCAATGGGGCCGTATATTACGACGGGTCGTCTAAACCCAGCTGGTGGTGGAGAGACAAAGAAAAAAGTCTCAGTACATAAATGAGATCTCGCGATATTGAAACGGGACGATACTTCTCGTTGAGGTTAAAAGCTGTCTCGTGATATCAAGTTGACGGAGTAGTTTTTCTGGCAAATATCAGATTACTTAATTAATCGTCAAAATAATGAACCGACTACTCGATTACCAAAATAATAGTTAGTGAGAGCCCTAGGTTACTGAAAACATTTCAAAATGCACCTGCATTGTTTTGGATTTTGTGACTTTCAGTCGAATAAAAGGCTATTTTTCCAGTCATATATTTCGATATTGTGTATCATCTCGTCTCGTGAGCTAAGTGTATCGTCACACCCCTAATGTTTTCATTTTTTAATTTATAAAAAAAAATATCCAAATATTTATAAAAAATATTGAATTGTATGTATAAAGAAACAAAACAAGATGAGTGCCTTATCTAACCATGACTATAGTATTAAAAAAATCTGGAAACACTTTATTTAAAACCTTTATGTATTATAAAGGTATTCGTAACGTATGTTATAATGTATTATATCTTTTCATAAATAATTGTAACCAAAGTTCAATTGCATTACAATATTTGCAGATTCCTTGTTGCGTCTGAAATTGGTTGTTTGTCGTGTTATAATGCATTATACTTTTTAAAGGACTAACAATGAATAGACAAGAATTATAATGTATTATTAACTGGTTACAATTATTCATCATGAGACCATAAAGTGCCTCATAAAGTGAAATAATTAATGCATTAAAATACGCATTATATACAGTCGTGCTCAGAATTAATGGCACCCCTGGTAAATATGATCAAAACTGGCTGTAAAAAATAAATCTGCATCGTTTATCCTTTTGATCTTTCATTCAAAAAAAATCTAAAAATCTAACCTTTCATTAAAAGAATTGAAAAGTGGGGGGTAAATCACATTATGAAATAAATGTTTTCAATAAATAAATTTATTTTTTACAGCCAGTTTTGATCATATTTACCAGGGGTGCAACTAATTCTGAGCACGACTGTATAAAGGCTTTAAGTAAAGAATCTTTGCATTTTAATACATAAAAAAAGCACTACATTATTAGCCTGGCTCCGCCCTCCTACGTACTTCCGCTCAATTTTCATTTTCCTTCAGTACTAGGTCTGGGATTGTGCTGTAGTCTTTGGTTTTCTCCGATAAATTTTTTACCGGGCCAATCAGCGAACAGAGGGAGTGGCTGAGAACGATGACGTTGATGTCGTGCGTTATTTTGAGTTGTAGTTCAGTAATGGCAGTGGAAAAAGATGTGAGCGAAGCCATTCGGTCTGTTGTGGCAACGCTGCCGAATATCAAGAAGTCAAAGCCGGAGCAAGAACAATCTTTGCTTAGTTTTGTTGGTGGCCATGATGTTATGGCCCTCCTCCCCACGGAGTTCGGGAAAAGTTTGATTTTCCAGCTCGCTCCGTTAGTGGTGAATGAGTTGGCTAAGGCGAACGCTAGGCATACGTCACGACCAGACGTTAGCGATTGGTTATGGCTGATCCAGAGTGACTCTGGGCAGATCCAATAGTTTTAGACTTTAATAGAGTACCCGCCTACAAGGAAGTTAACGCTTGAATTGTACAAATGAAATGTACGAGAGTCTGGTGGGACCAGGCTACTACATTATTCAAAAGTATGCATAAACTAACAAAGCATATTAGGTAAATCCCCCTGTAAAATAGAAATAAAAATAAAAAACAAATCTTATTTAATTCAAAATTTTAAAAGACGACTTTTTTTTTTTTACTTAACATTTTATTTAAGGTTTTATTTCAATTAAGCACAAAAACATATTGAAATGTATTTTTAAACACAAATGCGTATTATGTGAAGTAAAGCATGATGGGCGTACCTTCGCGCAGCACCACTTTCTCGTAGGCTGGGAAGCGTGTAGTGACTGGTGTAGCACTGAGATCCTCTCTGCTTTTGCGAAGATCTTTTTTTTTGGCTGCCCTTTGACCTCTCAGCCTCCAGAAATCTCCTCTGTCATTGGCAGCGCCGCCTTTCTGTGCATTCTGAACATTTGCCATCTGCTCCGCTCTGATGAACAAAATGATCACACAAACACCTAACAAATAATGTGCTTTTAAAGTCAATGTCAAAGGGTGACCATGTGACTAGGTGATGTCAGCAAATAGAAAATGTCATTTCAGGGGTCGGTTTTGATTTCATGTTAACATCAAGAGAAGTTGTCCTCCTACTAAATATTAAAGAAATACAATAAAATAAGCAAAATAGTGAAGACTTCTGCAATGTTATCCACATACATTCACATGATCTCACCTGCTCTTGCTGGGTATGATGCCTTTCTCCAGGAGCTGATTGTCTTTGTCCGTGCGGATGGCGAGCCAGTTACCCAGCTTTCCGTCGTACAGGGTGTCCACCACTTTAAATATTTCCCCTCGGGAGAAGGTCAAGCTCTGAGGAAGCTCTTTCTCGTACTCAAAATGAGTTCTGATGAAGAAGTTATCCCCTCGTCCAGACGCCAGGATGTCTTTATACACTAAAATAAAATGAGAACAATTCACAGCACTTTTATTACACAGGACTACAAATCTGATTACACTTTAAAAATAAAACACTTTTCTTTTGTAATATATTTTAAAATGTAGTTTATTCCTGTGATCAAAGCTGAACTTTCAGCATCATTACTCCAGTCTTCAGTGTCACATGATCCTTCAGAAATCTAATATGATGATTTAATGATCAAGAAACATTTATTATTATTATCATCAATGCTGAAAACTGTTGTGCTGCTTCATATTTTTGTGGAAACTGTGATACATCTTTAGATGAATACAAAGTAAAAAAAGCATTTATTTAAAATAGAAAGTCTATTATCTTTAGATCAATTTAAGGCACGCATACATGCTTCTATAATGAATACAAGTTACCCCAAACTTCTCATTGGTAATGCATCACAGTTTAAGTAGCACAAAATGTTAAAATATGAAGCAGCACAACTGTTTTCAACATTGATAATAATCAGAAATGTTTCTTGATCATCAAATCATCATATTAGAATGATTTCTGAAGGATCATGTGACACTGAAGACTGGAGTAATGATGCTGAAAATTCAGCTTTGATCACAGGAATAAATTAGCCTATATTTTACAATATATTCAAATGGAAAACTGCTATTTTGCATTCTAATAATATTTCACTATATTACTGTTTTTACTGTATTTTAAATCAAATAAATGCAGCCTTGGTGAACATAAGAGACTTATTTCAAAAACATTTAAAAATAATATATATATATATATATATATACACACACACACTGTAGTGACTACAGTGGGGTGTTTTGAACTACCATCAGGTTTGCTTTGAGACAAGATGGTCACATCCTCTCCTTTGGGAATCTCCAGTAAATACAGAACCGCATCTTCCCGGACCATTCCTCTGAAATCCATATTATTCACCTGCAGGGAAAGGAAAACACAAACGATCAGTCGATAATGTGGACACAATGTATAAAGGATAAAGACACGTAATCTTATAACGTAGAGCCAGTGGTGTTGCACCTTCACGATCTGGTCTCCAGTGCGGAGTCCCTCCACCTCGGCAGGGCTGTCCTCCTGAACGCCCGCAACAAAAATGCCCACATCATTTCCTCCAGCAAGACGCAGGCCAACACTATCACCCTTCAGAAAGCGCACCATCACGGTGTTGGGGCTGTGGGATATTTTTCGTTAGAATCACAAGTTTGCCTAAACATATCTGTAAGTGGCAATAATCGGGATCCAAGCACATGGGGAAAGGGGATCTTTATGTCAGGAGTGCAAAAATGCAAGAATTTAAGGCAAAAATGGCTAATGAAATTTAAATGGCCATTGGTTCAATTTTTGTTGAGTTGTTGATTTGTAAACTGCATGCCAAACTTCAAAATCCCTTTAAGGTTTAGCTTAAAATCTAGATTTAAAAGCCAAGAATCAATCTAATACAAACCCGTATATTTCCTGGTCCTCCAGACTGGGCCGCAAGGGAACTTTTGGCAGAGGTTTGGCTTTTACTGGAACACTTTTTGGAGCAGCATTTACCACCGGAGCTGTACATATATATAAAAATAAAAAAATAATTTAAAAAAAATATGTTCTCATCATCCGTTTCTTCTAGTCCAAGGGTGTCCAAACAGCCCTGGAGGCCATTATCCTGCAGAGTTCAGCTCCATCTTGCCTCAACTAGTGTTGTCACGATACCAAAATTATGGTTTCTATACCGATACCAAGTCAAGAATTGCAATTTCGATACTTTTTCGATACTTTTCCTGAAAAGGGAGAAACACTCTCAAATATCATTGCTGTGCTTTATTTTAAAACCGGGACAACATACTAATCATATAACACACTAGTGTTGTCACGATACCAAAATTATGACTTCGATACGATACCAGACTAAAATACCTCGATACCATGGGGAAAAAACGAAAACAGTAAAAGTATCTGAAAAATATGACAGAACTTACAATTCATTGTTTTATAAATTAATTAAAAAAAACGTTGTTCCTTCCCTGCTTTTTGACCATTCCCTCCCCTTTATTAAATAAAATAATAATAATTAGCAAGTGCCCGTGTATACGTCCTTACAAAGATGTTTGCAACATTGACATTATTATCAATCATGTTAACATTTGCTAACCTTTCACAATTCTGACCAGGTTGGGATGACCAAAATCTTATTTCATGAAACAAGTTATTTAATATTTTTTAAATGTAATTTTATAATTACAATATAGATATTTAATTTAATTGTATCTTTGTTATTAAAAATAAGCAAAAATCAAATTACAAACAATATGACAAATACTATAAGAGACAAATAAAATAAACAGTGCTTCATTTCTTTTTTGAATGCTACTGTTAAATAGATCTAGTACTGTAGCTGAAAAAAAATCAAGTCTTCACTCTATAAATTAACTATAGAATGATTCTTAATAAATAGATACATTTATTCAGTCAAGCATTGGGTGATTGTCTATTTTCTGTTGTTTCATTAACATTAATTACACGGAATATTAGGCTGCTGGTTCGGCCCTTTAAGACCTGCACATAGGCTACCCAGTGGAACACATACGATTTATTTTTACAAACGGTTTACATTCACTAAAGACACAACCGACTGTGTTTACGTGAATACTTGCCAGGACGTAAATTTTTTACCTAGAATTTTGATTATTCAATCCAAATAATCCACGAGAGAGAACTGAAGTCGCGATCGCATGCTGTGTGAAAGGCGTGTGCGCGCGCTTCAGGTCTGAAGCCCAATTTACACTTCTGCGTCGAACTCACGCCGTAGCTACGTCGTAGGCTGTGCGTAGCACGCGTACCCTTCGGCGTACCCTGACGTGCACCTCTCCAAAAATGTAACAACGCGTCACTTCTACGCGGACGCAAGCACTGTGATTGGTCTGCTAGAAAATCAGTCCCGAAATCTAAGCTTTTGTCCCGAATCCGGCCCTGATTGTCCCGAAAATTATACTAAAGCAAAATCTTGAGTAGCCTAGTTATTGTCTGCTAAAACATTAAAAACTGTCCGTGGAGATTGAGTCGTGAAGCCCAAGTTGCAGCAGCCGTGAGCTCAATGAATTAATGATTTTTTTTTTTTAGCTCAATGAATGAATGTGCAGGCAGCCAGTCGTAAAGGAGTGATTGATTTGTCGCGGCAAAAAAAAAAAATACTTCGGCAATGAATAGAGACAGAGCGTATTAATTTAAAAAGCTGCTGTGTGACAAGGTGTACAGCAAACAAGCTAAATAACCCAGAAATAAAATTTTATAAGCTGTCGTCCCCAAAAAACGGTTTGTTTCAGGACATAAAAGTGGATCAACTGAGACAGAGCGCAACTAGTTCTCGAACTACTCTGAGAACTAACGTTACGCCCACTGGAACGCGACATGATATTGTAAAAAAAAAAAAAAAATCATAATTTTAACCATGTCGATTGCTTATTTCACCACCCTATGTGAACCTGAGAGGAGATATAGCCTATTGTGCACACGTAGCCATACTGAGTGTCAGGATCCCACAATTTACCTATTCTTCCTGAAATCAAACAACAAAAAGAGTAAGCTATGAGATTATTTTACTTAGGCTAGTATTTTTTTTTGTGATATTGAAATTGGTGACAAGCTATTTATATTATGAAATATAAATATCACAATTTTTAATATGAAAACCTTATTTAAAGCAAAAAAACTATGTCGTAATATACATTAATATATTGTGAAATAAAATACTCATATGGTGATATAAGATTTTGGTCATATAGGTTGGAGCTGAACTCTGCAGGACAGTGGCCCTCCAAGAGCGGGACCCCTGATCCTGATTCTACATTGTGAAAATGACCAGAAGATTGCATTAAATAATTCCATTTCTACTGAATGATTGCAGTCTGGAGGAACTGTGTTACCTGGTGACTCACTGCGAGGCTCGTCTTTCTCTATAGGTGGAGGTGGCAGATCCGCTGGCGCTGCTCTGAATGGAGTCGGCATCGCTCCCATTTTAACCAGTCTGTTAGGAGGATCATCTCTGCCAATAAAAGACAGAAACCAGTTACTCCTTCTGCACCATTATTTGCAACATTTCTATTGAATGTGGTATCAGTTCATTTGGAAAACAGTCTATCATGCTGTCAAATTAAGTTATTTTTTAAATAAAAATGTATATTTAGTTCGTTTTTTTAATCACTACATTTCTGATTAAGTTAAATCCTAAATTAACAAGTAATGTAAACGAGTGAGAAAGGTTGACATGGAGCAGCTAAACCCAAAGCACAACCAGAACAAAGTTTTGTTACATTGTATACCTTTAAGGTCACACTGTTAGTTAATGCATTAACTAACTTTAAAAAACAAGCAATATATCTGTTACAGCATTTATTAATCTTTGTTAACTGTTCATTGTAAGTAGTCTCATTAATTCAGGTCCAATTAATAATATGAAGAAATACAATTGATTTTAATAATGTATTAGTACATTTTGAAATTGACATTACCTAAGATTAATAGATGCTGTAGAACCTTGTTGTAAAGTGTTACTGTTTACTCTAATGTTTGCAAACGATACTTGGTCACAATTGAATTCTCAGTGTATGGTAGTGTATTACCTGTTTTTGTCTTGTAGCCTCTCATTAGAGGAGTGTGACGAGAGGTCTGAGTGATGGCTCCGCCGATCTTCCTGAGGAGAATATGAGCGGTACGACTCAATCTCGGAGATATCTGCAACACACAGTAGATTATCACATTATCACACTGCAACAAGTTTCAGGCTTCATTCGGGTTCGCATTGAAAACGGTGCATGATGGGTCATACACATCCCACTTATATTTAGGGATAAGGGTTTAAATCCCTTACCCTGTGCAAAAGAAAATAGGTTAATAATTAAAACCAGATTTGCTTTCCTTCGTTCTTACATCTTACATTATTTGATCAAAAAAACAATACGGCGGATTTTCAGAAGAACATAAACAAACAACTTCCAAACCATGGGACGAGTCTCACTAAAGTTGATAAAATTACATTTTTCATAAGCTTTGGATTATGGGTAGTGTTTATGTAATCCTCGCAAAGTCAAAAGCTTTTCTCTCCAATCCAGTGTCAGTACAGCAGTTAAAAAAAAAAAAAAAAAAAAGTTAAGAGGTTAGAGGTCTCTTAGAGATTCGGGCAAGGTTTTGCTAAATACCTCACGACATCAGACACATCACAAGGTAATTATATAAATGCAAACAATAATTAATATTAATTATTGCTTATTAAATATTTGGATTAAATCAATTAAACTGATGCAAGGATCTTAAGTATTGATGCAATAAAGTGAGAAAATTATATATTTTATGCCTGTATCAGCAGCCCTTATATAGGATCTCAACCTTTAAAAAAATAACAGGGCCGTCCACACATTTTTGTCCAATCAAATGCTCTGTATCTCCCCCTAATACCACTTAAAACCAACAGCAACAACAATTAACAAACCCAGGTAAATCATCATTCATGGCTTTGAAGTAAAGGCTACTGGCCCTTTGATTTGAACAGGAAATACATCTATGGCAAAGAGAAATCTTTGCATCAAGCCATTTTTAGAGGGCTTTAATTAAATCAGAAATGTTGTGATTGATTATCTGCTAATGTTGTTTTGTTAGGGTCTGTAGAGCCGCTCACCATCCATCTCCGAGTCGCTGTCTGCCATGGGCGGGACTCGGATGAGCACCTGACTGCGATCCCTCTGCACCATCAGCTGCAGCTTCCCACGAGACT
The DNA here is from genome assembly GCA_026230005.1 of Gila orcuttii. Classification (NCBI taxonomy): domain Eukaryota; kingdom Metazoa; phylum Chordata; class Actinopteri; order Cypriniformes; family Leuciscidae; genus Gila; species Gila orcuttii. The sequence goes on along the minus strand of JAPDVR010000024.1, from coordinate 18,686,532 downwards.
TCTCGATCAGCTTTCCTGCGTCGCCCAGAGACAGATTCTCTGTGACCGTACCGTTAATCTGACACACCAAAATCAGTGTTAATGAATAACAAATTAAGCACTTCAAATTTAAGATTTTATGATAAACAGCTTCAAGTAAAAATCATACACTAACATTCGGCAAGAGTCAGCAAGATTTTTTGAATCAACTTTTATTCAGCAAGAATACATTAAACTGATTAAAAGCAACAGTAAAGACATTAATGTTGCAATACATTTCTATTCTCCTTTGGCTAAGCCACGCCCTAGAATGTAGATTGACCAATCACAGCGCAGCCAAGAACGAGCTCCGACAGAGGTCCGACACTTTTCACAGCGCTCCATTGACTTTAACGCAAGCATCTCATATTTTTGGTCTCGGCAGGCCATTATGGTCGTAGGATTATCAAAAACATGGTTAAACGTTGTGCCTGGGGCGTTTCCCAGAGAAGTTGGAGGGGGTGTCCGTTTTTTTCCCTTCCCAAAACCGAAGTCAAATCCTGACAAGTGTCGTCTTTGGATTAAACTGTGTGGACAGTCAGCTAAACCCCTTGAGGATCAACAAGCACACCTTTGTGTGCTCTAAGGTAAATTTTGCTTTTAACCTTACTGTGAAGTTATACTAGTTAGACAGTTTTATTAAAACCCTGTGGAGCTAACCAAAACATCACCTTGTCAGATAACGTTAACGTTAACTACTGTAGCATACCGATTGTTGATACGCTACACGCTGCTAATAAATACAACGTTATACTCGCGTAACGTTAGTCCGTTTGCTTTGTAATAACGATTATAGAAGTGAATAAAAACCTACCCAGCTTTGCATGAACAGTGTTGCTCTTTGATATTGTTAGTCCCAGCCTCCGTCTCGATCAGTAGGATATGCGGTGGTTCATTTTTTGACTGTGACCGGTATGCTTTTGCCTCTATTTGGATGCCTTGTTGTTCCTTGCGTTTCACCTGTATGTCATGGATATAGCCTTCGAACGCATATTGCAGCCCCTTTTGCCTACTTCTATCGGACACTTTATTTGCTGATTTATAAAAGTTGGATAAAATTTCATCAGGAAGAGCTGTCACAGCATAAGCCATGTTGATAGCAAACACCAGAGCCCAGACGAAGTTTGACGGACGTAGCAACAGTAACTAAGGGGGGCGGGGCTTAGCCAAAGGTCAATTTCAATAGATTTTAAATTTATATTAATCAAAGAATGCATTAACCCTCTGGTGCTGTTCAGTCATTTTTGACCGAAATATTTTACGTTTTATTTTGTTGGAAATTTTTACTTCATCGGAATGGTACGAAACTTGGTAAAGGTTTTAGCACTAACTAACTAACTAACCCCTAACCCTACACCACACCCTAAAAGACCGCTTTCACAACCAATTGTAAAGACCTTTCGGCACGCCTATTACTCCGACCTGCAGATACCCACACTTGAAACACAAGGCTGTTCCAGAGACCTACTTTCAGAATAATGTCGCCTTCTTGTAGTTTGCCTTCTCTGGATGCCAGGCCTGTGCTCGTCATCTCTTTGATGAACAACTGACTGCCAAGACGGAGGCCATATTCTGGACAAACATGGGAAAACAGAATGTTAGAGGTTGAGCTGCAGGTTGAAATTGGAAAACAAACAGATAAACGAATCAGATGCGCATCTACCATCATTGGGCCGGTTCTTTAGAAGAGTAACACTGAGCGGCTTCTCCAAGGGTTCGTGTCGTTGAGGCGCGGGTGAGATATCCAGCTGGTCTCGGCTGTTACTCCTCTTCATGGGCTCGTCCTGCCGGTGCTCGTACCTCCTGCGCTCGTGGTCACTGGCTAAATTCTCTCTGCTGTATCCGCGAGCAGGTTCTGGCCTGTGTGTATCGGGACTGTGCGATCGGTCCAGCGTGCGGTCGCTGCGGTATCGTCTGTCTGGACTGTGCTCTCGGTCCAGCGTGTGTTCGCTGCGATAGCGCCGGTCTGGACTGTAGTTGCGGTCCAGTGTGCGATCGCTTCGGTGATGCCGGTCCGGGCTGTGGTCGCGATCCAGGTTGTGGTCGCTCCGGTGACGGAGATCGGGGCTGCGCTCGCGGTCCAGTATTCGTCCGCGGCTGCCGTCTCGCCTGTACGGTCTCTCGGGGCTCACGCCTCTCTCCATGCTCCTCCCGCGACTGCGCTCGTAGTCCCGCTCGCGCTCGAGGCTGGCGTCCCGGTCAGGGTAACTGCGTCCGCTGTAGACGCTGCGCCGGTCCTGGTCATACTCGTAGTCATCATTGTAGTCGCCGCTGAAAACTCGGTCATCTGGGGATGGGGCACGTTTAAGCACGGTGATGGGAATTTTTCTAGCTCTCTTTACCGTCTGATGAAGGATGGGAACAATTATTAATTATTCATTAAACCTTTGTTTTAACGGTCTACAAAAAAGTGCTTGGTCTTTATTGTAATCAAAATGACAAATAATTTATGTTTCACTCACGATTTTGGCTACTTTGCCACATTTGCGGAGAGTCTGTACTGCAAAGCTGTGTGGGGCACCGTCCATAACCACAGCGTTGACCTGCATCACTCTGTCATTTTCACTGTACATCATCATGAAATACTATTAGTCAACACTCTTACACTTCAGAAAGTGACTGACTGTATTAAAATCCAACAGTTTAGGAATGTCACAAGTATCGGCACTTTGGTGCTGACATTTAAGTCAATATTAACAATTGAACCATGAATTAAACATTTGAATAATTGTTGGTAGACAAATTTTTTTTTTAATTAAATTAAAATACTATACTTTATTTGTATTTTTGAGTCTATTGCTTATAAGAACACTGAAAACTGTAAAATATTTTTTGAACATTGAGAAATATTTGATGGTTATTAATAATATTTAAAAATTCTATAATATGAAATGAAATTTAATGTGTAAGTTTATATTTATATAAATATGTTATTTATATATTTAACTTTTCAAATAAATTTAGTGTGTTTATTAGCATATTCGTTTTCACTGTCAAAACTGGTAGAGAATTTCTATTGGTATTACTACAAAAATGCTTTTCCACTTTTTATCCCCGGGTAAATGGATTCCTAAGTTATCTTGCTTCACGTATCACACTGCTCATAATTTACCCAGAGTTAACAATTAATCCTGGGTATTCATAAACTGCTGTTTCATACTGTACGTTTCAAACCTTGGGTTTATGTCCTAATTTTCATATTTTCTGTGTCAGTGTCATTGATTGTACGAATGCTGCATGTGATATGTTTACATAAAGGCTCTAGCGCTGCGCATCCTTGGATTATATATTGCTGACCGTACTATCAAGTTTATCCTGAATGTACTTTTTGGACTATAAAGGTAAGAATGAAACTGTCTCTTCATTTACAGTTGATGCATTTTCTGTCACCATTTGACATTTTCCCCCTCAAACTCTGAAACGACTGTTTATACAATGTGCCGTGTTTCTGTGACTGTCCAAAGCATGTGAATATATGGCACGTGATCAGTTAGAAGTCAGTTGCTAAGCATCTGGTCGTACCATCCTAACACCGCATCGTTTCACACTGCACACATTTGGCACTGCAATGCAAGGTTAACACCGCAATAACCCCAGGTAAAAAGAGGTGCAAACCCTGCTTCTAAATTACAAGTGTGAAAAGTTCCTTTACAGAAGGTTAAGAGCAGGACTTATGATGATAACCCGGAGTTAAGCACAGTGTGAAAAGCCCTTATGGGACAACAAATCTTATCAAAAGTTGTGATGCTTTGAATATTGTTTAATAGCTTACAATAGCAAGCCATCAGCAGGACCTCCTTGCAGCACATCAGATACCATAATTGCCGTTTCTCCACTTTCTTCGTTTGGGTTGTCCCGCCCACCAGACACAGCAATGCCAAAGCCCATCTTGGAGTCCTATACCAAGGCAAAGTGTCCATTTTAATTTTTTTTTCTTCCTTTCTTATAAGCCCTTCATTTATTTACTATATTAAACACTTTAAATTCATGCAGATGTACAGGCAGCAATAACTATTTAATAAGATATCCCGGAATTAAATTTATGCAACAGTTATATTAAAACGAATGACGCAATGCGTCTTCTGCAGCAATGGATGTATGCCACTGCACTCTTCAGGTTACACAATAGATCTAATGCTAGAGGTGCAGAAACTACACACTTCACATTTAGGTAGGGTTGGGAATTGTTTGAATTTTATCGATTTCGATTGCAGTTCTGCTTATCGATTATGATTCTTATCGATTTCTATTTTCGATAACAATGAGGTAAAAAAAAAAAACTTAGATATCATTCACATTTATTCTAATTATTTTTGCTAAATATTTTGTTGCAGCTGAATACCACAAACAAAAATCTTCAGGCTGAAGAACTCTTGGTTTTTAACAAAAATACTTCAGTAAAAACAACTAGCCTAACTATAGTTATAGAGAGTATATTATATTAATATAATATTATATTATACTATACTATAATATAAATTTCAGTCAAGATCAGTGAGTGAATTTTCTCTTTGTATTTTGTTGTTTGATTAACGTTAATTATACAGATGGCAGCAGGAATATTAGGCTGCTGTCACTTTAAGACAATGCACGGATCCAATATACTGTAACACACAATATACTGTCACACACTTTCTCAACCGTTTATGTTCCCTTAAGACAAAACCGACTGTTTATGAGGATATTTTGACATAATTTTGGGTGTATTTGTCTGAATCGATAAGAGGAATCAAAAAAAAAAAATTTTTTATAACTATCTGATTCCTGACCTTTTGTATTCAAATCCAGAATTAGAATCGATTTTTGATTCCCAACCCAGCATTTAAATCAACAAAAAGCTCCAATAAATATACCAGAATGCAAAGCTTTTCAGTGAGAAACAAAAATGCTAGAAGTTAGCATTCAGGAACAATCAGAACTTTGTTGCTCTCCAGACAAACGTCCGGTAGGGTGAGGTACTCACCCGCTGTAGGGTCACAGTGTACTGCTCCCACACCGTCTCCTCCATGACTGGGTTCTGAAACAGAATGAACAGGCTTACATGTAGGATAGTGATGGACAGAGTCAAGTTACAGCAGATATCAGGGATATAATGAGCAAAATCTGCAGAGTAGTGCTGAAACAGTGAAAAACTATATGAGCACTTCTCTTCAGACGCAACTACATGAGGTAATCTGAAGACTCAATGAACTGAGGGTCTGAACTCAACAGAAATTGAGAGATCTGCAAGAAAAAAAAAATCATCAAGAAAAACTGACTATCATTGGGCTACATGCAGACTGCTGGGAAATAAATTATTAACAAATGTATGGCATGACCCCTTTAAAATAATAAACCTACATGATTTGAAAGTAATTATTTTAAAAGGAAGCCTGGCCATTGAGTTAAACACTTTAAATATGGCCTTCAGCTTCATTCTGAGAGCCACATGACGTCCTCGCCGTGTTACCTCATCCAGCCGTGCGCACACTGGGTGATTATGATTGTTGCTCTTTAATCTCCTCAGCAAAATATGAATCCCAGTATTGCCCTAAATAACTCAACTCACAATCCACATCTGATGCCTTTTGCCTTCAACTTCTTGTTTTTTCATGCTATAATCTAAAACGACATTATTGCACAAGTTAAATCAAACTAAATTTAAAAGTTAAACACTTCTAAGCCAATGATGCACTCCTCGTGTCTTCATAATACATGTTTGCACCTCATTCATCATGCAATTTCTATGGGTGCTGCTAAATGGCGGTTGTCACAAAATAAACACTTAGATAATTAATATTTTGAGGTTTTGCACAAATAATTTAACATGATCTTTAACCAATTAAAACAACAACTTCAACATTTTAAGGTCTCACTGATATTCTCATTGCTGACCAATTCAAGGGCTCAAATGATCTTTAGCATTATTAGGTCAGTGGATTGAATGTCAAGGTTAAGTGGTAGAGATGCACCGATTACAATTTTCTAGGCCGATTCCGATTTTTCCTTGAGTTTGACCTGCCGATTCCGATTTTATTTTTTCAAACCACTTTACAGCACACACAAATATTTATTTTCTATCTTCTCTTTCATAGAACATTTTGCATAGAACATTTTTTGAACAGATAATCGCTATAAAATAGAACTATATAAATAACTCCTAGTGTGGGAAATTCACACACATCTAAAGTGCAGTGTTATGGAAGAACCATTTCCTTTTCTCATCCAATATCCAATTAAAAATTTTTTGATATATTTAGCAAACTAAACTTCTGTATGAAAACAGGCATTGGCAATAAAATAATATATACATAAAAAATAAATAAATATAGCCTTGCAGTATAAAGATATTTATCTCTCTCTCACACACACACACACACACACACACACACACAGGCCTATTGCAATCACTTGTTGTATTATCAATGGCAAGTTATATTTCTCAAACAGTTCTTCTCTCATCTGACATATGTCCAGCCAAGCTAAACAGGACAAGTGGAGCATGTGCAGGGAAACGATTAGGAAATAATAAAAACAAGTTTAAATGGGTTTTTCTATATTTTCTATAAATATTTTTGAGTCTTCATTTTCTTTCTGACATAGCCTAGCCTACTTCAGATTCCGTGTTAAAACACACCAGACATGCAAATTCTTTGCATTTTGGGCACTTTTTGGATGAAATCACATTTATTTTGTCCATCAAAAGTGTGCTTTCACTTAAATTGAGCGCAGCAAAAATAGATTCGGCGCCGAAACCCACGCTTCACTGTTGCTCACGCAACGCTCCTGCTCGACGCTCGCGCACTGCTCCGGCTCCCGGTGTGAATACACTCATTGATTAACATGCACGAAAAAAAAAAAAAAAAAAAAACGCGCTGCACCTTGCGGTGTGAAACGGCCGTAATTCACGAGGTTTCCTACATGTGCGCGTTCCGTGTGATGCTGATGTTGCGCGATGTTAATCATGCGGCGCCAGAGTGCATTTGACCGGCATAAAATCGGATTATGTCAGACTGACCGGCCGGTCGCCGATCACGTGAAAATCGGCCGATTCCGGTCACCAGCCGATCAATCGGTGCATCTCTATTAAGTGGTAATGTTTTTAGTTTGAAAGCAAGGGATTTTTGGTTAGATACTGCTCTAATTTTTATGCATGCTTTCAAGTAAGTGTTGTTTTTTTTAAACTTTTCTTTCATTTATTATTTTTATTAAAATAAAATAAAAATTGCATCTGTACGTCAGTGAATTAATGGAAGTGTGCGAGCTGTGTGCAGGAAAGAAAATTACTAACAACCATAAACAAACATTAAATTCCAGCAATGGAACAACACTTAGAACACATGAACAAAATAAAAAAAATCCAAATCAAAAATCCAAATCAGCCATGGCAAAAAGTTACCTGTCCACACTGTATACTATCAATATGAACGTAGCAATATCACATTGAATAAGCAAAAGCACTTTGAAAGCATTTTTGTAAATAAAAACAGTTGTTTAAGTGTTTAACCACTATCACAGTAAACCACTGATTCTTATAGTTCTCTGAATAGGAAACACCTGTTACATTTATACATCTACCCAGAAAACAAACTATAACGCCATCTATTTCTCTCACCACCACAAATTACAGTGTGATAAACTTTGAACACGTTCCTAAACCTTGGTTATCAACCTCAAAGCAAGTTCTACATCAAAGTATGAAATGCATCAGTGCATGTAATGCAATTACATATTAATAACCAACATTTACAATTTTCAGTTGTAAAAATCCACCACTATAGTAAAAACCCCTCCAGTTACAGGTAGATGTGTTTTACCATATTTTTCCCAACAAAAAGCAAGAACATTGTTACTCTAGAGTATACTTATACTTGTATACCATACTTATACCACTACTAAATACTATGCCATTTACATTTCAAATCTAAAAGTCAACATATGGCAAAACTCGAATGATCCTAGCCAGATAAACAAACAAACCAACCAAACTAAAAAGTTACAGGGAACTTTAAAAAGCGAGGGAACTGAAAGAGTTCTTACGATGCCCTGGAGGATGCGGATGGCCTTGATGGTGTGAGCCCATTTCCTGTGCAGCGACAGGACCGTCTTCATGTTGTCGCCTCTCCCGTGAACACAATGTCTCTGGGCCACGAATCACCCCTCAGCATAGCAACACAATGCATCTGTCTGCCTTTGACGTAAGACAGATGTCCGCTGGCCTACATTCAGTGCAAATCCCACTGTCCACAGCGACCCACGGCAGCCACGACGCAAAAAAACGGGACAGCTGAGAAGCTGTCTACTGCTAAGGTATTAAATTAAAATTGCATTTAAATTCATCAAATGATACAGCTCTATCTGGGTTGACATTAAAAGCTTTGCCTGGCTTACGAAAGGAAAGAAGCACCTTCGGCACGACCATGCTTATGGGTTGGGATTTTGTTCTGCAAGAACGTGCAGGACGAGCGGGACTGGTAGATTAGCAGTGATTCCATCACTTTAATTAAAATTAAGAAGGATAATGGGGTTTGGAGCACCTGAGCAGTGTTATTTTCTAAGAGTAAAGCTGTATAGAATTACATACTATAATAGTGCTATATTAGTAAATTGCAAGGTCCTACATATCATAAATGTTCTTTGATCTATAATTGCTTTCCAACTCAGCCTCAAATCTTATCCAAGAAAGGATTAACATGTGGCATATGAGCTGCCCTCAATTCTTTCTTTTTTTTGCTAACCAGAACAGATTACTGAAGAACTGATTTCTCACTGTAACTGAGCTTGTATCGTTGTGTTGTACAGCAGCAGGTCTACGAGCTCTCAGTCCAACACCACAACATCAGACTGACTGAGGTAACCTAGTAAAGGACCTGATTCAGTTTGGCTTCCTACGCTCTTCATTAATGAGATCAGAAACTCTCCATCAACGTCTTTCAAATATAAACTGGACAAGACCTAGATCTCATACTCACTATCAACTGCCTTTAAAGAGTACCAGCTAAAAAGTTCCAATTCAGTTTTCTATTGTTCTTAAAGACCTTTTCATCTAAAGGATTTTACTTGAAAATAAGTTTTTGTAGATAAATTAAATTAAGCATGTATGAATTTCCTCACAAAACTAAAAATAAAACTCCAGAAATCTATGAAATGGATGAATTGGACCGGATAGGTAAGGGACAACGAGTAAAATGTGTGTTATCTGTCATAGTTTTGGTGATAACAATTTTTTCCAAATCTGTACAAAAACTTAAGAAAGAGTAGGTTTTGACTGGTACTTCACACTACCGTTCAAAAGTTTGGGGTTGGTAGGACTCTATAATGTTTTTGAAAAAAGTTACATATGCTCACCATGGATGCATTTATTTGATTAAAAATACAGTAAAACAGTAAAATTGCGAAAAGCTACAATTTAAAATGTTTTTGGTAACACTTTATTTTAATGGTCCCCAAAAGACATTCTACTGACTATGAGAAACTTTGAAACTATGTAACTTATTCTATTCTGCATCATTACTCCAGTCTTCAGTGTCACATGATCCTTCAGAAATCATTCTAATATGATGATTTGATGCTCAAGAAACATTTATTATTATCATCAATGCTGAAAACTGTTGCTGCTTCATATTTCTGTGGAAATTGCGATATATATTTTTTTACAATATTTTTAGGATTCTTCAATGAACAAAGTTCAAAAGAACAGCATGTCTTTGACAAAAAATCTATTGTAACATTATAGGCTAAATGTATATACCGTCACCTTTGATTAATGCATCCTTGCTGTATAAATGTAATTTCTAAAAAATAAATAAATAAATAAAAACCACTTGCAGAGATACGGTTACATAAGTATAGAACATTAAAGATACAATCCACTTAGTTATGATATCTTCACTTCTCTTTGAGCAAAATGTATAAGACTTGAACTTGGAAAGCAAAAACAAATCTTTACACTTTCACATTATAAATACATTGCATTAAATAAATTAGATAGGATTGCAGAATGGAATAATGATACTGGAATCAAAACAATTCATCAATAAAACACATATAAAGTCCATAAAAAATTTAAAACAAAATAAAATTTGGGAGGAAAATTTTAGATCTAAATATTAAAACCTCTCAATTATTTTTTATATATATATATATTAGTGATGCACGATATATCGGCCGCCGATATAATATCGGCCGATATGGTCAATTTTTTACACATCGGTATTGTTCCGATGTTAAAATAGGGCCAATGTGAACAGGCCGATAATCATTCCTGTGTATTTGACGTGTGTGTAGGCTTATGTGGGGCCGGCGGGGATGTTTGTTTTTGCACCCGCGCATACATTACACACACATAATGTGCTGAAGCAGGTGCTGGAGGCGTAAGTTACGCACTCTGCCTTGTTCTGACCGACCATCAAAGTATTGTCGCGCTGGAGTTACGGGGTTATGATGTAGCAATTAAATCACCTCAGACACACATGTAAGTTACATGTTTCACAGTGATTGCTTTTGTTAGATTACTGAATAATGGCATACTCTCGGGGGAAAATGATGATGAAAATGATCAAGGTGGTAAGAATGACACACGACACGGGTGCATAAAAAAGATCATCTTTAAAATCCAGTAATAGCTAGCGGTAGCCTTTAGCTAGCGATGCTACTTCACAAACTAGACACAAACACGTTTCGAGCCATAATCAACAACTTATCTAGTAACAAGCACTGCATTAGAGCAGGCTTGTAGGATATCTTAATTCACAGCCCGTAAGGCTACATGTAGGCTACAACTGAAATAAAATGCTAGCTCTCGCCTGTCAATGACAGTCCACTGACTGAAAACTACGCGAGTTGGTCAGTTGGAGCCGCAACGACACACCCATTATACACCAGCAGCGGGAATGTAGTAATTTAAAGCCTACCTTTTGTTGAACCCTGGTTAAAGTCCATGTCAAACAACCGACGAGTAAGCAAATCCATTACAATGCGGAACTACTAACTGTTAGATAACGTTACAGTTCTTTAGGGACACCTAATCTGTTGCCCTGCCTTAGCTCTGAAGCTCTGTGACTATTATGAACTGTCTGCGACGTCAAGATTGCAATGCTGGAATATGTTGTGGTTGTGTGTGTGTGTGTGTGGCGTGCGCGTGTGTGAGAGAGAGAGAGAGAGAGAGAGAGAGGCGCGGGCGAGATCGAACAGTGGAAACAAAAACATACTCCGTCATTTTGTTCATACAGGACATTCCAACTATGCTCACTACTTCAACTTCTTGTTTATACATGTGAAGCCATTTTTATCATAGTGAGTCTAATAGGGTTAATACTGATTACATTTTAAGTGTTATCATAACATTGTGCTATAAAATAGAAGTTAAGTTCTTTTGCCTTAGTAGGACAGTACTGTACTTTAAAGTTTTGAACTGTTGTACAATGTTCACAGAATACAGTGACTTGGTCTCAAGTGAGTTAGATGTTTATTGAGAATACTCAGGGTTGGCTTATTCGTAGTGTGAATTCAGGACACACTTGTATCCTTTATAAAAATGTATTTTTATATAAATATTTCTTTTTTCTTCTGAAAATCTGATGACATATCTTGGACACAGGTAAAGGTGCCCAATATCAGTAATTTCTGAAAATAAATTACAAAAGTAAAAAAAAAAAAGTGTTTTGGAAAATAGCTCTTTATTTGATTATCATAAAAATGTGTTTTCTATACAGAGGTATCGACATCGGTAAATATCGGTATCGGCCATAAACAGCCATATTAATATCGGTTATCGGTATCGGCCACAATTTTCACATCGGTGCATCACTAATATATATATATATATATATATATATATATATGTAGACATGCACATGTATCCATATACTGCTTTGACACTAACAAGTTCTCTCCAAGCCACAGAAATACCAAAGTCAGCCAGTGTGATGAAAGCACTGCAATTTCCAAGCAAAAACCAGCTCATGTTTTTGTGACCAATGAGCATTTCATCAGATTTTTAGAAAAGGTCAGCAGCACAAGGAAAAAGAAATGATTACATCTACAAAACAAACTGTGAACCTGCCCAGAACCGACCATCTTCCAAAACTGACCATGCAACAAAACAAGTGTGACTGTGCTGCAGGATGAGCCACAAGACAACCTTAAAAAAATCTGACAAGTGCAGAAAGATGACAAGAAGATATTCACAACTCCCTTCAAAACATGTGAAAGTCAACAATTTGGAGGAACATTACTTATGACACTAAAAAATAATCTCTGAGCTGTGATACTATATACACTGTCTGGCGCAAACAAAACACGGCATATTACACACTGGTAAACCACCTCTACAGAGTAGTGTAATGGTGACAGAATCACACCGGCAGGACGTTACTGTGAGGCAAGAAAAAAAAACAACAAGAAAGGAGGACAAAAACCAAAATCTCCAATTTAAATAGGCCTACATAATCTAATAGGGTGTATCCTTTTTATAGACACTGTAGATTAAATTTGAAAGCATTTACAGTTCAATCAAGCGAGGTATACCAGTTGTGAGCCATCAGAAAGCACACTGAAGGGAATATGCTGTTGTTCTGCTGTGAGACAGAACAGGCACAATGTGTGCAGACAGAACTCCCTCTGCATTATAGATAAGCAGCTTTAGCTGTCTGTCTGTGTCCCTGAAATCAGTAAACGACAGCTTTCAGTCCAAGTTTTCTACTGAAATATAAAAAGTCTCATTTCAGATGATGCATAACAGACACGTGATGAGCGTTACATAAAAAGCATAAATCCAATCCAGGTCTGGCTACAGCAAGTGTAAATATGGAAGGAGATTTTTTTTTAAAGATTTTTGGGCAATTTTATTTTCAGTTTGGTGTAAAATAAGAAAGACTAATGAACAAGAAAATGCCCTAAAATTAATTTTAGATGCATATTAACCAAACAATTAACAACTAGTCTATAATTCCATATTTTGAAGTGTTGCAGATTGTGAGATTATGATGCTAATGTAAAACTGGTGTGGTGGTCCCTCTGCTGGTGACAATTTAAAAATGCCTCAATTCATTTTTTTCTACATAATATAAAATAATGAATGATTATGGGTATATACAATATTAAATAATTCATAAAACACAGCTTTCCTGTGCTTACACGAGAAGCCGTTCCCTAAGCTGCTAATACAAAACATACAAACAAAATATTCATTAACTAGTTATTGACTTGATTAATGTTGAACTATTCAAAACTGTGGTAGTACTTTATATTTTTTGACGATAAACAAATAATGACTCTATTTAAATATTTGATAGTATCTCTTTTATTCGTTAAGTGTCGCTTGTGCCGTCATAAATCTCATTCATAGACATATAAACGCTGCTGTACTCAGCAAAAACGGATGATTACGTTACATTTGATCGTGTTACATTGACGTTTAGATACATTATGGTCATCGCTACTGAAGAAAGCAGGTGTATACAGTAACACGAGCAACTGTGCAGCTCAGCGAAAGACTGAGTAGAAGTTAAAGTTTAAGTGAAATTAAAATAAGCGAACTGAAGGAGTTTAAACAGTAGCCTACTTACATGACAATAGTCCATTACCTTTCTGCTCAGAAAGAGCCGCCTCTCCATAACAACGGGCATCTCGTAAACTGCACTGATGGTAATCTCTGTTTACTTAAAATAAGGAGTTAAAAGTACCATGGGCTGTGATTAAAACAAAGCTAATACACGGAAACCTCTGAATAAGCAGCAACACCGGCGCCTAAAACATTCAAACTATTGTACTGTAAATCCCGACCATACCAATAAATCACAGGAGGGGGGGGGGGGGGGGAGAATAATGATAGCCAGGGTATTTTAACCTCTATTGAATATGCGACTATTTTCCATTTCTTCATATTACATTAGCTTCATCTTGTTGTGCTTACACGTGTTTTGAGGAATTAAGCAACGAGAAATGCTGCATTTCTTTCATTGCGTGCCCGACGAGGTACAATGGACGGTTCCAAAATCCCTTATCTATCGACTGTATTTGCATATTATCGACGGAGGATTTTCTCATGAATATCATTGCTTCGCAACCGCTTCCAGACACGTAATGTGCGTATTCAAAAGTCAATTCTTCCGCTTTGAGATGATAATCGAATCAAATGGCTAAAACGTTTGGAATTCCAAACTTCCCAAAACCCTACTCGGACGGGATTAGTTTTACATCGAGATGTAGTGTAAGGTAATCATTACCAAAGCCTTCCGGCGATTTTAGCCTTGCTCGAATAGTAATTTACGGAAAGCGCGTTCACGTGGCGTTGACCAAAGATCATAGCGAAATTTGCTTAGTATACAGTTTTAGTTGTTCTTCCGTGAAATTAACGACAAATTTCCATTAACAAAATGTTTTTTCTGATTTTCCAAGTCTCTGAAATGGATTCATGAAAATAAAAAGAGCCAATGCAAAACTTATAATGAAAGACTACGGCTTTCCTAAAGTAGGCCTATTAAACACTTAAAGCTCCAGTAGGTAGCTTTTGTAAACAAATATTTATTAAAACTGTCATTATGTCCTCACAGTAGAATATGAGACAGATAATCTGTGGAAAAAATCGAGCTCCTCTGGCTCCTCCCTGTGGTCCTATTGCCATTTGCAGAAATACACCGCTCCCGGTCAGAAACAACCAATCAGAGCCAGGAGGAATGTCTTAGCAGTGTCAATCACGCTCGTGTACGCGCTGATCACCCCTCTCTTGCACAGCGCGAGCGCGTACCGTCGTTCGTGACTCTCCTGTTCGAACGCGTTCATCCAAATGAACGAATCTTTTTTACGAGTCATTTCGTTCATTCAACGAACGAAATGACTCGCAAAAAGATTCGTTCATTTCGAACGAGTCTTTTTCGGAGTCATTTCGTTCATTCAACGAACGAAATGATTCGAAAAAGATTTGTTCATTTTGATGAACGAGTTCAAACAGGAGAGTCACGAACGTGCATCACAGAACAGAGCAAGGCGAGCATTTGTGCTTATAAAACTTAAAGTTTTTTATTTATTTTTGAAATGACCGATCGTTTCGCTAGATAAGACCCTTATTCATCGTCTGGTATCGTTTAAAGCCCTTTGAAGCTGCACTGAAACTGTCATTTGGTCCTTGAAACGTTTGTGTCCTATTGAAGTCCATTATATGGAGAAAAAGCCTGGAATGTTTTCATCAAAAACCTTAATTTCTTTTCGACTGAAGAAAGAAAGACATGGACATCTTGGATGACATGGGGGTGAGTAAATTATCAGCAAAAGTTTTTTTTAAAAGTGAACTAATCCTTTAACGTTATCTTACTAGCTATTTATAACTTATAGAAAGAGTGCAACGTTATAAAGTTACATGTATTGCAAAATACATAATGATTTGAGGACCAAGTTTGTAATCAAAGTATGGGCAGGCCATAGTCAATGTAAAGCATATTGTTGATGTTTCGTCCCTATTAGTGAATGTTCCATAACTGTTTATAATCTGCCGTCATCGGTGGTCCTGTTTACTAGTCTGCGGCGCGTTCACGGCAGGCTCCGCTGTGGGGGAGGAGCTGTGGAGGGAGGGCTGTAGCGCAGCAGAGAGCAAGGGGGTTGGACCTGGAAGTTGTGCTTGTTCAAATTTTCAGGCTAAGTCAACATTTTCTCAAAACTCCCTACTGCAACTTTAAGTAAATAAGGTAAATATTATAATATTACCACTGGAGCCAACTGGGAGAACCTGAGGTTTATATTTTCACTACCAAAGGCTGTGACTGTTAACATGTAACATCTTCACATTAAAAAGAGTGACCACACTAGACAAAAACATACCATAGTATTACCATACAAAGTACTGCATTCAGTGCAATGTTGCAATTAGAATTACTTTAAAATCACCATGAAATAATAATTGACGATTATTATTTTTATGGAATAACATTATAAATGATTTTTATATCATCCGTGCACATTTTTTTTTTTTTTAATTCATGTGCCCTCATAAGTTTTAATCAAAATAACTTCCCCTCCCTCTTGCAGCATCTCTTCTCTGATGACATGTTTACTGGCACGTGACCGGGACAATAACCTGTTACATAAGATCCACCAATAGCAAACAACAATCATCCAATCAATTCCCCAAGACAAAATCAAGTCCCGCTCTACTTTTTTTTTTCAATGTCATGACAAATCGGGTCCACCCTCGAAATCGGTTAACATAAGCTTACTAATACTGATATTAATCCTCGTTATAACGTAGTTCAAACAGCATTTATCATAACATGATTTTGTAGGACTTGTAATCAGGCGCTAAAGAGAGTACCTATTAAAAATAATTTGAGCCAAAGGGATCGCTTGGGGTCCTAACAGAGAGGAGGGCCTGATTTGTCACCACACCTGTCCGACAAATAGAGAAGAAAAGACTATCACAACTTGTTGCATAAATATGGTAATCTCACTCACACACACACTCACACACAAACAAACACACACACACACACACACAAACACAAACTTAAAAGACTCCATGAAGTCAAAATGTATATATTTAATATTTGTAAAACAAGGTTATGGGCTAGCATTCTAAAGTCAATAATATAACTTTTCTACAAACTGGAAAAAAATTAAACCTTATTTTATGTGACTGGGTGGATATGCTTGAGTAATCTTGTCAAGCACAACAAATTATAAATGACAAATTAGACAGTTAATAGCAGATTTGTGTTTGGTACAACTTCCTGAATGAATATAAAATTAAAATACATTAACACAGGAGAGATGAAGTCTTAAAGTCAGCATGAAACTGAAGTTGCGATAGTCTTTTCTTCACTAGTGAAACAGCTTCAGTTTTTATGATCGGCAAATTTCTAACATACGTGTTTTCTCCGTCATTAGAACAAGCAGAGACGGTCCAAACTGTGTGCAGCACTTCATTCACGATAGAGGAAGGGTGGAGTTATGAGGACTTAATGGCAGTTTGAGGAGCCAATGGAGTTACAAAGTTTAGGTCACAAACTCTTTTTAATAATTTGTTAAATATTTGCAAAACCCACAGACAGATGTAAAGGGTGACCAAAAGTTATAATTTATGAAAAAAAATAAAAGTGACTAAATATGGAGATGAGAGGTTTCCGCCTGACAGCAACATTATATACATGATGTATTTTTACCAGTGTTGTTCAATAAAACCATATGATTACTTGCTTTTGAACCAATTATTATTGCCTCGTTGTTATATATGTATTTTAAAGACCCCCTGTGGTGAAAATCAAGTTTTTAAAATGTTGTTTATATGTCTATGTGAGGTTTTAATATGCTTTAAGACAAACCAAGAGCAAATTCATAAGTCAACACCATTGCTGAGTATTTTCTCCTTAAAACTGCAGTGAACCAAAGACAGTCTCAAAAACACGGTTTGAAATCGCTAGTGTTTCTGACGTCACAAACTACCTTGTAACCAATCAGGTCATTGTGTGATCGTCAACGAGTGGATCTCTGAGCTGGTGTGAGTGAGTGGAGGCGGGGCCAATTTGCATATTCATATAACCACTTACACTAAACGAGACAAGGGTATAGAGTTACATTCAAGCTATTTTAAAGCATGAACAATGTCATAAATGTCATTTTGGTGATCAACGATTTTTAAGGGATAGAATTATTGACTACAGGGGGACTATGTCATTTTAAAAGCTATTGCTCACTTACGTGAGGTCTGTTTTTATTACCACAAAAAATATGATCCGATTACCGATTAAACTAATTGACCGATTATGCAGTTACCAATATAATCGTTAGTGACAGCCCTAATTGAACGTTTGTAAAGTGCAATACCTGTAAAAGGGCTGGGTAGCTTGGACCAGAGAGGCGTCGCAGACACAAATATTGAGCTTCGTAGGTCAAGGAAATCCTTTTCCTGTTGGAGCGGCTTGATCGGAATAACTCTATTTGGTTCGACTGGTCACTGTAACAAGACATTTTTTGGTTAATAACACTGTTCACACACACTCTGAATGTCAACAACAAATATTTATTGTGAAATTAGCTACATCTAGGCAGAATTTTAAGTAAAACTCAGAATGAACTACTATTTTGCTCACACAGCCTGAGTCCTAGTCACATAAACCACAATAATGCAGCAGAGAAAGTCAGTATATGCACAGTAAAGTACTTATTTGAAAGTTGATCTGGTTGATCTGTTAATAGCTAAAACATGTCAACTAAATGTTAGTGTGTGTGCATGTAAATAAAATTTAATAAAAGAAAAAAAAAAGAAAATACACAAAGAGGCTGTGTTCACAAAACATGTCAAAAGTATTGCAAGAGAAAGCACCTGCTCTGAATGGAGTACACTTGATCTCCTTGGCAAGATATGTGTAATTATAACAGCACTATTCAGCATAACTGCACAAACGTGTTCATAAGATCTTTGCCAGCAAAGTAGCCTGGAGTAATAGACTAACTATTGTTGCAGTAATGAGTCCTCAGGATCAAGGGACTGGTTTAGCTAATAAAGCTTCTTAAATGTTTAAAAGATAACTAGATTTCTGAATTACATTGCCTGACAAAACTTGCCACTGATGTTTGTCTTGACAGCTTTTAATTAATTTATCACAACAATCTGTCAGAGGGCCACAAAAAAAAAAAACATTGTCCCAAGTTAAACCAAAATCCAAGTAAAATGACTGGTTTTAGTTTTTTAGTGAGTGTTTTGCACGTTTGGTGGGCCGATACTCTGCTTGTGTACTCGTACTTGTTAACCAATGCTCTGATATCAACAACCGATAGGCAGCATGTGTACAGTACAGGGCTTGTGACAAAGAACCATCAACAACAGAGCAAACAGAGAGCAGAATGGATATGGGTGAATGACGGATAAGGATTTAAAATGTGAAAAAAAAATAAAACTGGCAAAAAATTCCAATTTTAGGACTTTATATACTTATTAGAGTGTTGTGTATGTAATGCAATTACATGTACATATTTCAAGAACGTAATTAACCATTTTTTTTGGTGAATCAGATATTTTTCCCCGTGAAAATATAATTCCTGGGTAACGTAATGAATTTTTAAATTAATTACATTGCTACCATTGTTGGCATATACAAATGTACTGATATCCATAATTGGAGCTCAAAAAACAATTAGTGCTCGGAAAACTACATTTTAATAATAATTAATATAATCAATTTGGGATTTCATATAGACATGGGCTAATTTTTGGCTGCTGATAACTCAAAATTCAGAACCAAATTTAAAAAAAAGCTGGGAAATGTTTAAAAATGTTTTCCAATAAAGTAAATAAGACTTGTTTTATCCTTAACTCAACAAAAAAACTGAATTGTGTAATCTAACACACAAATACGGGTTAAATTAATTTCCTCTGTCATTGTTAGCCGGAATGACATACTGTTAGACATGAATAACTTTTTATATGTTTTGTCAACTGTTTTATTTTGATAATGAACAGGCTGCGATGTCAAGTTAGCAATGCCAGAATTGAACTGATAATATTGTGTGAGCGCGCGATGCGCCGGCGCCATCACTTGGATTTGTTCCTCAGCAGGGGAAATAACTTAATACTCATTTATAGTCATAGGCCTACAGATAATATGACATCATTCGAAAGAGTTAAATGTATATTTTTATTTGTGTACAATCAAAATGTCGTGCCTTTGAGAAAAATAAAGAAGAAAACTTGCTTTAGCGGGTCTCGGTCTCCTTGAACATCTTTCTGGCGCACACCAAAAATTAACCGAAATACAGCGAATAGCCTTATTGGCACGCCTGAAAGTCAACGTTTAGATTATTTAAACAAATGTAATGCATTATATAGGCCTAAGTCACTTTGGAATAAATCACAGTGTGTTTCATGATAAAAAACGTGACTCATGTTGAGCCATTAGTCTGGTTGTTTGATGAGAAAAAGATGAAATGTAGTTGCAAAAAACCCGTTAAGAATCTGTACAACTGCAGCAGCGGAGGACTTTTATTCTGCTGTGCGGAACTGAGGAAGAACTGATGACGACACAGTTTGATCTTCGGCTGACAAATCAGAGGAAAGGGGCGATTTATTCCCGCCCACGTGTAGAAACCGAATATTCAAGCTGTTTATAAATTTTTCTACCTGAGAACAAAAAACGAAAAATCAAGCTGAATACTTGTTTTTCGTTTTTTATTTTTTTATTAAAAAACGAAAAAGAAACTGTATTCTCGTTTCTCTACTTTAAATATTAAATATAAAAACGAATGAACGCAACGTACATGGACCATACAGGTATCTGTACTTAGTATCTGAAACTACTAAAAATAAAAGTATCGTATTGGACTTGTGCTGGAAAAAAAAGTATCGGTGCATCCCTACTAATTATAATATGATCATGTATCACGATGTATTGAACCGTGACTTTCAAATTCATTCATAACAAATAGCACACTTCTCCTCGACCAGTTAAACTTCATTTGCCATTAGGGATGCACCGATAATTGAGGTACAGTATCACTCATATCCGTAGCATAAATGGTGCGAGGAGAGCTATGAGTCAAGTTTAATACTTTGGGTAGGGGCTAAGTAAGCACCACCCATAATTCAGTGTTGAGCAAAACTGATTTGCTCAGTTACTACTGAACAACACAAATACTATTCAGGGTCATCATTTGTGAAGAATTTGCACACATAGCAGCAGCTATGATGGTACAGAACGAGCCACAATATATACTCAAACACATCCGATCATAAACACCAATTTACCAGCTACGTCTGCCATGGGCACCATCAAACTTTCTTCTTCCTATATAGTATCTTCTACATAACTCACCCCGAGGGTCTCCACAACCTCCGGCCGGGTGGTAACAGCTCCCGCTTGTTGAGAGGCGCAACCCCGATGGCCGCTTGCATGATGGTGATGAATTTCTTGTACTTCATTTTAAAAGTTCTCTGGTTCTTCTCAGTTCCTTCGATCTAGAGAGGCTCTCAGCAACATCTAACCTCTTTGTTTACCAACGATAACGTCACTACATCACTGACAAAGCTGCGTATAATCTCATTCAAACCAGTAAAGAGTCATTCTGTCTAACAGACTCATCGTTGCACACACTATCTGCAGTACGGAGTCTCTCTTGGTCTGTGGAATCTCATAGATGCCCATTTCGTTCTCCTCGTAGGATAAGAGAGGGGAAAAGAGAGAGAATACGACAACCACGTTGGGAAGGCTGGTAGAGCGTCACTATTACATAATTTTAGAGATCTCAAACATTAGTCTAATGAAAACGCTGTGAGGGGGGATAATTGTGGTACTAAGCCGTGACAGATCATGGATGCACCCTAGCCCATTGCTCTGTAATCCCT
Organism: Gila orcuttii; assembly: GCA_026230005.1. NCBI lineage: Eukaryota > Metazoa > Chordata > Actinopteri > Cypriniformes > Leuciscidae > Gila > Gila orcuttii. The sequence goes on along the minus strand of JAPDVR010000024.1, from coordinate 18,665,207 downwards.
GAGGCGCTGCTGGTTTAGCCTCACCCATTATCACCCATCCACCAACACACGCACGTATACATATGTTCAAAATTTGTCCATAAACAGACCTAGAGAAGGTTTTCACCAGGTTGGAGGGACGGAGTAACCGGGGTTCTCCTCCACCCAGTGTGCGATGGTATTATCATCCAAGTGTTTTGAGCAGTGGATTATGGGTAGGAGGAGATTGCGCTGCCAAAGTGCCGGGGCTCTAAAATCCCCTCCACACTCCAACTCTTTCAAATCACCTAAAGCCCCAATAATGAAACAGTCTATTTTTAGCTTTGGTTACAAACATACGTTCTGTTTGAACATGGCAGACTAGCAGCAAATGAAAGTAAAAGCAACAAAAAAAGGTTTTAACCAAAAAGCCACTGCAAATTAGATTCTAAATCTGTAATCTAAAAACATAATTATAAATATTATAAATATTAGGGATGCACTGAAACTTTAGCTACCGAAAAATTTCAGTCCGAAACGGTTTTGAAAGGCCAAAATCAGTGACCAAAACACAATTAATTAGCACTTCTCCAATGGCATGTTTTGACTGTGTTCAGCCTCTGTTTCGTGCACAAAATAGCTACAACAGTTAAACAGCGCTAGCTCTAGACTGACAATATTAATCTCTCGATTTTAATCGGTAATGATATGGTTTCTTAAATCTAAAATCTTTTCGTCTGCTGTTTTCTGTTGATGCGTGAAAACCTCACTCAACATTTGTAGCACACCTGCCATCCAATAATCACAAACAGATTTGTGCTTTGTTACTTTAAATATGAAGCAAAGTCTCAACTTTATTATGAAATTCAATCAATAAATGTCGCTTTGGCGCTCTTTAATACACCGTGACGAATCGCTCAGTTCAAGCGGCAGTGCGGATCAAACGCACCTGAAACGATCATCTCATCCCCTCTTTTCTACTACTTACAGCACCAAATAAACATGGGTGAACACCATTATTAGGTATCTTAAAAGATACCTTACAATTACCGAAATGAATCCTGTCTCATGTAATCGCTCAATCAGTGTTTCAACCGGGGAAAGATGTCAATAAAACAGATTGTAGGCTACACAATTTACCTCAAGAAAGCTATTCAATGTACATAAACTCAGCTAGAAAAATTACTTTAGAGAAGAGCATATTTCTTAATATATGGACTGTAGGCTATTACATATTCATTATAATTTTACTTAACCTGTTAGTGAGGTCTTCATTATTTGATGTATATTTGAATTACAGTTCATTGTCATTAAAATGTTTTTATTTCACCAACAAACTGGAATAGAAACAATTCTGTTATTAAAAGGCTGGTATAAAAACTGCCCTATGTGCAATTTAAAAAGTTTGTACAACTCAGTTTTAGATATTTGAGAGTTGATTATTAAATAAGTTTGAATGATTAATTGAATTTTTTATTTATTTTTGGTTTTCAGCCCAAGGGCATCCTGAATTTTCGGTCTCAGTTTTGGCCCAGAATTTTCATTTCGGTGCATCCCTAATTAATATTTTATAATATTGTTAATAAATTCATATTTTATTTAAGAAATTAATAAAATGTATTAACTTGCAAGTCATAAGTCAAGTAGACAAGGTTGCAGAACTGCCCTAATTCAAGGTTTCATACACATATCTTCTCAAATATCTTATTAGAATAATATTCGGATAGAATTTTTGAAAGGAACGGTGCTTCTCTAAATAAATAAAAAGATAATATGTGTGGGGATTATAGTGAGGAGTATTGATCAATATATGGATGTAGACTAGGGATGTACGGATACCACTTTTTTCAGAATCGATCAGATACCAAAAATTCTGAGTATCGACCGATACTGATCCGATACCAACACATTTTTTTTTTTAAATCATGTAGAATTTCTATAACTCTGTGTGTTGAACTGATAATCACTCTTTTGTGTGTTAAACACAATCTACTTAATACAGACAACTTCATTATAAAGAAAAACAAATCCAAAAAATATATGATCATAATCTATGACAAAAATGCTTTTATAAACTAGATTAGTGGATAATTCAGCAGTAAAATTTAGCCAAGAAAAATCATGAGTCCACAATAATTGTATAAAATCTGAACATTTAGTGAAAAAAACAAATAAGAGACAATAAGTGTAACACTAAATCTGGTAAAACGTTACACGTTACAGATAACAAAAAAAACAACAACATTATTTTATATACAGCTATAGACTACTATACAATTGAGACATGTTTTAAATGTATAGCACAGCTGTTTAATGAGGCAGCAACATATGATAGATAGAACAGAACAAGAAAGGCTATTAATAATCTTTCATTGCATCACTGTATTACGATATGAAAGGCTGCAATACAGTGCGGCACAAAGTGCTTATGCGCATCCCGAGCGCAGAATGATGCGCTTGAAGCAACATGGAGTCACAGCATGCAGAGTCTGCATTGAAAAGTTCAAAGCACAAACGAAAGACATATTGATGCATAGTGTATTATACAGTATCTATCTATGCAATAGTTTATTGAGCCTTTTCTTTTAACAGTTTTAAAATTCAGTTACTGTGCGCTTGAAGAACAATTATAGTGCTCTGACTCTAGTGTTGTGATCTAACAGACACCCGGTAGAAAGTAACATGATTAAGTTACAGCAATAAAGTCCAGCAAGATAAAGTTGTTTTATGCGAAACCATAGACCTTTAGCTACAGATCAAGTATAATAATAGTAACATTGAATCATCTTGGAGAGAGTTTCATCGTGTTGACTGTCGTAACCGTAAGCGACGCGCTGTTTGAATGCTGAATGAAGAATGACTGACAGCCGCAGCGGAGGGAAAAGTTTACGTGATCTTGAATTGAATGACTTAAATGTTCATTTCTATCTCACATTATACTATAATGTCTTCAGAACACTTGTAATATAGGCACTAAAACTTAATGGTGCTTTATAATGTTTTTTGGGGTTTTGTGGGGCTTAACAATAACACAGAATTGTATACGCACAATATCGGATTTGGATCAGCCTCGTCTGACCGATACCCGATCCGGCAAAAATGGCAGTATCGGAGCCGATACTGATACTGAGTATCGGATCGGTGCATCCCTAATGTAGACCAGTTAGCCAGAAGTGTTAGAAGTGTTGACTCCGAAATCTAAAGACATCCTTTTCATTAATTTTCTGCATATAGGCTATTTTTGTCAAATATTTTTTTATATTTTGTGATTTTACACATAAATGTAGTGTTAATTTAATTAAAACCATCATTAAAGTTAATTTTAATGTATTTTCTGTATTCTCTCAGTAAGGTGTGATCATAAAACAAGCTGCCACATGTAAATGCTCGGAAGATTTTTTTGGTAAACCAATAAAAAGTACAATAGCAATCCATCAAAGAAAGAAACATGAGTCTAAGCACCATTCAATAATCAACAAAAAAAAAACGACAGCTGAATAACTATAAATTCACCATTACATGCTGAAACCTGTTGTTGAAACTCACTCACACAAACATGTCTCCACACAGTCACAGAACAACCACTCCCACTATACTCACATTACACACCATATTAGCTAAACAATTCAACTGCAACTACTTCTACACTACAGCAGTTTAAGAGTACCATTTAACCAGGGTCGTAACCCCTGAGGGGGACAATAAATATTAAAATAGAAATGGCCAAATATTTGATAATCTTGAAGCTGCTCCTCTGCACTCCGCACTCTGTTTGTTGTTAGCATTTTTAGGCTGGTCTGCCTTAGCGCTCTAGCGCTTGTCAATGACAAAATGATTGAGATGACCAATCAAATCAAAGAATAGCCTTACTGATCACTGAAGACAAGTGCGATTTCCAACACGATGCGTTTTAGAAAAAGAAAGAGTGCATAGTAAGATTGCAAATAGCAGAACATTTAATATTGACAACCGTTTTACCATAGAAATGTTCAGTGACCTACAGTAATTTCCAGTGATGCAAAGTACTCTTTTTTTTCATGACATATGAAAATATGGTATCATTTACATAAGGGGTTTTCAAACCTATCCAGGAGGACCTCGAGCCCTGCACATTTTGTACGTTTTGTACTGGTGTGTTAGATATGGGAGACACAAATGTGAAGGGATGGGGGTGCTGTGTTTAACTCCACTTTTAGGGTACGTTTACATGACAACAATGATGTACTAAACATGGAAAAGTTTTTCCTTTGCGTTTTTCGTGTAAAGATAACAAGTCATGTCAAAGCGATTTATGTTCACACGGATCCACGAAAACGACAAAATGCGCTGTATTATTCATGCCAGGCCAGTAGATGGCGATGTCACTTTGTAAAGAAACACCACGTGCATATAGACTGAACACACCGTTTTCACAAATTCGCATTTTTGTAATTTACATGGAGACGATAACGTCGTTTTCAAAAACTTGCTCTTTGAAATCGGTTTTCAAAAATGTTTAATATTTTGTTAACATCTCGCAATTCTGAGAAAAAGTCAAAATTGAGATATATAAACTAGCAGTTCTGACTTTTTCCTCAAAATTGAGATATGAACTCTTCTGTGATGGAAACAAGCTTCCATATTGATTTGAGGAGAACATCTACTCAAATTGTACACTTCAGGCAGATTCATAGACCACAATACAACACGATTGTGATGTAGCCTAGATTGTGTTTATTTACCCCCACCCCACACAACTCTAGTGTAAGATATTGGAGTTATTTTGACATTTAACCACTTAATACTTAAGCAGACTTTTTTACACAGGTATAGTTTATTGTATTATCATTTTCATTTGTCCAAGCGTATACCCATAGCCTATACAGGTAGGCCTGTCACGATAACAAATTTTGCTGGACGATAAATTGTCAAAGAAATTATTGCGATAAACGATAATATTGATAATAAACGATAATATTGTCGTTCTGAGACCATTTTCATCTAAAATAATGATAACGGCAGCATAATGCAGGTACACCTTTTCAAAGATCAATAAACTTTTATTTCTAAAGACTATTTAAATGAACAAAACAACCAAAAACAATAAAAGCAACGGACTCTGTCTCTGTTAACAAAAAATGCACTTACCAATGTGTGACTTCTGTTCACACTGAGAATCATATCATGTACTGTGTGAACATTAGTCTCATATGAGTATGTGTGTGTGTGTGCGTGCTCGCGTCTCATATGAGTATGTGCGCGCCTGCGCGGAGAGTTTGTGTGTGTTCCGTCTCATTGAGTTTGTGCGCGAGTTTGTGTGTGTGCGCTCGCGTCTCATATGAGTATGTGCGTGGAGAGTTTGTGTGTGTTCCGTCTCATTGCGTTTGTGCGCAAAATTTGTGTGTGTGCGCTCGCGTCTCATATGACTATGTGCGTGGAGAGTTTGTGTGCCACGCGTGTCTCATATGAGTAGGCTATGTGCGTGGAGAGTTTGTGTCTGCGCGCATCTACTGTGTGTAGAGTTTGCGTGTATGTGCGTGAGCGACCTTAGGTGTGTCCTTGTGCATTTCATATGTATTTGTTTGAGCATTCATTAGTATACATGTATGTTGGACTACTTAATATATGTGTATGCAAGTGTTTCATATATGTGTGCGTGAATGAAGTTTGATTTAAGCCCTAGACGGCGCCTCATATGAGGATGAGAGAGCGCGCGTGAGAGAGAGAGAGGGACGAGCAGCGCTCTGCAATCAAATACGATTGTAAATAGGCAAAGTAAAAAAAAACAATAATTAAAAAAAACATTCGAAAATCAATGTGTGGCGGTCAGCGTTGATATTGTCATCCAGTCTCTTTGGTGTAGAGAGAGAGAGAGAGAGAGAGAGAGAGAGAGAGAGAGAGAGAGAGAGAGAGAGAGAGAGAGACCAGGAAAAGAAACAAGCATGCAAATGGAAATTATCGCTGCCGGAAAAATTATCGAGCTCATTTTTTTATCGTGCGATTAATTGATTTATTGATTATCGCGACAGGCCTATATACAGGCCTCTAGAATGGTGCGCAAAACAAACTGTAAACAATAAATCAGATTCATAGCAGATTCAAGTGATCAAGGGTTTGGTTTACACATTGCAAGGTTTCTGCCAGTAGTGGGCACTCGTGCAACATAAGCAATAGCCGCATTTCCACCGAAATTACTCAGAACAATTTGTCCCAGGAACTTTTTCCCCCAAGACCTGTTGCTTTCTGCATTTACTAATTTACTAATGGTCTAAAGTACCGGGAAGATTAGGCAAATAGTCCAGAGACGTAGGACTGCACGCTACTTTACAGTTCCCGCTGTATTTCAACCTCTGAATTTATGCTTAATAAAGCCTGAACCTCAACGTCGGTCAATCGGTTGTATTTTGTTTTTTGATTAGAATAGCAAACAACTGTTACTGCATGCACCGCAACAGATGGAATGCTGCGTAGAGTCAACCAATCAAAATGCGGCATGAACTCAGCCAATCAGCAAGTCCAGCGCCCAAGTCCCACCCCTGAAAGTTCCTGAACTTTGAAAAAGTACTACCTCTCAAGCAGGGACTTTCTGAGGGGGAAATATTTACCCGTCCCGGAACTTCATTTAGACTCTGGTTCCTGCGGTGGAAACACCCCAAAGTCTTTAGTTCCTGGGGAAAGTTCCTGTGGTGGAAACGCAGCTAATGCCGTACATCCAAGTGAACGAGAAGGAAGGAAGATAGTAAGGGAAGATAGTGAGGGAAGGGCACAAAAATTGGACCAGCCCAGGACAGGTTCGAAAACACCTGCTTTACATCATAACTGAAATGCAACAAGAAACATTTAGCATTTTCAACAGACATACGATTAAGAGTGAATACATGCATATTTTAAAATAAAATATTATTTGCAAATAGTTTAAATGGATGACTTCATTACTACAATTAGACGTAGAACTGCTTTTACTGTTTTTATTGCTACACATACCACAGTAGTAGTAATAAGAAATACTACAGTAGTCATATCCTGCTGATAATGTATTGTTTAGTTCTAACTGTTGACCCACTTGAACAAATGAACTTTGTCCTTCAGTCTGACACAATGTAAAAGCTGTTCAGGCACTCAAACTCATTCCAACCTGAACGGATTTTGAAATATGCTTGAGACGCATTAAATAGCACCAGCATCAGAAGTTTTCCAATAATATGAAAGGTAGACATGTCAAATAATATATATATATATATATATATTCACCCCTGAACATATTATATGAACAATATGAACACCAAAAATAATAAGATTCTTAAAATCTAGAAACGTTTGCAAGACTAGTCAATTATTTCTCTATGAACACCCATCTAACAGATGAAGACATTAACATGAATTTCACAGCATAATGTTTAGAAAATCCTTAAATTCAGCTCAAGTGAATTAAGAACTCAAAAGCATTACGAAACCAGACATAAACGTGATATCAGTTTGCTATTTTCAGTCTACTGATTCTGCCAAGCTCATATTAAATGTGAACAAACAACATCGTTTCAAACAGAAAAATGATTTTGTGTGTTCTTGTGTATTTCTCCTATTGTCCGAGTCTTTTAATGCCTTTACGTAAGCGGCGCGTGGCAGTGTAAGCTAAGCTTTCTTTCATCTTTCCCCATGTGTTCGGCTAATGCAGAATCACAGTCTACATTATGCAATGCCAATGCACATATGTACTGCCTCTCTCTGCCAGATGTACATCCAATCATCAAATAAAACATGTCACATTTCAATCACACCTAGCTTCACAGAGTAAACATATAAGCCTGTGATAATAACCCATGATATAAAGCAGTTTATCTCAAATAGGCTTTAACATAGATTTTATGATGAATTCAGGATTATGTCAGGTTAAAGAGTTCTGTTATTCTGGGTTTATTTCCACAAGCAGAAAGTATTCTTATCAGGAGAGCACTGATTTCATCCGTTCCTATAGAAGCACTGCTGTCCTCATATGAGAGAAACTCTGAGTCACAGTACAAAACTATGAGTCCATTACATTTCACACCTGGACATGAGGAATGAGAGTAGGACACTTGCCCCCGGTTTCACAGACCAGGCTTAAGATAGTCCCAGACTAAAATGCATGTTTGAGCTGTTTTAACTGAAAGCAACTTGCACCGGCAGATCTTATCATTGTCATTGTTTTGTCTCAAGATGGACACCAGTAATGTTTTTTTTATAAGGCATGTTTATAAAAGCTACTTAATGTCCTAATTATACAAAGGCCTAATCCTGGCTTAATCTAAGCCCTGTCTGTGAAACCAGGCCTAGGGGTGCGAAGTATTGAATAATGTTGTACTTCCACATACAATTTCATTATAGATGTAGATAGATCAATAGACAGACAGATAGATAGATCTTTTAAACATTGCACAAAATTTACAGCATTCATTTTCATTATATGGAAACGCTTTTCCGTAATGCAATAAAAAAAGGTAATTGGAAAACTTTTTTTCTCACAACTGCGAGTTTATATCTCACAATTCGGAGTTTACAACTAGCATTATTCTGAGAAAAAAAGTCAGAATTGCAAGATATAAATGTGAAATTCTGACTTTTCTCCCAAAATTGCCAGATTATATCTCACAATTCTGATTTTTTTTCCTCAGAAATGCAAGTTGAGGCTATAGGCTCTCACAATTCTGCCTTTTTTCTAGAAATTCAGATTTTTTGGAGAAATATAAACTCGCAAAACTTGTTAATCACGACTTTTTATCTCACAATTCTGACTTTTTTCTTGTAATTGCAAGATTTTTTTTATTAATTATATCTCACGGTTTTGAGGGGAAAAAAATCTGAATTAAAAGTTTTAATCTTGCAATTCTGAGAAAGTTAAAATTGCAAGATAAACTCGCAATTCTGACTTTTTTTTCTCAAAACTCTGAGATATAAACTTGCAATTACAAGAAAAGTCTGAATTGTTTGATAAAAAGTCACAATAACCTTTTATTATTTTATATTCTGTGGCGGAAACAAGCTTCCATAACACATTGGTTTCAGGAGAACATTAACTGTGGAATAACATGGAAGCGATAAAAATATCTGATATTTTGGGAGATTTATTGACCTTGACACTGTCTATGATATCATTTCCTGTCTTTATTTAGTTTTTTTCTACATGCAAGTTATAGATTAAGCAGACTAGTTCAAATTATTTAAAGCAGTTTTGTTAACTTTTTTTTAAAGAAAATAATACATGATTGTAAAACTACTTGAGTTTTTTCTTTTAAATAACTTTATCTTACACTTTTTCTTAAGTTTCTCCATTTGTTTACAAAAAAAATAAAATCCCAAAGAAAAAAAAGTTTAGTTAGACGTCTCAACACTCCAGCGTTTTGACACGAAACTCACAAGCACGCGTGAGAGGAAAACACACTTTCGTGAGAAACACACTGGACAAAGTCAGAGAACACACTGGTCTTTCATGACAGGACAGGCTACTACTGTAGGCCTGAAACGCGCTGGCAAAAACACGACAACTGCATTCAACGAGATGATAAAAGTAAACACAAGTCCGTACTAAAGTTCACATTAATGTGTACATAATCTAATAGCAGCTGTTGTACGTTCCAGTGGGGTTACTTAGGTTTTTATCAGCCTCCTCCCCTAAACAATAGACTACCGAAACCAGTGAACAGGGAAATGCGACAGAAACAACAAAACTGCTCCAGTGTGAAGAACGTAACGTTACCTTTGTAGAGGCCGATACTGAAGATCTGTAAACTCCTGACAGAAACGTGCGGGGTTCCGGGTGATCTATATGTGACTGGACACTTCCAGCGAAAGATTGAACACCTCGATTCAGTGTACAATCCCAGATTTCCTGGATCCTCCAGGTATGGGCGTGCCCGTGAGCGCGCAGGTGAGTCCAGCAGCGCGCTCCCAAACCACGTGACCACGCCACTTCATTCCAATGCATATCTGACCATTTTATTTAACCAGACTTGTTTTTTTTAAACAGTGTAAGAGTCTACTCTTTCTGACATGTAGTGGTTAAACTTGTACCCCATCTTGTTTTATCATAATAGTCAGTATATATAAAAATATAGAAAAGATATTACGTTTAATAGACTAAATGTTAAAATGTTTTTTTAGATGATTTGTAAACTTATATTCCGTACATAATTATATCCATTTTGAGACACAAGCTTGATTTTCGGTTCTTTGGTGTTGTTATTTGAGATGTTGAGAAAAGTGTTTTGAAAAAAACAAAAATGGAGCTGAGGGGGTTAATTTGAATAAGAACTTAAAATCACTAATATCTTGCTCAAATATGCTTATGGTGACACATGTTGCCTTATCAGTATTTGCGTTATTAATCTTCCTATCTTTATATTTAAATGTTTATTAATCATATAAACCTTTCATAATTTCTTTTCACATGAATTGCGTTGCCACTAACAAAATTCAATAAAATAAATATATTTTTATTTGAGACTAGAAATAGGCATATTATCCTTATAGAGGGTCTTTATCCCATCCCATTGTAATATACATTTTGATGTAATAAATACAGTGCATAATATACATAATATATTGGTTTGATCAAAGAGCATATCCTACTGGGACCTGGGACAAACAACACCAAAACACCACCTAGTGGATTGCATTTGTCTATTGCAAGCAGTTATTATGTATTGCACATTATTATGGAGGACCAAATCAGCAGAAATAAATAAATATGAAAATAAATACATGTGGGGATAGTTAAATATAAAAATAAAAATAAATGTACAAATATATATATATATATATATATATATATATATATATATAAATAAATGAAAATATAAATAATTTCAGGATTAAATTTCATTGAATTATTTATTTTTAATTTCTGCAGGCTTGATCCTCCATATTTTATAACTGCTATTTTTAATTACGCTAATTAAACATTAGAATAGCTAAAAAAAATTATGATTGGTGCATTAATATACCTTGCAGCTCTTCAGGCATATTTTATAGACAGACAAATTCATGCAAGGCAGAAAAGTAGAAAAGTTCTACTGAAGGTGCAGCATTTAATAGCAACTAAAACACTATACATAAAAGCACATTTAATTAATATATTACTATAATCAAAATATATTTAAATAAATTTTTATAAAAAGTTTTTTAAAGATTGATGGTTTTTAACTTTTAAACCCATTTAAATCTTTACACAAAGTAACATATACCATTATAATTGTGCCGATTGTACTTCAAAATCACATGACCAAAACTTAATTTTTGGTACTAGTCATTGTACTGTAATGATCAAATAAATGAATGAAATCATTACTCACACAATACAAGTCAGGAGTGCTCACAATATAATTATACCATGATTATTATAGAATAAATTATACATTTCTTTGTATGACACATGCTTTAATCAGGTGTCACGCCTTTAAAATGCGTACCGACCAGGGTATTTATGAGACAGTTACAGTACACTGGTCTAATGGGAGTGTAACTATTATTATGCAACCAACTTGTGTTGTCAAGTGGGTACAAAGTGCACAGTGTAAGGCACTGCAGTACTATAGTGTGCAATCACTCTGCCATTGTTTCAAACGTATAAGGCTTTCTCAGTCCATGTGAATTAGCAGCTAGAGATATCCATTGTGCAAAGTTGTGGAGTGACGGGTGATACAGCATTGTTTCGATGATCTGGTCCACTTCAGAAAGCCTTAGGCATCACTTAAAAAGGAAATAATATAAGCCACAATCAATGATCTGGAGCGAATGACACAAAAGAGTTTGAGTTCCAGGGGAACTACAACGCAATAGTGATATGTGTGATTTAACTGGACTCTACTGACCAGGTAGACGTCCAGACCAGACTCAGGTGTGCCCGGGAGAGGAGAAGCGCTGTCCTCCAGAGCAAGAGTCGAGCTGGACGTTCTACAAAAAAGAAGAAGAAAAAAAAAAACCTTGATAAGTCAGACAGAAACCTATGGTGGCAATAACATTGTATTTAAGTTCTGTGAAGAAATATGGAAGTTCACAAAGACCTTTTTAATTAAACTAATATGTCTATATTAGTGTGTGTGTGGGTGGGGGGGGGGACCAAACGTGTGAGGAAAACAACTTAGAAATCATACAAAATTATTATTTTTTTGAAAATGTATAAATGCAGAAAGTTTTGTGTGATGAGTAGGTTTAGGGGTCGGGTTAGTGTAAGGGGTGAGAATATACAGTTTGTACAGTAGAAAAATCATTACGTCTATGGAAAGTCCCCATTAAAACGTGTGTGTTTGTGTGTGAGCGAGCGTGTGTGTGTGAGCGAGCGTGTGTGTGTGTGTGTGTGTGTGTGTGTGTGTGTGTGTGTGTGTGTGTGTGTGTGTGTGAGCGAGCATGTGTGTGTGTGTGAGCGAGCATGTGTGTGTGTGTGTGTGTGTGTGTGCGTGTTTGTGTGAGTATGTGTGTGAAAGCGTGTGTGTGTGTGTGTGTGTGTTATATAAACACCTGTTTTCTGTTTGCAGTTCAGTTTTCACATCATCTATAGAGGAAGAAGAAGACAAAGTGGCCACAGAAATAGCCGGATCCAGTCTTGTGGAGCTTGGAATAACATCAGGTTTCTGAGGGGAGTGTTTATCTGTCATAAGGAAGTAGCATTGGAAGAAATTATTTATGTTGAATGTCAAAAATATTAAATTGTATGGCATCTCTTGTAAAAATAGAAATACATTTTATTATATTTTTAAAGAGTACTTATGGAAGTAATATACTTCAGAAGAATAGAATAGAATATTCTATATAATAGAAGAATAGAAGAATAGAATACACTCAATTGTGTATTTAAGCCCTTAGTTTCCATTGTTTGCACTATATGTGGTTGTGTATCTTTACTTGCATGTTTCTTAGTTGTATTTTGATTAAAAACGGTTTGTTTGTTTGTTTGTTGTACTCCACTCATCATGCGCTCATTGCATAATTGCAAAAACACTACAGTTAAAGCTATAATCAAGTACTTTGCATGTGCTTTGGTAGTATGTTAGTCAACACATTAAATGAAGTGTACTTCTTGAAAACATGGCAAAATACTATGAAAAAACAATGATTTAAAACGTACTTTAAATGTAAAACTATTAATTTGGCATTACATTTGATTATTTGTTCACCCTCATATCACTCCAAAAATAACAACATCATGCATGTTTGGAATGAAATACACTAAATAATGACAGAATTCAACATTTTTGGTTGAACTGTTCCTTTAAGTAAACATGTAAGATTTTTAAATGTGTGTAATAGGGAAGTACTCTTCTAGTCGGCTTGTACAAGAAGCACCTGTATCATCGATCTTTTCGAGTTTTTCAAGGCTTTGCGCCCTCCTCTCTTCTTGACTCTCTTCTTTTACAGTCGACAGAACTTCCTGTGAGGCTGACCTACACTGGATAGAGTTTTTCTTCCTTCTCGAGGACGCACCACGAAGAGCTAAAAGTAAAGAAGGGGGGAAAGAAAGAGGGAGAAATGTGAGATGTGGTACAGCACTTCAAATGATCAAAATCATTCAATCAAAATTCCCTTGTAAATAATAAAGAAGCATTAAACTTACGGTGAATCTTTTTAAATACTGTGCCACCCATGAATTTCAGGAATCTGTCAGCATAGAAATTAGGTCTATGGACAGATACTGTGTCCTAGCATGCAAAGTTGCAAAAAGCCATAAATCATATTAATGTTCAAATAGTAGTATATAAGAAAAGAATATTTCAGTTTAAAAAAAGGAAAAATACATACACCATCATGCACAAGAGCCTTCCATGAATGTTCAACCTTCTTTATAAATCTATGTATATAAGATAGAAATATTCATTATTCAACATTTAATTATGAATATCAGTATCAGTATTTATAAAGTATACATTTTTTGTCAGGTGTGGCAGTCATGTGGCTGCAAACACACACACGAAGACTAAGACCGGCGGGATAATCCACAATATATAGACTTTATTTACAAACTCACAGAAGATACACATAGAACCACACATTAACACAAACGTAATCTCAGACAAGAAACGACCAAGAGAAACTGAAACATAGGCGCTTCGTCCGAAATCTCATACTGTCTAATAAGTAGGTACTACATTTGAATTTACATCATGACCGTTAAAAAAGTACGCTTTATTTAAGTATGAATGTAATCCAGACGTACTACATTTGCCATGTTGTTACGGTCACATGACCTACCAGCATCAGTTGCGTCGCTTCACTTCCATTCATAAATCCTGTCCCGTGGCCTCATGGGTTAGTAAAGTATCTATTGAAGACACACTTCAGAATCTCACCGGAAGTAGTGGGTCATCCGGGGACTTTTCACCTACTGTTTTTCCAATACTATGTTTTCACACAAACTTCTCTTTTGGCTTACTGTTTTTCGCATACTATATAGTAAGGAAGTATTCGATTTCGGACGCAGCAAGGGAGTATAAATACAAACAAAGGAAACTAAATGAAGAACAGGTGAACATAATCAAACAATCAGTTAGTAACCATAGAAACAAACTAACAATGGGAACAAAGGGAACAGGAACTAAACACAGAAAGGAAACACAGGAACTGTAACATAACCGTTATAAGGAGACTCATACCTGTAGGACTGCAGGATATCAATAATCCCCAAAAAGATCAGCAACTTCTCTTCTTTGTGTTTAGCAGGGATGCCACCCATTCTAGAAAAAAAAACACATGATTATTTCAAAGCTAATCCAAGGTCAGTCATAAAATCTATTGGAAATGTTTTAAAGAACAGAGGAAGTATTTTAAATTTTTTGAGATTCTAATACCCCCCTTTTTTAGTCGATCAGATTCCCTGACAACACTATTTTTTCTATGAATCATTTTGTGTATTCAGATTAGCTGACAGGAAAAAAATAAAATAATTATATGTAACATTTATTTGTTAATAAATTTGGTATAAATATATATTTATACCATGGTCTTTCTGAATACTTTATTCTGATTGGCTGGAAGGTGTGCAATAAAAGTGTTTAATGCATAGGTAGTTCCAGTCAGTTTAATCACCGTTCTATATTAATGCGCTGTTTTCGTTGAATCGCACACACAATTATGTTAATTCGAGATTGCGCTGCGCGCAACTTTTCAATGCTGCCCTGCGAATTTTAGTAATAAAATAGCTTTGCAACTGAATCGCTACATTCTTACATTTCTCAGTAACAAGGGTTACAAGTTTACATTGCTGATTTTGAATTAAACTCACAGCATCATTGTTAATATATAGAGAGAGATGCTGAAGAGATGCAGGTAATAATTTCTCTCTCTCTCTCACTATAATTAATTAAATTTAATTCTATAATTCAAATAAATGTAATCTTACACACTACTTTATCTCAGTCTGATTCAAAGTGGACAGATCTACGAGCTGTAACTAAAATAACCGTAAATTTTACCCTTACCTTTCAAATATCGCAGTGCAAACATCAATAACAGCTTTAAGTTGTCAATGCTGGCAAATGACCATGGTATAACATATATATCACCAAGGCTGCATGTATTTGATCAAAAAATACAGTAAAACAGTAATATTGAGGGTAACACTTTATTTTGATGGTAACACTTTATTTTGATGGTAACACTTTATTTTGAGGGTAACACTTTATTTTGATGGTAACACTTTATTTTGATGGTCCCTTTTGAATATTCTGTTAACTTTGCAACTACATGTCAACTAACTCTCATTAGAGTATTAATAGACTGTCTGCTTAAAATCTGCTATTTATTATGATGCTCCTTAACAGACATTATACTTACTATAAGTTACTTTGCAACTACATATCAATTTATTCTAACCCGAACCCTACCAGTCTACTAATACTCTACTAACACGAACTCTTCATTTTCTTCTGTGAGCCTCTGAGTGAGTCACGAGAGCCACGACGCATGCGCGAGAACTGAGAAGATGACGCAGATGGGTCTCGATGTAGTGTTTAAAATGGTTCTAAAGTGTGCATTTCCAGGATGTCCGAATTGTGAGAAACCAACGAGAAAACGTAAAAGTGCCTTACCAATGCCGCAAAATGAATGCCTTACCTTTCACACTTTCCCATCAAATGATTGTGAGCATCATCTTCTCAGTTCTCGCGCATGCGTCGTGGCTCTCGTGACTCACTCAGAGGCCCACACGGAAGAAAATGAAGAGTTGAATAAAAGTTGTTATTTTTGGGGGGGTTTTTGCGCACAAAAAGTATTCTCGTCGCTTGATAAACTTTTAAGGTTGATAAAGGTTGAGCCACTGTAGTCACTTGGACTATTTTAACGATGTCTTTACTAACTTTTCTGGGCTGGCAGATGAAATTACATAGTGAGCCAGCTCTCAGATTTCATCAAAAATCTTCATTTGTGTTCTGAAGATGAACGAAAGTCTTACAGGGTTGGAACAACATGAGGGTGAGTAATTACTGACAGAATTTTCATTTTTGGGTGAACTAGCCCTTTAAAGGGACCATCAAAATAAAGTGAAACCATACTGTGAAATTTTGTTGCAATTTAAAATAACTGTTTTCTTTTTTAATATATTGTAAAATGTCATTTATCCGTGTGATGGCAAATTTATTGCCATTACAGCTTAATATTTTTTGCTGCATTTTTTTCTTCTTCAGGATTCTTTGATGAATATAAAGTAAGAAAAAACAACAACAGCATTTATTATCAATTTAATGCATCCTTGCTGAATGAAAGTGTTAATTTCTCTTCTTTTTTTAAAGTACTGACCCCAAACTTTTGAACGACATTTTTGGAGAAAGGGCGTGTGGTGAAAGTTTGCCAAACAACTTAAACCGAGGCTGCATTTATTTGATCAAAAATACAGTAAAAACAGTAACATTGAGAAATATTGTAACAATTTAAAATAGCAGTTTTCTTTTTTAATATATTTTAAAATGCCATTTATACCTGTGATGGCAAAGCTGAATTTTCAGCAGCCATTACTGCCTAATATTTTTGTGGAAACTGCAGTATTTTTTTCAGTATTCTTTGATGAATATAAAGTAAAAAAACAACAACAGCATTTATTATCAATTTAATGCATCCTTGCTAAATGAAAGTGTTAATTTCTTTTTTAAACGAAAAGTACTAACCCCAAACTTTTGAACAGTAGGCTGACATGTCTTTGAAGGATATATTTTTGGAGAAAGGGCGTGTGGTGAAAGTTTGCCAAACAACATAAACCGCTTACGGCATCTTTTATTTCTATTTACTCTGAAAATGGAGCGATTCCACTCACGTGTCGTCATCGGCGTCAGCGAGAGGCTCGGCAGCTTTGCCGTCTCCTTGAATGGACTCGCGGGCTGTGGAGTACAGGACCCTCTGCCCACCCTGACGCTTACTGTCCCCTCGGCCTCCTCTCCCCCTCATCTTCCTGTCCAGAACATGGATTCCCAGCAGCAAACTGTAGTCCATGATTTTAAAGCTTTCCAGCACCTGAGGAAGAAAAAGAATGGAAATCACAACCACAAGTCAGAAAATGCAGAAAATACAGCCGGCAGAAAATGCAGAAAATACAGCCGGCTCAATGCAGCACCAGACGCGACGCAAGTTAAGCCTGACGCAGTTATCATTTTCACGTCCTGCGCCATGTTGTTTAAAACGCAAATGCATTTGTGCCTATTTGTGCGCCCATGACTGGTCTGAAAACGAAGTGTGTTCAGGCGCATTATTGGCGCGTTGCTATTTTGAGGCAACTGAAATAGACTGCGCCATTGCCTGAAGTTTTGTGGTTGAAATTTTAAAAAGTAACAACGGAATGCGAGGAATTCTTCAGTACACATAGAAAAACCTAAAAATGCTCAAAATTCAAACTAAAAATGCTAAAACTTTACAAAAAAAATTATTTTATAATGTCTACATGTGTATCTGAATACATCCTTAAGAAAAACTGACTTTAGGACCCAGGGGAAACAGCTCTTTTGCTCCAAATAGTGCTATAAGGCCATCTCGTGGCTAGAGTCATGAAATATCATTTTCATATATCTTTTTTTCACAAGAAATATTTTGAGCTGAATTAAAAGGTTTAGGCATAAAATTGTGAGTTATTTTGAATTATAAGTTGAAAGAATGTGAGGAATGTGCTTAAATTACTATTTATTTATCAATTAAAAATATTATCAAAATTAAATAAAATAAGCTTATTAAGTAAAAAAAAAAATTAAGTATAATTTTAGAGCTTCGGATCATTTTGACCCGCGAGGGACGGATTTGTTACAAAACGCGAGGAAATATGAGCGCATTAGTAATATGAGCCTATAGGTGGGTCCACAATGCGCGTACACTCTGCTTATTACATGATACACACTCTGCTTATTACACACACAGGGATGCGCAGCAGCACACAAACATGCCAAATATTAAAAATAAAATTATTACAATGTAAAATATTATTATTGTGTACATAATGATATGGTGGAATCCGGCTTTTCCCGTAGATTGTCTGCTTGTGCGCTTTAACCTCGCGCACGAGCAGATCCGTTTGCTCTCTGTGGAGACGCGTTCAGTCTTTCCGCTTGCAAATGTAAATAGTGAATCTGCCATTACGTGAGCGCAACTGGCTTTTAAAGGGAATGGGAGATGACACTCTGATTGGTTTATTTCACGTTACGCCCAAAACACACCCATCACTCATTAAGAGAAGACTCATGAATATTCATTAGGGAAGTCATCCCTGATTGGTCTTAACCCCAGTGACGGGTAGGTTTAGGGGCGGGGTTAGGGGTAGGTCATCTGACCCCCAGTGACGGTTAGGTTTAGAGGTGGGGTTAGGGGTAGGTCATCAGACCAATCAGGGATGACTTCCCTAATGAATATTCATGAGTCTTCCCCTACCCATCCTGCAAAAAAAAAATTTGCGGCCGGGCGCGCAAACCATTTTTCCCGTCGTTAAAGTAGCAAAAGTGGATTCGGAAACGCCCTAAGTGTGCTTTAGACCACGCGCTTAGATCGTTCAAAATAGGGCCCAAAGAGTTCTCCAGTGTTCAACAACACGACTCACCCGACAATCTCTCTGAAGAGTCTTCATCAAGGCGCTGTACGTGTCTGCATCGAAGTAAAGACCTTCGTGCATCTCCTGGAAGTCCAGATCTTTAAAGGTCGGGGAAGATTTGCCGCGCTCCTTCCGTGACGCTCTGCGTTTGTAAGTGGAGCCCTTCAAGTCGTATTTGTAGTGCATTTTCAAAGAGCGAGGCAGAATGTTGTTCATCACCACCAATCTGATATTAACACCGCCACACTGAATGCAGTACAGCCCGTAAAACTTCGGTAAGAGGGTCCTTGGGTTCTGATTCAGATTCTGCAATCGAGAAGGACAGATACGTTTTTCAAAAGAGAAAAGAATCGCTGTTAAAAATATGGTATTCTTACTGTAAAATTGCCAAAAGATAGTGGGGGTTGACTGTTAACTGACTGTTTAATGTGTTTTTAATAAAAAAAAAAAAGGAAACATGGGGCCATGAAACGGGCCATGAAACACAAAATGAGTCTGCATTACTCATTTTTATATTTAAACGTTAATTTTAAATGTGTGAAATGTTTTAGATGAAAAAAGAATCACTAAAAAGACAGCAGTGTATAGTGCAGTTTCTGCCTGTACTATTGTCACTCTTGTGGCAGGTTGTGTGGCTCACCATGTAATAACCTGGAAGCAGCTTCTGCAGAAATTCAGCTTCTTTGTGCTGCACAGTCTTTATAATGAACTCATCATCACTGGTTAAGTAAAACCACGAGCTACTCGCTCCAGGGTTCGACAGCTCGATCAGAGGTTCTTTACAAATAGAGTACTGCAGATAAAAACATGCATTAATAATGCAGATTCGACAAACACACGTGCACTTTCATTTTCAATGGTCTCATTTCTGTGTTGTTTATGTTCACTGGAACTGAAACTTCTAAAAAATAATTGAAATAAAGCTAAAATGAAATAAAATATAAATATCAAAAAACGCACTTAAAACTTCGGAAAAACTTAAAATTAAACAAAAATTAGATGCTGCCTTGGCTGCCATGAAATAAAACAAGTTTAAATTGAAGTACTAAAACTGAAGTAAATATAAATACAGGTCCTTCTCAAAAAATTAGCATATTGTGATAAAGTTAATTATTTTCCATAATGTAATGATAAAAATTAAACTTTCATATATTTTAGATTGATTGCACACCAACTGAAATATTTCAGGTCGTTTATTGTTTTAATACTGATGATTTTGGCATACAGCTCATGAAAACCCAAAATTCCTATCTCAAAAAATTAGCATATCATGAAAAGGTTCTCTAAACGAGCTATTAACCTAATCATCTGAATCAACTAATTAACTCTAAACACCTGCAAAAGATTCCTGAGGCTTTTAAAAACTCCCAGCCTTTTTCATTACTCAAAACCGCAATCATGGGTAAGACTGCCGACCTGACTGCTGTCCAGAAGGCCATCATTGACACCCTCAAGCAAAAAGTGTGGCAAAAAACGCTGCACAACGAGAAGAGGTGACCGGACCCTGAGGAAGATTGTGGAGAAGGAACGATTCCAGACCTTGGGGGACCTGCGGAAGCAGTGGACTGAGTCTGGAGTAGAAATATCCAGAGCCACCGTGCACAGGCGTGTGCAGGAAATGGGCTACAGGTGCCGCATTCCCCAGGTCAAGCCACTTTTGAACCAGAAACAGCGGCAGAAGCGCCTGACCTGGGCTACAGAGAAGCAGCACTGGACTGTTGCTCAGTGGTCCAAAGTACTTTTTTCGGATGAAAGCAAATTTTGCATGTCATTCGGAAATCAAGGTGCCAGAGTCTGGAGGAAGATTGGGGAGAAGGAAATGCCAAAATGCCTGAAGTCCAGTGTCAAGTACCCACAGTCAGTGATGGTCTGGGGTGCCATGTCAGCTGCTGGTGTTGGTCCACTGTGTTTTATCAAGGACAGGGTCAATGCAGCTAGCTATCAGGAGATTTTGGAGCACTTCATGCTTCCATCTGATTTCATTTTTCAGCACGACCTGGCACCTGTTCACAGTGCCAAAACCACTGGTAAATGGTTTACTGACCATGGTATTACTGTGCTCAATTGGCCTGCCAACTCTCCTGACCTGAACCCCATAGAGAATCTGTGGGATATTGTGAAGAGAAAGTTGAGAGACGCAAGACCCAACACTCTGGATGAGCTTAAGGCCGCTATCGAAGCATCCTGGGCCTCCATAACACCTCAGCAGTGCCACAGGCTGATTGCCTCCATGCCACGCCGCATTGAAGCAGTCATTTCTGCAAAAGGATTCCCGACCAAGTATTGAGTGCATAACTGAACATAATTATTTGAAGGTTGACTTTTTTTGTATTAAAAACACTTCTTTTATTGGTCGGATGAAATATGCAAATTTTTTGAGATAGGAATTTTGGGTTTTCATGAGCTGTATGCCAAAATCATCAGTATTAAAACAATAAAAGACCTGAAATATTTCAGTTGGTGTGCAATGAATCTAAAATATATGAAAGTTTAATTTTTATCATTACATTATGGAAAATAATGAACTTTATCACAATATGCTAATTTTTTGAGAAGGACCTGTATATTAATAAATATTAGATAGGAAATAACACTGCATCGTTTGTGTCCCAATGACTTTGTAATAACATCATTTACAGGATGCTAAACTTTTTTTTTATTAGTTATTTATTATTTTTGTCCTATTTTTTAATATATTGACTCATATATTGTTTAATGTAATGCAACATTTGAAATAAAACATACATTTTGTTCATTTTAGCCCATTATTAAGTTTCAAACATTACATTTTTAAGGGGCTATATGTAAGGATTTTCATGTATTAATTGCTTTTTTTATTGCCAATGTGTGAACAGCTTGTAACGAAACGTCATAAAAAAACTTAAAGTCTTAGTTGTCTATGAAAGCCTGGAGACCATTTATTATATGAAGGAATCAGGACGTTTTTGCTGGGAAAATCCAAAGTATGTGATGTTTACATGAGCCTCTCTTTAATGACACATGAATTGAAGGCTTATGTTCGGGATAATGGCAAAAGATCTATTCTGTACTGTAATGTCAATACATACATTGTCATACAAACAAAAGGGATTAATTCAAACTATTGTCTTAGCCAGACTTTTATAGTCTGTAGTCAAGTATACTTTAAAAACTATCATAAGTGTAATTTTTATTACCTCAACTGTCGACATGATGCCGGTGACTCGCAGAACTGGTGCAAAAACATCCACATCGCTACGATCAGATGCTTTCTAACTGCTGTTTTCTCACCGCTGTTGTTTTTGTTGTTGTGTTTACTTTGTTATTGAGGAAAGCGCGCAGCACATATTTACATATTAATCTAAACGCCACTCTCAGCAGTGTGGATGGTGTCGCGATGTTTGTTAACAATATATAATATCACTGCAAAGGTATTTACATCTTCTTTTTACTTCTAATCACGTTCAGTCTCTTGTATGTTACATGTGCACGAGTGCGAGGACGAGCGTTAAGTTGCTGGCTGCAGTTCACTTAATGGCCACTGGTGTCGCAAGGGTTTCTGAATTCTACATAGCCTAGCCCTGACATTTTTTTTGTGGAGAATATGATCTTTTGAAATTTCAGCAGTATTTTTTTTTTTATGGTACAAATGGTACTGTTTCCTGAGAATGACCTGCTTACTCTCTAGAATTTCAGGATTCTTGACTGTAAATAATTAACTTAGTCTTACCAGATAATCGTCTGGTTTAATCCCAAAGAGCTCCCTAAAGTAACGGAAAGCCAAAGGAGCATAATTCTTAAAGCGAAAGTCAGGGTAATGATGAGCTGGGGTCAGATTACTGCCTTCGCTGAAAGAAAAAAGATACAATATTCATAACTTCGTTATTAAAACAAAACTGTGTTGCACTATTTCAAAACCTAGTGACCCTATACAGCATTTTTAGGCATTGACCAATTACTGACCAAATGCAGTAGGAATTTAGCTGTGCTAATTAATCATGCAGAAAATATTAAACAAGCTTATATCAAAATACGACAGAACTGTTGACATTTGGAAAAGAGCCATTGTATCTCAGTGTTTGAATAGTGAGTAAATGGCAACCACACATTTCATCTGTTGAGTGTGAAGCCCGGTACATGTACTTTAATACTGTACCTTGGGAGAAAGACACTCTCAACAACGTAAAAGTCTTGCATGAGAACATCTCTGTCTGGTTTGGAGGTCAGATTGCCGACTGTGTACCCAATGCCGAGCTGGATGGCTCCTCTCAAGGCTTCAGCTGTGGGCTGAAGAAAATGAATGAAGAAACAGGAAAAGTAATCATCACTGTGCAGAGATAAAGGCCGCTCTTATCAGTTCTACAGTAACAACACACATGGGAGGAAGTCATAGACAAGGAAGTTGAGGCATATTGCCGCATTTACAAGACGACATTTACTTGGTATTACTGGTAGAATGTCACAATGTGAGCAAATAAATATAAAAATATACAGTATTGTGAAAAAATACAGTATGGTGAAACTAACGCTCTTGGATTGTGATGGCAGATGTAAAAAAAAGTGTAAAATCTAGTGTTTTATCAAATATTAAGAATGCTAGTATAACTCTGAACCAACTAAATGTCTTTCACGGACTCAATTATTTTCACTTTAATTTTGGAAACTAATCCTGGACTCATAATTGTCATAGTCTATGCAGGGAAGAGGAGAGGCTTGGATCTAATTGCAAACAGTATTTATTAAAGAAACAAAAAGGTAATCCATGCAAGGAAGGAATAAACAAAGCAAACACGAACAGAACAACTCTACAAACCACACAAAGACAACAACTGACAAACACTGATTAAATGGGGGTATTTATACACAGGAAGACAAGAGGCTAACACGGAACAGGTGAGGGTAATGAGTTACTAATGAGGGTAAGTGTGGAATCTAACAAGCGTAACTATAGGAACAAACAAGGCAATGGAAACAAAGGAAACAGGAACTAATCACAGGGAGTCAAACAGCATGAACAATAGGAACAAGAATACACTTCAAAATAAGAGTCCTAAACGCAAGACAGGAATTATAACAATAATGACCCTACTGCATTACAAAAAAGCACAAAGCACATGCCCAAGTGAAAATAAGAAATTATATTTTGCATTAAAAATTGAATGCACTTTTTTTTTCTCAATGCAAATAAACACATTTTACTACCAATTTTTTTGTTAATGTAATGTGTCCAGACACATTTTTTTGGAATTGTAATTTTTTCTCTGATTATAATTCGATTATAAATACTGTAACACATAAAGGAAAATAATCTGGTACAGACAAAATTATTATTATTTTATTAAAAGTTTTTACCGTAAATACTTAATGGTATTAATACTCAAACAAATGATAAGAATCATACTTATTTTTGGTCAATTTAAGTATAATTACTTATTGCATTAAAAACTATTTTAATGTATTATTTTAATATGAAATTAAATATTTTATGAAATTTATATATATATTTTTTTCTTTTTCTTTTTGGCACTACAGTAGGCCTAATTGTGGGGAAGGTGGGCAAGTAGGTGCTTAATTTAAATAATAATCTTTATTTTTTTTGTATTTATTAGTATTCTATGATTTGGGGGTGAAAAGTGATCTTGTCATTTTCCTAAACACTTTATGTAAAATGTATAAGTATTACAATGTATCACGTTCTGTGTGTCTTTTTTCCACGTATTCCTGCAGTCTAATTATTTCTGTCCTCGTTTGTTCCAGCTATTTCTATCCTGGAATTGACAAACATTGGCCCTTAAATGCAGCAGGCCATTTTGTGGGCAAACACCCACTTTGCTAATATCCTAATATCCCTTATATCATGAGCCTCCTGTCCATGGTACACATGGCACATGGCTATAGTGTGGTCACGGTTATATAACAGTCAGTAGGCAAAACAACATTTCAGGCCACAAGTACTGTATGACAAATCAGATTGGGATATGCAAAAACCAAATCCTACTAAATCCCAAAAGAGCTCACAGCACAAACCCTACATTGTGCTACAGAAAAATAGGTTGGGTTAAGCAAAAATGATGACAATTAATCAATTCATCCCTTATAAGTACAGATAAAATCATAGAACACACCTTTTTGTGGTCTTTGCCCCCAGTTTTCTGAAGTCTTCCACCTCCGGTCTCGTCTGTTGTTGAACTCATCTATAATTTATAGTAAATACACAAAATGCAAAAAAATTACAATAATAAAAAACTGTCTCAAGGCCCCAAGAAAGAGAAGATCAATATAACACTACTGCACTATTAAAATAAGAATATGTAAAGGTAGCTTTAGTTGTGAGCGCTGTGCACATTATCAAACAGGAAATGAAGTCATGTGATGTTCCTGTTCTTGGTAAAGTTCAAAGCTGCTGATGCAAGAGATGCAACAGTAAAGCTCATTAGAAATCCGAGAATCATGTTTCCTCCTGACACAATTTAAACGTTTCAGTCTGACCGTACCTGTATGATGGAGCATATGTGGTATTTAATCTCACAAAATTTAGAGAAGTTGCAGTTCTGCTTATTCACAGGAAAGGAGGAAACAAAGGAGGGAAAACACATGCAAAATTAAACACTTTTCCTTTTTATACAGCAGCGCTCTATACAAATAAAGCTGCCAATGGAATCAGGGAAAATAAAAGCTGTTTGCCTCTAATGAATGTTACAAAAACATAGATAGATAGATAGATAGATAGATAGATAGATAGATAGATAGATAGATAGATAGATAGATAGATAGATAGATAGATAGATAGATAGATAGATAGATAGATAGATAGATAGATAGATAGATAGATAGATAGATGACAGACAGAAAGATGACAGAAAGACAGACAGAAAGACAGATGACAGACAGATAGATGACAGACAGACAGATAGATAGATAGATGACAGACAGAAAGACAGATGACAGACAGATAGATGACAGACAGATAGATAGATAGATAGATAGATAGATAGATAGATAGATAGATAGATAGATAGATAGATAGATAGATAGATGACAGACAGAAAGACAGATGACAGACAGATAGATAGACAGACAGACAGACAGATAGATAGACAGATAGATAGACAGATGGATGGATAGATAGATTTCTGTTGAGACTTCAAACCTTTTACACTCTCAGGAAAATGCTTTCTTTAGACGTACAACAGGTGGGCAGCACAAAAGGGTTCACAGTAAAACATTCAGGGTACATATTAATACTCTTAAAGTCCTAATGTGCCCCTTTTAGGGATGGATAAAGTGTGAAGTAGTCGCTTTAATGACACTGCCCCTGTTGTACCGCTAAAGGCTATTTTTTTCGTACAGTATAGCGGTCTCCTTACCTTGTAAACCACTCTGTTGTTGATCAGAGGTCAGAGTCCCCGCATATCCAGCCGAAAATGACTCCTGGTGTCTACAAGAGGAATAAATAGAACATGAGTAGGTGTCAAGGGGTCTGTCAGTGACTGATACTGAAAGTGAAAGACATTAAGATTGTGCACAGGCAAAGGAAACAGAGTGCTAGTGAAAGTAAACAAAGATGGAAAGAGAAATGGAATAAGTGAGAAATTAAAGCTATTTATGCACACACAAAAAAACACATGTTGAGTTCATCTAATGCACCGTGTGAGGCTCATTCGTTCCAGAAATGACAGATCACATGCCCACACACCACTGAATGTTATGAAACAGACTGCAAGATATTCAAATCCAGTAGATGATGTGCACAGCCTATTTCCTGTTAATAAACTGATGGCAGCATTATAAACAAACGTGTTTCTGTGCTATATATCCCATGTCTATGATGAATTGCTGTAAGGAGAAAGAGTAGTTAGAAAGCATCTAAAATGTTCCCATGTTAAAGCATTGCAGACAACCATTGCAGGTTTTGATTAGTCTATACAGACATTATTTGATGTTGAAAGCTCCTTCTTTGACGTCAATAGAACTCAAAGCCCATATTTGGCATATTTAGGTAAAAAATGAGAAATGAGTTGTACATACCTCAGCCACACTAACTGCTACAAACCAACACAGTAACTAGTTGGGAACGTGGATTAAAGTTCTTACTGTTCTGACTGGCTCCTCGCAGTATAGCCTCTAATATCAAAGAAGACGGATTTGCAATTAATCATGAAATCTTTTGTAAGACAGCCTGTTCCTCAACGTCCCTGCCCACAAAACAAGCAAACAAACCAAGCCAAGTACGTAAGAGTCCTGATTCTCCAGGCATGGCCGGTAAGGCAAGGAGGATATTGCTTAAGCCGTTATTGTTTTCATGGATTTGCTGATTTGCTCATATCTGTGTTGCGTGCTGCAGATGATCAGATATACAGGGCACAAAGTTATAAACACTGCACTTTATTATACTTTGTACTTTATAAAAAGTAACCAGCTTTTATAACCAACTTAATTTTATTTTGGTATAGGTATAGCCATTAGAGTATTAAATGTTTTTCTCTTTTCTCAGTAATTCTCAACATTTCAGAAAAACGTTAACACTCAAACATTCCATTTGAAATTCCATGGTGTTCCAACTGTCCTAATAATAAAGAAAAAAATTATTTGGAAAAAAAACCCCTTAAAAATTAGTTTACATATTAATTATTATTATTATTACTAAAATGTAACAAAACAAATAACTTATTAATATTTGAAAAAACTCAAAACAAATCAAAGTCATGTGGTGCAACCAGCATAGAAACATAAAGGAAAAAAGCAACCACCTGAAATATCATGATTTCTTTTTTCTTTTTTTTGCTCAGACCATATAATGCCCTAGCAACCATACAGAACACCTTAGCCGCCACATACCAACAGTTTACAGAAAATATAAAACTCAGTAAAAAACTACCTATAAGTATTGTGTAAATGTCCTCACAGCTTGTTGTATAAAGCGTTATACACAAGTGACTGTGTCACAAGGTGTTACGGGTGCTGTAAGGTCATAAACAAGCGGTTTCATAATGAGAATGGACTTGTTAAAGGTCAGAATAGCTCAAGAAATGTTGCTTTTCTCAACAAGAAACCAAAACGATTTCGGTTATATAAATATGACTCTTAAATCTAAATCAGAGATTTAACAGTAGTTGACATAACGGTTCCCAAAAGGTTTATTGTAAGAAATGAATTGCACAAACGTAGCATGGTCCGAGGCTTTCCCAATTTAGATTTCCCGACCCTTAATTCCAACTCCCATGACCCACTGATTGCATAACTGACTGGTGAAGAAGCCCGTGCATTATATGTATGGGTAGACTTAAAAAAGCCAATCTATAAATCTCTCAGCACACAGCTGGTTAGACTGACACATAAATGCAAACTTTCCAGGACGGCCAATTCAAAAACTGGATGTTCTCTTTAGTCTCAAAGGTTTAGTCGTGTTCTTCACACACGGAACAAAGGATTTGCCAGAAATAAGGATATTTGCAAGCCAAATCACAGGATGACAGGATCAGCAGGGCTGAAATTTCCTAAAATCCTGCAACGTTCTCAATAACCTAATATTTTAAAACTCTCACATCATCATTACAGCCTCACACCCGGCCTGGGGTGAAACAATAGGTCTTTATCAGTGGGGAGAGGCGTGGATTCGAGCACATAAGCGGAAAGCCTGTTTGCATTTGGCGTGGAGTGAGGGGAACGCAAGTCATGACATAAACCGGTCACATGACCCACTCAGATCGCCTCTGTAAACACAGGACACCTATAAAACAGAGTAGGCTTACAATTAAAAGGAGAACAGTAACTAACAAAGATGATACCGACGTAAACAATACCATAACCAGCGTTTGGAGATCAACTGAAGACTTCTAGATGTTTTCTGTGTCATCTGTTTAGTCTCTGTGATGTTTGTATTGTAATTATGTCAAAGCCCATTAATCAAACCTTAGTAAATTTGCTTAACTCTTTCCCTTCCAGCTGTTTTTTTTTTAAGTTGCCAGCCACCACCAGCATTTTTAATCACTTTCTCAAAAATGTCATGGCCCCCAGAATATTTTGTTTTATGAATATCTGAACATGCAATATATCAAAAGAAAGAACAGACCCTCTGCTGTTAAACAACAACAACAAAAACAACAAAACAGTTTTATTCTAGCTTCATGCATTCTTTTTTGCCAACATTTGAATGTGGGTAAGTTTTATTAAAAAAGCAACATTTTTAACAAAAAGCTGAGAAAATCACGTTTTTGTGAATCCAGATCGGATTCAGAACGATGATCCAAACACAGATTGAGTAGATTGAGTCCATCAACACCCCCAAAGCTTCACAGTCATATAGCTCGTCCTGGGTCGACACAATTCATTCAGTTACGTTAGGCAGTTTTGATTTATATGTTTAATTTTTGATCATCGCGTTATTTTACATATGATTACACATGAGATCGCTTGTTTCTGCATCTTCTTCACATGTGCTTTGATTCAGTACTCTTTCAGAAGATGTGTCATGGCGCCCCCTACCTTATAACAGTGAAAACACAGAAACCTCACAAATAACGGAAAATTCCGTGTTTGGCGGTGATAGAGTTAATGGGACCAAGCGACTAACTTTCTTTTTCCATACATGTGATACAGCGCTATCTTGCATCTATGTATAGATGTATAATACATCTATGAATGCTTATAGGGATCCGTTGATAATCATGCCTGTCCTTCTCATTCCACTGTAAAAAGTGAAAACATTCAATTGTTACATTAGTTTTTTTACCTGAATACAGCAACTGAACTGAAATGTTATGAGATCAAAAACTTTTTTTACATTAGTGCATGTTGTTTTCGAATATTTAGAAAATTCAAATTTGAGTTAATATTGTGCAAAATAAATGGTAATTTCAGGAATTTTGTATCCGTCTCATTGGCTATTATCACGACTAGTGAAAGACAAGCCAATTATTAAAGTCACTATGAAATCAAACATGACCATTCTGAATATATTTATGGAATATTACAGTTTATTATATACCAAGATTTATCCGTGCACATGTTTATTTATTTATTTAGATTCTCATGTCCTCGTAATTATTAATCAAAATAACTTCCCCTCCCTCTTGCAGCATCTCTTCTCTTCCCTGATGACGTGTTTACTGGCACAAGGGCGAGACAATAACCTGTCACTCACATGAGATCCTCCAATAGCAAACCACAACCATCCAACTATCCAATCAATTCCTGATGGACAAAATCAAGTCCCGCCCGACATTTGTTCTTGTTCAAGAAGCCGTTTCACTTGAATATGCGTCAGAATAGGGTGGTGCAGGTATGACATCACTTTGTAGGCCAAAGAACAGAAGCAAGTTAGCATTTTAGCATTTCCATCGTCCTGCAGTCAATGGGTTTTTTGAATGGGATTTTGTTTAAATGGCTGAATAAAGGTCTGTGGTGAACACAAGCTCAAGATACTTTCACGTTTTATTCTACATCAATATTACCCCACTCGTGATTTTTTTTAAGCTGTTACGTGTCTTGAAAAAAGCGGTTGCTAACAGGTGACTAAATGAGACTACAGAGGCTTTCGAGGAGATTAAACGTCATCACGCCGAACAGGTAAATTCAGTTCACTTTTACAGTCTCATTGTGCTTATAATTGTGCTCTTATAAACTATTCTAATTTAAACTAAAATGTTAAAATGTAAATGTTAATGTAAATGTAAATGTTAAAATGTTTTTAGATAAAAACTAAAGAGAGTTGTCGGAAGCTTAGTGATGGTGATGGGCCGTGGTGTAGTTCGTTTATAGCCTACCTTTAGCTTTTTACTTCTTTCAAAATCCCAAAACCTATGGGAAAATCCTATTGAGTATTTGTCGAGGGAACCAGTGTGATGCGAACTGAGAGTTGGCCTACAAAGTGACATCATACCTGCACCACTTCATAGGAAGAAGCAATTATTGCAACTTCCGTTTCATGCCAGCTTTCAGCTGCTATTACAGGGTTCTCTGGAACTTCTGATTCTGATTAGTCAACAGCTTTCTGTGATCAGATATACTATAATGGTGCAAAAATGTATAAATGACATTGTTCCTCAAATGCAGCTGCATGTCACTCTTACTTTTTAAATAATAAAATATTTTTACTGCAAATTAATATTAGGGTTCAGAATCATTTGATAAGCAGCAGTCTCACGTCAAGACATAAAGTCAATCAAAAATAAACCCCTTCAGGATGATTCAGGTTTTATTTTGTGATAACTGTCTGACTGAACATGATCCTTTACATATTTGGCTATTTTAGTGCTCATTCTGCATAATGTCATTTCAAAATCGCTGTCAATGGTTAATATAATTTATGTGTGTGTGTTTGTGTGTGTGTGTGTGTGTGTCAGTAGGCTAAATATTGTGTGAAATAATTGTTTAAACTTATAGTTTATCTGATTCTTGATTGCGTATTAAATTGTATCACACTGGCATTAACCATTAGTTCCCCTAGATATTGACATCGGCCATGTGTGTGTGTGTGTGTTTGTGAGAGAGAGAGTAGGCTAAATATTGAGTGAAATCATTGTTTAAACTTAGATATTTTATCAGATTAAATTGTATTACACTGGCATTAACCATCAGTTCCCCTAGATATTGGCATCGACCATTAAAAAACAGGTAGTGGTCGAGCACTAGTTTAAAAGCCACAACCTTGTAATGTCTAGTCTACCATACAATAGCTAACGTCAGCCTGTGATGCAGAATTCATTTCTTTAAAATATTAGGTGCATGCATAACATGCAAAGCATCCGAGGCTTCGTGCGCAAATGTTGAAGAGCGTTTGAGGAAGTAACGCTCCCTCCCTTTACTGCAAACCAAACCACTTTCACACAGAACAAAGTGCAGCCCAGTTTACTCATTACATTTTTAACGAATGGTGTTAATAAATATAGAATACGAAAAGACACTCTTACGCAGTATAGAAATCCCGTTTAACCTTTTAATAAACAATTTGCCTTCAATGTGCTAAGTTATTGTTGAACGTTATGAAGTGTTTCTCTTTAATGATCATCAAACTGCTGTGTGTGAGAGCTCATGCATTAAATGTGAATGTCGGATCGTTACTACATTAAAGAAAGCGTTAAGTAGGCTAATACTGGAATAGGCTATAAGTAACAAAAAGACTTACCGTTAGTGTTTTTCTGAGAAAATAAGAGAAGCCTACAAGTAATAAATGTATATCATTAAGCCATGGCTTGTTTCTCAGTGACATTTGAGAGCGTGTCGAGCTTCAGGTTTTGACTGTCAAACTCTCTCCGCCCACGCGCACGCGCTCAGGTTCGTGATACTCGCGCACAATGTAGGCTCATAAAAAATGTTTTCATTTTAACGGGAGAAACACTTTCAACGTGATTATATATATATATATATATATAAAGTAAACATAGGCTACTACAATAAAACCTGTTAATTAGGCTAGTTAAAGTTTTTTTATCCTATTATCCATCTAAAATACTTTTTTTTCTAATGATAAATGAATCCTATACATTTATTAAGAGATTAAGCCTCGTTTTTATAGAATGCTTTAAGGAGACTTTCTTAATGCTGGCAAGTGTATAATTTCTTTTGAAGAGGTTTGTAACAGGGCCTGGATACTGTCACACCCATTATTTCAGGTTCTCCCATTTGGCCTGTCATTGGCAACTTTTAAATGCAACCTAATAATCTGTTTTTAGATTGACAGTTCAGTCCGACTAAAAAACATGTAAACACTTTAAGCAATCCCACTGAACTCCATTCGACTGAAAGGTGTGATGTAGATCTTAAATACAATGTTTATTCCGAATACTTTCACAATCTGATTTAAAGGCCCACTAAAGTGCCTTGAAACACACAGCATTATTCAATGTGTTGATGTATGTCAATCCAAAAGTACAACCAGGCAGAAAACACACACAAAAGGGTACTCGAGAAGACAGGCAGAAAATCAAAAGACCAGGATAACGCTCAGAATTGCAGTGCAACGATATACAAACCTCACAGTGAATGACTGAGTGAACCAGGTTTTTATAGACAGAGCTAATGAGTAACAGCTGTAGACAATCAGTGATGAAGTAACAGGGCAGAGGATTATGGGGGATGTAGTCTTTGATGGAATAGCAATGAACAATAGTCTCGTTCACACTGCAGGGGCTTAATGCTCAATTCCGATTTTTTTTTTTAAATCCGATTTTTTTGCAAGGCCGTTCACATTTCCAATTAAATGCGACCTTTTGTGATCTCCTGTGTGAACGTGAAATGACCCAGAAGTGACCCGCATACACAGAAGAGTACTCAACGGTCAACGACGTCACTTGCTGTTTGCGGAAGTAGCTAAACATGGCCTGAATAGAGCTGTCCCCCCAAATATTAATTAAATCAGAAACCTCGCTTCCCTTCCATTGACTGGTCTCAGCATCGTCCGCCATAGTTGTTGTTTATCTTCTCATTCCCGCCTACTTCAACGCAGAATTATGACGTTTGTCGCATATCAATGATGTGCGGGTCGGATACATGTGACCTGGCCGTTCAGATTGAAGTTGCATTTCAAAAGATCGGATACATATCGGATTTGGACCACATACCCAAGTGGCCTGGGTCGCATTTGAAAAGATCGGATCTGTGTCGTTCAGACTGTCATGAAAAGATCAGATACAGGTCGCATAGGGGCAAAAAAATCGGAATTGGGTCGTTTCAGCCTGCAGTGTGAACGTAGCCTTAGTCTGTGATGGAGCTGAAAAAAGTTTTTGTATCTTTATTTTTTCATTCTTCTCAGCAGCAAACCATACCAGAGTTCTCATGAACCGTACCAGAACAGGATTCGAGTATGTTTGCGTGTATACCTGAATCAGAAAACAGCGTTCACATCATCCACATGAACCACATTCTGGTGTGAGGTTTTGCAACCTTTCAGCTTGCAACCTGTGCAACCTTTCAGCCTGTCTGAATGCAACCTTTCAGCCTGTCTTCTCACAGACCTGACAGAGAGTGGAGCAGAACAGCAAGAAAAGCTCTGCATTCTGCATGACCTCGACTTCTCCTAGTTGTTCCTATAACAGATGATCCTCCAGGAGACAATAATCATGGGTGTTCTCTTTGAATTTAAAAGATGATGTCCCAGATGGACCATGTCAATGTCAATACCACTTTATTTATAAAGCACAATTAAAACAACAGCTGTTGACCAATGTGCCTTACATACTACTTGTACTATAGGTTGAAAACCAATACAGAGAAACACATCCAATAAACAACAAAATAGACATTGCATCGATAAGATTTGCGTTTTGATTTAAAATTACCTACAGTTGTGACAGTTCGAACACTTACTGTTCCCCAGTTTTGTTGCTTCTACTGCAAATTTTCGGTGGTCACATCTCAGTTTTAATCTGGTCCTTGGATCCTCTAATAGTCCTCAGTTTGAGGAAATCAGAGACCTGCCCAAGCATTGTCCTGACAGGAGATCAGTGAGGTCATGCTGCTAAGCCATTGAGAGATGTACTGTATAAACCATTAAAAGAACTTTAAAATCCATTCTGTAGAGAACCAGCAACCAGTGTCATGAAATTAGGGTGATATTATGTTCATGCTTCCTAACACAAGTCAGGAGCCTAGCAGCTGCTTTTGTACCATTTGAATCTGAAGTAGTGATCTTTGGTCCCTCGAAGTTAGCCCAGATGCTTGCATTTCACCTTGGTCCTTTAGCCACCAATGTTAACACTCAAGTGAGTAACCTTGGTGCTTGTTGGTGCTAAATGCAGAGGCCAGACTGCTGACTGACACAAGGAAATGCTCCAGTATCTCTCCGGCGCTGGCTTCTCTGCACCGCAGGCTTCCTGTTGATGTTAGAGTGCAATACAAGGTCTAGTTAATGGTTTCTAAAGATTTGTATGGTCTTGCCCCAGAGTATATTTCAAGCCTGTTGCAACATCACTGTGCTGCTAGACCCTTAAAATAGTCGCAGCTTCCTTCTAAATGTTGGAAACTAAAGGAGACCGTGCCTTCTCTGTGGGGGACGAGAGCCCAGAGCCACGACTCTGGAACATCCTCCTCCTACATATTAGATCCTGTGACTCGAATGAATGTTTTAAATCTATGTTGAAAACGCATTTCCTTCAAAGATTTAATTTATAAATTTGATATTCCTAAAGGAGAATTCATTATTTACTTATAAAGAAGGTAATTAAAAATGAAATAAATATTAATTATAATACACTTCAACCATCTTCTTTTCTTAGATTAAAGTTATTTCACCTTCGAAAAAAATATTATTTAAATTATATAGATTAATACTTGGCACAGACAGCTTAATGTACCTACCCACTGGGAAATTGGAATCTGATGTATCTTTATCTCCTGACCCAACTAGTGGGGACAAATTCGTAAAAAAAATATGTTTTCTTTGGTTAATAGTCCTATTTTACAATTTATTCAATATAGGATTCATATAATACATATTACACAATTTAAAAAATACAAAATGGGTTTCTCTAATTCACCCATTTCTGTTCAATGTAATCTTAATAGTCAAGATACATACCTCCACTCTTTATGGCATTGTAACCCCGTTCAAAATTTTTAGTCAGAGGTTTTGGAGAAATTGTACATTATTCTTAAGATTAAAGTACCATTATCTTCCTATCTCTGTTTTTAAGAGATCTTTCAGAGATTGACACCAGACCTCACTATGTAAAATTGGTTTATATTGCTCTACTATTTGCAAAGAAAAGCCAATTTAGACATATACATTGTGGATACCTGCTATATACTATAATTCATTTAGGGCATGACTTTAAATTTTAGTATTTTTAGTACTGAGTATTTTTTTAATGTGTAAAGTGTAGATTACATTGAGTGATTTTTTTTTCTCTCTTATTTTTTTGTAGTCTTTTTTTCTTTTGTTTTCTATTGTATGGTTGTAAAAAAAAAATTAAAAAAAAGGAAAAAAAATACATCGGTTCTCTGTTGCTTACAATTGCCCGTAGGTGTTTGGAGACTGAATATTGATGTGTAATGGGTGTATTGTCAATGTGTATTTGTTTTGGTAATTTTGAGTTTGTAGAGCACTTTGGTCTACTTGTGTTGTTTTAGAATGTGATTAGAAATAAATGTTAATTTAATGATTGTAGCCTTGAAAGAGAAGCCTGACTGATTCCTATACATAGTGTTTTGCAATAGTAAAGCCTTGAAGTAATCAGGGCATGAATGGATATAAAAAGTCCTCACCTTTGCCAGTGCTCTTCGATGAAGGAAACTAGATTTGACCACTGAACTGACCTGTATGTCAAATTTAAGAGCACTATCCAAATATACTCTCAAGTATTTTACACAAGGTTTTATATATTAGAAAAGAGAAGGCAAAGGATGGGAGATGCACAACAGGTTCAATGCGGTCGTTCCTCGTACTTTAAGATTTCAGATTCTCATCTTGCAACATACAGGCAGTTGCCCTCCCTAATGAATGAAAAAAGATACAGATTCAATTCAAACTACAGGTTGTACAATAGAAATAGGATCAACTATAATGATGACAGCACAGAGAAACATTATCGCTGGAATCACTTTCAGGACGTTTTTTTTTCCAGCTGTTGAACGATAAAAACATCAGAATCCTTCCAATTTTAGAGAGCTCGAGAAATTAAAGTGGGAGACGATAAAACGTGCTTAGAATAAACAGAACGATATCATTCGCTGGTGTGGATGCTAATATAGTTATCTTATACCGTTCTTGGTGTAAACAGCCCTTTAATCTGGCATTTACCAAGACTTTATTTTTTACCGCAATGGACACGCAATGGTCTCCTCTGGCAACATCCAGGCAGTGAACTTCCCTATTGAATGAATACGCAAACACACACACACACACACACACACACACACACACACACACACACACACACACACACACACACACACACACACACACACACACACACACACACACACACAAAATATTACTCACCTGCAGTTATCATTTTTATTTTTGGGGTCTCAATCTGGCACATACCAGTTTTTCCCCCAGGATGTTTCCTCATGCAGCATTCGTGTAGTGAACATTACTATTCTACAGAATGAAAAAAAAAGATGCATCAATTCAAACTACGGGCTGTACAATAGAGAGCATGGATGCTTTCAAAATATTACTAATTTGTTCTTTTTATTTTTAATCTGGCATTCACCAGAGTTTTACCTCAGTTGACAGGCTGTGTTTCCTATTGTAACATCCATGCCATCCCTATTGTAAGGAATGACGAAAAGATGTATCGATTCAAACTACAAAAATCAAACTTGATAAAGAGCAGAAATGTTTGAAAGATATTACTTACCTGTGTTTTTCCTGTTTCTTTTATCTGAAATTTACCACACTTTATTAACTACCTCAATGGACAGGCTACTGTACGTCTCACTCTTGCAACATTCAGGCAGTGAACTTCCCTATTATTTCTACTGAATGAAAAAATATACACACAAATCAAACTACAGGTTGTACAAAAGTGAATAGAGATGCTTTAAAATACTACTCACCTTTTTATTTTTAATCTGGAATTTACCAGTTTTATTTGACCTCAGTTGACTGGCTGTGTTTCCTCTTGCAGGATCCAAGCAGATGTCATTCCTATTATAATGAATGGCAAAGGATATACAGTATCATTTCAAACTACAGGTTGTACAATAATAGAGATGCTTGATAAATGTTACTCACCTTTATCTTTTCGAGTTTTTAATCTGGCACTCTCACCCAAGTTTTATTTTACCTCAGAGGTTACAGCATCCAGACAGTGGGATGACAATACAGGATCTTCCTCTTGAGGTCATTAGTTTTCTGTTGAAATATGCACATAGCCTACTGTAGGCTACTAATGTAACATTTAATGAAGCACTGCTTTCCCTGAAGGTATCTCTTCATATTTACTAAACTCTTTTACAACTTTATGTTTTTTCAATATTTCACCCACTTACGTGAATTGCACTAAAGCAAGTGTTTTGATACTTTTCACAGTCAAATATTAATGTTTCGAAACAGAATGAATAACTTAACTGCATATTTGTTTGGTTTGATGTATAGGCCTACTGTCATGGCAAATATATTGTTGTTGATGTAGTAGTTAAGTGGCGGTTTAGCGAGGCTATAAATAAATGTGTTGTCAACTCTCACATGTGGCGCTAGACACAAGCTTTCACTCTCTGTCTCACGCTCTCACTGTGCCCAATCTCTCGCCAAATTGGCATATCTGCTTTTGATATGAAACAAAGTATCAGCTTTAAAAAAAATTAAGCTATAATACGAATTTAATAACGTTTTGGCGCAATATTTAACGGGCGCACTTAATGCGGTATAACAGATCGCTGTAGTCAGAGAGCCGTTGAAAAACACAGTGCTTTGATCTCGCGGGCGTCGTCGCCACGGACGCGGTCACGTGGTTGATGGAAAAACTGAGGGTTATGGAGAGGCAACATTAATATTAATATTTTTATTGTATTTAATTTGTGGTTTAAATTCCAATGCAAAGAGGCAAATTAGAATCATTTGTCGCCAGAAAAATAATAATGTTTCTAATGCCATGTTTTACCATAGGTGGTATGGCTCTTTAACTGGTCTTGCTCAAAAGAGTATCAGGTCATGACTGCTCAGGCCCTACTTATTTTTAGGTTTTGCATTTAAATAAATATCAAGACATGATCAAACACTAGATTTTTAAAATGTGAAATTATTTTTTTACTTGCATCCTAATATTTTAATGATTCTCATATAAGCACACACAATGGAATATTTATGAATGCAAGCAAATACTGAATTTAACCCATGACAATTTGAAAATAGTGCTAAAAAAAGGCAAACTGCATTAAAAAAAAATCTTATATGTAGGCTACAGTGGGCTACTGCAGTACATATATTCTATATGGTTTATTTTGTCGTTAAAAAATCAGTCAGTGTCTGAGTAAAAGCATCTGTTTCCGCGCTGTTGATACAAATTTCTATCTTGATTCAGTATCAGTATCAGAAATTTGTATCAACAGCGCGGAAACAGATGCTTTTACTCAGACACTGACTGATTTTTTTAACGACAAAATAAACCATATAGAATATACATTCACAGACTGTATCATTAATATAAAATGTCATATAAACTGTTGTGTCAATTAATTAACCAACATCTCGAAGTATCGTTGAATACAGCTTTTTTGTGTATAAGGAATTGTCCTACCAACTAGGGTACAAGAAAAGGAATAGTTCCCATATTCAACACTAGATGGCCGAATGAGTCATCGTTAATTTCAGGCAATCATTTTCCCACGTGAAAAGACGGAATCCATTCACAGTGATTGAAAGAACTCAACACAATTCAGTGAATTCACCAACACATTTTTCCTCAGCCTGGCTGTGGTGGCATTTAGAATAGCTAGTGTAATAAGCACTGCCTCACCCCCTTATAGCCTAACTAAACCAGCAGAAATGAAGCATTTCTTCCTCACACAAAATACACACAATCCCTCCACATGTGAAGAATACAGCATCATTTCCATCTGAAATAGAAATATTAATCATATATAGGCTATGTTGCTTGCACAAATGTGTACATCGTGACTACTATTGAATGACCGTTAAAGGAGAAATATGCCTTTTGCTGATGGTGTAGTTACAGGATGTACCAGCAGGTCATGCTAACAGGTCATGCTAAGCAGCTAAACCAAATGACTAAAACAATAAGCTAAAGTCTTACACTGATATATAACAGTTTTAGTTCTCCACTTCCTATCAGGCCTAAAAACACCCTTTCCCTTAATAAAAGTCTCTCAATGTATTAAATTAGCCTATACTTTAGTGAATTATTGTCCTGTCCGATTTTTTACATGACTTCTGTTGCGCAAATGAGTCATTGATGTTGTCTGTTTGCATATTATATTTGACTGCACACTGTAGAAAACATATTACACAAACTTTGTGGTTCAAACAGAAGAAAATATCTCTATAGATTGCTTCTGTCCCTACTGTAATGTTTTAAAGTCCAATGAAGATGAAAACACTCAGGTTTCAAAATTAAACTGGATATTTATTAAATAAAACAAATCTCAGGAAAAATACCGGACCATTAACTGAATGTAAGGAGTAACTTAAATATACAATGATAACTAGCTAAATGACGAACAGGTGTATTGATTGCATGAGTGTCCATGGTAAAGACTGGCGGGAAACAAGAACAAAGGAAACATGTATTGAAGAGAAACAATCTAAAAGTCCATGGAAAATGAA
Organism: Gila orcuttii; assembly: GCA_026230005.1. Classification (NCBI taxonomy): domain Eukaryota; kingdom Metazoa; phylum Chordata; class Actinopteri; order Cypriniformes; family Leuciscidae; genus Gila; species Gila orcuttii. Next base: position 18,625,038 of record JAPDVR010000024.1, on the reverse strand, counting down.
ACTCAACACCAACAGAACGAGACACCTACTTCCATATTATGTTTAGCTTAAACAAGTGACAGCTTCATTTGAACATGTGCTAACATTCAAAGATAACCAAAGCTATTATAATGGAAATAATAGGCTATACTTTAAAAGAATATACTTAAGCCTATAGATCCAAAATGCATGTTTGAGCTGTTTTAACTAAAAGCAAATAGGACTGGCATATTTTCAAATATGTCAGTGCCATTGTTTTGTCTCAAGATGTTTTTTTCTAAGGCACATTTATAATATATATATATATATATATATATATATATACTGTATATTTATATATAGAAAAAATCTACAGTTGTTATTAAATAAATCTAATAATCAAGTGTACTTAACATATGCTTTAATATGTTAGTCAACACATCAAAATAAGTGTACTTCTTAGTTTAAAGCATGACAACATTATTAAAACATAATGATTTAAAATGTACTTAAAAGTAAAACTTTTCATTTACATTATTACAAAGTGCACTTTTTAAAAGTTTACTGAATTGTGTTAAGAAACAGTCATGAAAGTGTATTCTACTTAAGTACTCATAAGGAGTACTAATTTTTAATTAGTTAATATTACATTATCTGCAAGTGGGTCAATGACATGACATGTATTTTTTCTGTCCAAATTCATTATTTTCGAAAAGAATTTGAATAAATACATGTCATATATCAAATGGATCTACAATATCTCCTTTATTAGAAACCCTTTTCATTTTATTGAAATTCAATAGATTTTTTGAGTTTTGGTGTTTGAAAGACCACAAATGTCAGGTGGTGCGACCGTCCGAATGTATAAGCAGAGAACAAAACTGAGATATAAATGTTAATTTTCTCAATAAAATTCTTAATCAAATATTTTGCCATGATTTTATGTTAAATTCCTTATAAATGAGGGGAAATAGTGTATCGGTCCTATTTCAAAACTATTCTATTACTTAAAGAACTTTTGTCCGAAATATTTACTTCTACTAATGTCAGGGAGGGCGACCAACATAAAAATGCACTTTTATGCAAGGTTCCTTTAAGAAAACCATGTGACAGCATATGACATCACACAGAAGACTCCAGAGGACCCCTTTGATGCAGTAACAAGGTTAGTCACCCTCCCATAAATATTAGATAATTTGACATTTTTGAGTAATGATGAGGTTGATTCAACTTATCATGTCAGGTGGTATGACCCCTGGAAAACTTTGAAAATGTGTTGTTATTATAAAAATGTGTATTTGATTTTAAAAATGTATGTATAACCTTGAGCACATGGTCAAACATTTGTATAGGTGTCCAAGTTAATGCCTGTTAGATTCGAACTGAGTTTGAAATGTCAGGTGGTGCGACCAATATGTCAGGTGTCGCGACCAGAGTTACAGTTAAACCAACTAAAAAAAGTCATGTTAATTCATGTTTTTGAATATATTAAATACATTTTAATAAATATATAAAGCTTTTAAGTTGTTTAAAGGTGCAATCTACATATGTATATATATATATATATATATATATATATATATATATATATATATATATATATATATATATATATATATATATATATATATTATTTTTTTATGGTGACAAAGATTTAAAGAGCACATTGTCTTGTCCATCTTAAAGTCCTATTCTTCAAGAGTATAGGACTGTATAATCAACATTGATACTAAAACAATTGCATCTTTAAATTAATCTATTTTAATTTGTTTTTGTAGATGCCATTATCAAGCAAGGAGAAAACAGCACGACATAGAGCTTGTTTAAAAAGTGATCCAGTTGCAATGGCAGAGTACCTTGCCAAAACAAAAGCAAGGTATTGAGTTCATTATGTTTATCTAGATACATTACAACTTAAGTTAAAATGGTGTTCTGTTATTTTTTTGTGGTAATTACAGTTATTACATGTTAATAATACATACTTAATAGCAGTGTCATACAGCATTACAGAATATCATAGTTATTAGTCATGAATTTGAATGATTAACAAACCATGACCCATTCTATTAAATATTTAAACTAAAATAATTTATTTTACAAATGATATAGTACATGTGAGACTCAAAAAATGTGAATATTGTGCAAAAGTTAATTTATTTCAGTAATTCAGGTTAAAATGTGAAACTAACATATTATATAGACTCATTACATACAAAGTGAGATATTTCAAGCCTTTATTTGTTATAATTTTGATAATTATGGCTTATAGCTTATAGAAAACCCCAAATTCAAAATTAGAATATTGTGAAAAGGTCTTCATAGCTTGAATAACTCACTTCGCATGTAATGAGTCTATATAATATATTAGTTTCACCTTTTAACTTGAATTACTGAAATAAATGAAATTTTGCACGATACTCTAATTTTCTGAGTTTCACCTGTATGTCCCATATATTTTAATTTAATTAAAATAGCAGGGGTCTGGAACCATGTATCTTTTATAGAGATAGGTATGTTGTACATTGTCATTAGTAAGCTTGTTTACATCTTAATCACCCACAACTCCGTAATTCTTTTTTTTTATTGTATTATTTATTTTTTTATCTTGACTTACTGTTACTACTGAATCTATTGAACAGTAGATTGAATTCTGTGCTTAATGTTTCTGGGCCTAATATTTGCACTAATTCACCGTTTCATGATTTGACATTTTATAAAAGATGTTCTCGTTTTTTAAATGTGTTCCCTGAGATGTTTTAAATTTATAGATATATAGAAGCAATGATCAAATGTTGTTTTTTTTTTTATCTTGACTTACTGATACTACTGAATCTAATTGCATGAGCAGTAGATTGAATTCTGCCCTTAATGTTTCTGGGCCCAATATTTGCACTAATTCACTGTTCAATATAAATTATGTTCTCATTTATTAAATGTGTTCCTTGAGGTTTCAAAGTTATATTTTTAAAGAAGCAATGATCAAATGTTATCATAATATGCAGTATTGTTTTGCACTTTCTTGTTAATGAAATGTAATTATATGATTGAGATACAGTATAAATTGGTCAGAGGATTAAAATAAAAAAGCCAATTGAAACCCAAATAAAATTCATTGATTTATTTTTTATCTTTTTTTATTATTTTGTGAATATAAATCATTATTGATCACAAGGTCAGGTGGTGCGACCGGTCATGGTCAGGTGGTGCAACCAGCAAATTTACATTTAATTGTATCAATTCCCACTGCAATTGCAAAATGAAGTAAGAAATATAACTGTAAACCTTTATCTAACGTATACAAATCCTTTTTACAGTTAAAAACAAAACATAAAAACTCCTTATGGAAAAATGGGTGTTTAAACACACAGAAAAGCAGCCGTTTATATGATTTTGTATAAAAGGGCAATAAATAAAGAAATAGAAAGTGAATTTACTATGTTATATGCATTTTAGACACTACAATGATTCATATGTACAAGTCTCAGCAGTGCTAAGTACATTAAATGTATATTATTTTAAATTAATATATAGTCGCACCACCTGACATTTTCTGGGTGGTAAAATCAGAAATCTTGTTTTATAATGAATTAATGCTGCCTTAAACGCTGTAAAACCAATATGAATCAACACCATACATTTTTTTGGACATAAAAATGCATTTTAAAACTGTTTTGCTTAAAATATATATTTTTTTCATCTTGAAAATCTTATTTGTCATTGACCCAAGTACAGTTTAAAAAATACACTATATATATATAACCCCCATTGCAAATCAGGTTTATTGGCAAAATTTACAGACTTTCAGCTGTTTGCAATGAACAAATCAAACAAAAGTAATTGAAATAGCTCAACACAACAAATGTTTCAAATGGTTTCCCCAAATTTAACTGAAAATGCAACTTTTAATTACTTCTGCAGTTTAAAAATGATTCAACCCTTTCATGGCAAGCATCTTTAGTACTTAGTTGAACACCCTTTTGCTGTTCTGACCTGCTACAAACGAGGTGTAGAAGACATAGCCCTCTTAGCCCATCTTAGCCCATTCCTCATGAGCAATGGCCTCCAGTTCAGTAATACTCTTTGGTTTGGGTGCTGCAACCGGCTTCTTCAAATCCCTCCAGAGATTTTCTATGGGGTTCAAGTCAGGTGACTGTGCGGAAACTGTATCTTCCAGGACTTCTTCTGCAACCAAGCCTTGGTGGAATTTGAGGCATGCTTGGGATCATTTCATCGTTTTCTCCTTGGATTTCCTGATACTTCAATAAATACTTCTTGCCTTCCACTCGCTGCAGGTTTCCAGTGCTAGAGGATATAAAGCAGCCGCAGAGTATCAGGAGCCCCATGATGCTGAACTGCAGGCAGAGTGTTCTTTACAGCATATGCTTCATTCTTCTTCCTCCAGACACACCGCTAATTCAGAGGGCCGAAAAGTTCCAGCTTTGTTTCATTGCTCCACAGAACAGATTTCTAAAACTTCTTTGGCTTATTTATATGATTTTGAGCAAATTTGAGCCGACTTTACTTGTGGTTTTGGGTCAGTAGTGGTGTACGTCTTGGAGTTCTGGTATGCGTTTCGTATGAGCCTTATTGTGCAGCTGAAACCTCAGTGCCTGTTGCCACCAAGTCTTGCTGCAGGTCTTTTGCAGTCACTGGAGGGTTTTTCTGAATCTGCCATCTCAGAAATCTGGTTGTAGTCGATGATAGCTTTCTTTTTCTGCCCTGTCCATGTAGTGTAACCACTCTTCCTATAACTTTGAACTTGCAAACTTTGCTTCCAACAGTGTCCCTAGGAACATTTAGTACCTTCACTATCTTTTTGTATCCTGTTCCTTGTTTGTGAAGGGCGATGATATCTTTTCTTAACGTACTTAAAGCTCCAGTAGGTCACTTTTGTAAACAAGTATTTGTTAAAACTGTCATTATGTCCTGACAGTAGAATATGAGACAGATAATCTGTGGAAAAAATCAAGCTCCTCTGGCTCCTCCCTGTGGTCCTATTGCCATTTGCAGAAATACACCGCTCCCGGTCAGAAACAACCAATCAGAGCCAGGAGGAATGTCTTAGCAGTGTCAATCACGCTCGTGTACGCGCTGATCACCCCTCTCTTGCACAGCGCGAGCGCGTACCGTCGTTCGTGACTCTCCTGTTCGAACTCGTTCATCCAAATGAATGAATCTTTTTTCGAGTCATTTCGTTCATTCAACGGAATGTTTTCATCAAAAACCTTAATTTCTTTTCGACTGAAAAAAGAAAGACATGGACATCTTGGATGACATGGGGGTGAGTAAATTATCAGCAAAAGTTTTTTTTTAAAGTGAACTAATCCTTTAACGTTATTTTACTAGCTATTTATAACTTATAGAAAGAGTGCAACGTTATAAAGTTACATGTATTGCAAAATACATAATGATTTGACGACCAAGTTTGTAGTCAAAGTATGGGCAGGCCATAGTCAATGTAAAGCATATTGTTGATGTTTCGTCCCTATTAGTGAATGTTCCATAACTGTTTATAATCTGCCGTCATCAGTGGTCCTGTTTACTAGCCTGCGCGTTCACGGCAGGCTCCGCTGTGGGGGAGGAGCTGTGGAGGGAGGGCTGTAGAGTATCAGAGAGCAAGGGGGTTGGACCTGGAAGTTGTGCTTGTTCAAATTTTCAGGCTAAGTCAACATTTTCTCAAAACTCCCTACTGCAACTTTAACTAGCTAGTTCAGATATTTCATGTGTTCTAGCTCAAGTACACCTGGTGCAACTAATGAAGCCCTTGATTAGTTGCATCAGGTGTTTCTTGAGACAACACATTTTTTTGCAGATTTGCGCTGTTGTGAGGGATTCTATTCAGGGGGTTGAATAATTTTGAAACTGCAGAAGTCATTAAAAGTTGCATTTTCAGTTAAATTTGGGGAAACCATTTGTTGTGTTGAGCTATTTCAATTACTTTTGTTTGATTTGTTCATTGCAAAGAGCTGAAAGTCTGAAAATTTGTCAATAAACCTGATTTGCAATGGAGGTTTTGCAATTTTGATTACAACTGTATAGAAATATATGTATATTTGAAGTACACTACAAGTACACATTCAATGCAATTAGGGGCACAAGGGACCAGACATGGTACTTTGCAGATACAATTTTCTAAAGCGATGTTTTCCTTATACATTATATAAAAAAATGTATTGGACTGAAAGATTAGCCAACAGTTTTCAAGTTGGAAGGTCTTGCATGCCTAGAAAACAGCCGCCCAGGGGCATTATCAAGATGGCTGCCAAGTGAACTGTCCGGGTTTTGATAATAGTCCCTTCTGTGTTACCATTATAGTCCCTTCTATGTCGTAGTAGCATATCTTCGATGGAACAGGGTGCAAGGGTTGAAGGGTTGGTGGCTCCTGCATCAGACATCTGGACTTTGTTATTTTAATGTGCCAAGTGTTGAAATTGCAGGAAGGTCAGACTAACTAGATTAAAGCAGACGTCCCGCATGGCCTAGCAAAGCAGAAGAGCAAAGTGGCGGTAATGTGGGGCAATCCCATTAACTAGACTGGGTTTTTGCTGCATGCAGACAGACAGAAATACTCTGTGATCTTTCACATGCAGCCAGCATATGGACGTTCCTGAAACATCTGTGAGGCTCTGTTTCTTTCTTTCCTTCTACATCCATTTCTCCCACCCTCTCCCAGTTATCTTTAATACTTATTTTTGGGCACGTTTGGGCACCTTACATGCTTTTGCATTGGGTGCAGCTCTTTCTGGAAGACGCCCACTGGTCTGCCCTCCGTCTGTGGCAGTGGCAGCGGGAATACCAGATGTTTGAAGTCATTTTCATTTTCATTGTGCTTTGGAGATATGAATTGCGTATATCGGTTTATTAGAACAAGATTTATTCCAGGGGCAAATGAACAGCCGTAATCTGACTTTGTTTGTAATTGGAGTATACTCAGCAAAAGGTGACTCTCTAAACAATGGAGATTAAATCTGTGCGTGATAAAAATATTGTACACAAATGTAACTGCAATAACAATGAATGTTTGATGCAACTGGTATAAAGAATGAAAGGAATCATTTGCCTGGTACTCACTCAGGACTGTTAGAGAGGGAGAGAGAGACCGGCCAGAACTTCCCACACAGAGAGCGGGTGGTGAATAAGACGCATTGTGTCACATAGGACACAGCAACAAATCGCTCATTGAATTGTTGTGGGGTAAGATTAATGCACAACAGCACAATGCAAACTCATAAAGCCCAATTTAGAGGACGACATGGAGGCGTCAGGCGCCCCATTCTCCATTCACTGGTCTGATTGAGTCACTAGATCAAGGTTTTCCTTATTCATTCTTTTTAAGTAAATCTTCACATTTTTTTATTTTAATGTGATTTGTATAGGAATGGTAAGTACCAGTGTTTTGTTACCTTCTAATATAGTTCTTATGTTCCATTACAAAATTACTTGAATTAAAGGTAAAAGTAATAAAAAAAAATTAATAAACACATTTTGTTATTCTGGTTGAAACTCTCTTTACATCCTGATAGCGATCAATAATAGAAGTGGTCTAAATATTTTTAAAAGTTATATATATATCTTCTGTGGAAGTCTCAGGACTAAAAAATGTTCATCCAATCATTGCATTCGGTCCGAATCATTGCTCGCTGTCCTACCGGCCTGTTAACATATGTATTTCCATACTTCCGCGCACCTGCTCGCGCAGTCATCACACGTCACCAGGCTGTGCAAAAGCAGAGTTGTAGACAGACGTCAGTCACTGAGGGCCACAAACGAACAGCAGCAAACTTTTATACTTCCTCCTGAACCAAAACAATGAGCTTATGCTGCGTTCATGCAATGTCATAACCGTAATTACGGCAGGCGGAAACCCATGACGTTATATCCAAAGCTGTTCAGGTCCTCATAAATAGATTTATGTGTTTCTATGTCAACACTATCAACGCCGAAATTAATCTGCTGCAGTCAGGTGGTACAAGTCAGAGCTCTGTAAGTTATGTTCATTATTATTGTAATGTTATGTGCTTTGAGACATGAGTTAATGTAACGCGGTCTCTCGTGATCCTTTGCAGACTCCGCTGTGTTCGTTCATGTGTTTTGAAGGAGGCATGGCTTTGATGATGCTCTGAAGGAAGGGTGGGATCTCATGCTTTCAAAGCTAGCTTGCTATTGCTAGCCTCTCTGAAATCGCCTACCCTACCTTGAGGGTTGGGGAGTAACGGAATACATGTAACGGCGTTATGTAATCAGGATACAAAAATCCAGTAACTGTAATTCGTTACAGTTACGTCAAAAAACGTAGTAATCAGATTATAGTTACTTTTTGAAAAAAGGGGGGATACTTTCAGGATTACAATGGTTTCATTTAAAACTAAATAAATCTGTATTTTGGCATAATAACATTATATTAAGCGTTGCTTGATTAATGACTCACGAGTCACGACATGAGTCATGTGTGCCACCCGCTGGTGCATGCACAAAATAACAGCTCTCTACAACAATCTCCTCAGACACAGATTGAATCACTGCTGCTAGAAACAATGCTGCCCACGGGTAAAAATGCTTTCATTTCTTGGAAATTAGGAGAGTAGCTTTTTTAGTCTCATCTCAGTCTCACTTAACACGATGTTCGCTGCTAGGTAACGTAGGGGAACTTCCACTGCCAACGGCCCAAGTTCAGTCAGGCAAATTAAGAAAGATCACGGCTTTAGTCAACATGTAGGCCTATTTTAAAATAAACGAATATGTAGATTGTGTCGAATTTTTAAATGTTGTGTTTTTAATATTTGTAGCCTACATGTTAGTTAAAAATAAAACAAAATAATCTGTAATATGTACTGTAGCCACTAGATGTCTGTATAGTCCTTTACATAAATATTTATTCAGGGCTGTGAAATTCTTAATAAATAAAAGTTGTTGTTTTTTAAAATAATATCTGTCCTTGAAGTAATCCAAAAGTAATCAGTTACATTACTTTCATATTGTGGTACTTGGATTACGTTACTGAATACTTTTTTTATGAAGCAATTTGTAACTGTAACGGAATACATTTTTAAAGTAACCCTCCCAAGCCTGCCTACCTTTAACCTTTGACCACTGTAGGGGTAATAAACCCCAGTACTTAAGGGGGCGATAGAGTTATCTTCAAATGTCTGTGCCATTAAACCGGATCTAAACATCGACAACTTTAACTAAATAGCTCAGCAACATTCTTATCAAACTTTTAAAAGTTGACCTGAAAGAGAAAACACACCATAGAAGATAATTTAACACACTAACACGCTCTAAAATGCACATTTTACCAATGCAGAGAATGCAATGTGTATTTGCAATGCTTTATGAACTGTGCTCTGAATTATTTCACGATTCAACAATGTATAAAACTAAACTTTCATAGCCAGAAGTGTCTGTGATCATTATGATGTACATGTTGTAACTTTTAATTTATTTTAAAATACAAAATGGAATTTATTCATACAATCACTTGAATACATCTTTTCTATTATCAACATGTTTTACACTTCTGAATGAAAATCTACTTTTAATATTTTTGGGAGGCATAATGTCAAAAATGTCAGGTCAGGGTGATACAACTGTTCTGAGACAATAGTGAAGAAACAAAGGATCATTATAAAATTAAATTCTTGAAAAGAAAACCTAGGGTAGTTTGGCATAAAATTTTATTAATATTTACTGGGAAAAAGATACTAAAATATTATAAATACTCCTTTGCCCATGTCATGTGGAGCGACCAACCAAATAATGTGGTCCAACCAACATGCAGAAACATTAAGGGAAAAAAAACATTTAAAAGATACTATAGAGGGGGACTCTGAAGAACGCTGCTCCTGTGACTAAGGTCAATAACTCAAATATAATGCCAGATAATTTTACCTTTTTATAAGGTCAGGTTGTAAAATTTCATCACCCAAACCCGAAGTGGGGTCTTTTGACTTGGCCAGTAAACAAGCAACTAGCAACCACCCTAAACACCACATAGCAACACCCTGGCAACCATCCTCAACACTATATGATCATGGAGGCGCCATGAAAGCAAGTTTTGTAATATTTGTAGAAAAAACATACACTGACGACTATTGCGATCCACTGAACTGTATTCAGGTGATGAACTGTGCTCTAAGGCACAATGTGGTAATGAATCCTCTGTTGGAGTATTCTCCTAATACAAGAGACTGTGAACAGGATATGATGTTACTGTGTGTCTAAAGGTCTTATTACACTTTGTGCACAGGATTAAGATCCACATGATGACTACATAAAAGCAGGGATAAGAGGAGACGGTGAAGGCAAAAGTGCTCAGGTTACGCATTACACACATGATTAGGCTTCAGGCTCCTGCGTTAAGCTAGTTTTTCGTCACACTCCGGAGCACTTATGTTATGGAAGTGTACTTCAATAACATTTTTTTTCTGTGGTTTGTCAGTGCAAAACTTACCACCAAGGTGCTAAGGTGTTTTGGATGGTTCCCAGGGTGTTGCTAAGAGGTTCTGAGTGGTTGATTAATGGTTGCTTACTGATCCAAGTCAAAAGGGCTCACCTTAAATCTCTACGATATTCATGTCTCCAGGTATGGTTTGGGTCCTTTCTTCAAGGTAAGTCTATCGGATTTCTTAATCGCACACCTCTCCTCAACAAGTCTTATGGTGTATAATTCAGATCCGTTTCACAAATGGTGCAGGATGAGTTGCACACAGAATTTTAATACTTACGGTTAGGGGTTTGTTTAAATCTCTAAATCTAACCTTCGGAGAGGGAAACACAGAGTAGCAGAGAGAAGAAATGTTTGGCATCCAGCAGACAAAAGGGTGGGACTGGCAGGAAAAGCAGCGATGAGTAAAGCTCATGTTCTGAGTTTATGAGCCCTGCATCTAACGGCCGCATTTGATTACAGTAAGGCTCAGACTTGAGGAACTTTTACAGGATTACTGCCAGTTTCCTCCAGCACACACACACACACACAGATTGCTGGATGCTGGACCGTCTCGGTGAAACCGGAGTCGGGGAAGCTTTAATGAGGGGTATGAAGGGATGATGTTGAAGCCAGTCAAGGGAAACAGTGGGGAGTCTCCTTCGGATCGTACAATCCACTCGACTCATGTTATGCAGTTCATTCTGTTTTGATCCCAGTGAAGCTTCAAGAAGCAGTAAAAGGTAAGGATTCCTGTTTTTACGATGTATGCAGATGTTTTCTTTTTATTTAAGAATCTAGTACTCAGTTATATCCCAGAGGAAAGAAAAATTACAATCTGTTAGTTACTAGATAGCAATGAGATTATTTAGAGAGCAAACTGAGACTTTTTCATGCTTCTCAGATTTTTCTCCTGAGGAAAAAAACCTTGTGTAATCTCCTGAAGAATTCAAATGTGATCTTGTCTGTCTTTCAAAATGTGCTCAAAATACCAAAAGTCTGCAGTCCAATATGAACTTAATGTTCACTGATTTGTGTCTATTTTTATTTCTCATAAGGAATTTTAAGGAGAAACATCTGAGACAAAGTTGATTAGAAACGTCGTCTGAGCTACAAAAGAATGTAGCTATCTGAATGAAATTCAAAATTTCAAATGGGATTTTATGGCATATTCTTCATGTTTCCTGTAGTGTTGTCTGAAATTTTGATATATTTTTTTATATCTTATAAATAATTATCTAACATTTCAGTGTTGGATCTTCTACTATACAAATGGTTATTAAAACATATTTATTCATTTAATTTTGTGTAAAACTTTTAATTTGACATTATTACAAAGTGCACTTTTTAGAAGTGTGTGTAAAGAAATGTCTTTAAGAAAACTTCATTGCTCTTTAAATATTAAATACTATAGTCTTTATATTATCTGTTGGTACATTTTTTTAAAATATGCTTTTAAAACATGAAGTACACTACAAAAGCACATTCAATACGATTAAGCACACTTCTTTTTTACACTCAACCAACACCTCAAAATCACAATGTTTGCTTACACTTTATTTTAAGGTGACATAGTTACATTGTACTTACTCAAATAAGTAATATCAATTAACTACATGTGGTTACTATAGAGTTGCGGTCAGGGTTAGGGTTTGGTTTAGTGTTCGTTACTTGTAATTATGCATAATTTAGGCCTACTGTTTTTGGTTTACTTTATTTTAAGGTGTCATTGTTACCATGTAATTATATATTTAAGTACTGAGTAATATTAAGCAACTACATGTACTATAGGGTTAGGGTAGTATTTGGTTGAGGGTTATTTGCATTGATTATGCATAATTTACTGTTATTACTATGGTAAGTACATGTAATAGCAAGGACACTGTAAAATAAAGTGTTAGCTTGTTTTTTTTTTACTATAGTAAGTAGGCTATGTGTAACCAAAGTGTTACCAAATTTTTTTTGAATCTCAGCTCTATGAAAGGACAACATTTCTTTTCTCACTTTAGTAATATGAGTTCAGATGGTGACAAGGCCCAGGCCAACCACACCCATTAAGACGACATCCCGCCAACACTTAAAACTTACAGCAGTGACGGTAAAGATTCATTACCTGCCTCTTAAAGGACATAAAACCATTACTTAAGCCAAACTGATTTAAGCCGTCTAATGAGTAATCCGGTCTGTGCAGAGTAATAGAGTCTGTCTTAAAAAGTGTGTTAGTGAAAATAAGGTGAAGAGATACTGTGCCACCCTTAATGTCAAGAGTGAAAGTCTGTCTAATTTAAACTCGCTCCCTTGACTCATGGCCAGAGAGGCAATGCTGTTTTTCTGCTTTGAACGAGGGGCCAAGTGCTGTAATCTCAGCTCTCTCACATGATAAGGTTAGGCGGGGGTTGAGTGACAGGTCTGGGCTGTTAGTGGTCTTGATGGGGGTGGATCAGTGTTGTTTCTCTGTTCAGAGAGTGCATGGGCTGCACGTTCACACTGTTAATGGAGGTACAGAGAGAAGGGAACTGTAATTTCTCAGATCATTTTCTACCACTTTGCTTTGGCCTCAGCCCCCCTTGTTCATTAGCAGTCATTAATTCCCAGGACAGATGATCAGAAAAACCTCCAGTGAGGGTAGTGTGGGCCGCTGAAAGGCAGAAAAACAGCAGTGAGACAAAGGATCACATGTGGAGATCATGAGGGGCATGTTTTAGGGCCCAGTTTGTCTCTCTTATCCAAAAGCATGTATGAACAACTACTCATCAAACCATGGAAAGTCAAATAAGTTACAAAAGATAGGTCAGAAATAGAAAGAAATAGTTTACCCTAAAATGAGCATTCTTTAATTGTTTATATTTTTACGTAGAACACGAAAGAAGAATTTTTGAAGAATGTTAATGCTGCACTTTGACATAATGGTTCACAGTGACCACATTAACAAATAAAAAATGACACATTCATATGACACAATATTGCAAGTCTTCTGAAGCAATGGTTGAACTATTGTAATATGTCATATAACCCATCAAAAAAATGTTGTCTCTCAACAATGATGTAATCAATGTCTCAAAACTGTGCTCAAACGTTATAAAATACTAAAGTCTGCAAGATTTCAGAACTCAGATTTCAGAGTGTTCAATATGAAATCAAATATTTAAAAATCTTTTTGTATATTTATAATCTTGTATGTCAACAAATGTTTCATTTGTTGCTGTTTTTATTTTAACAAAAAAAGTTTAGATATTGTTGAGATATCATTGCTGTGAACTCTTGTATGTCTCTTGAGCAACATTTGAGCAATAACATTTTTCTCTAGGACCCTGAACCTTTCTGTTGAAACTTGTGATAAATGCAAAAAAAATTAACATTGGCAGGCATGAATTTCATAATTTCATGGTGACTGACAAGCATAAAAATTGTCTGTATTGCAATTGCTCATAATTCATCTCACACTCAAGCAATTCCCTTGCATCACATTGCACAGCTAAAAAAAAATATGAGGAAGAAAGTAACCAATGTTGAAAAGGTTTCAACACAGCTGGGACTGGTGCTCAAACTGTAAACAGTTGCTTGCTATTACTTTTCTAAAAGACTGAAAGTTTTTACTTGGTGGACGAATGTACAGGTGAGGAAGACTCATCGATGACCATGGAAGGAGGGATTAATGACCCTTTTTTGACTTGCGTCAACACCTTAGTAACCGCATAGCAACGCCCTGGCAACCACCCACAACACCATAGCATTGTGACATCACTTGCAAGAATGACTCAGAAAATGTTTATATTTAGTTTGAAATCTTATACCCATAAATCTGCCTGAAGTCACCTCTAAATATATCTACTGTAGCAAGGTTCAGATGTTATGGGAAGAAGGAGGTGGGAACCGGCAAACATTTAACATTTTTAATCAAATAAAACAAATACAAAAAGAAAAGTATAAACCAGCAGCCCCTCACGGACGACTGCTGGCCACACAAAACAGAAACAAAACACAACATAAACCCCGGCCTGTTCCTCTCTCGATCTCCTCTGTCGTCGCTCACCTTTTATGCTTCCGCTCCTTGTTGAGAGATACGAGACCGGTGCGTCGCGCAGTTGTCGCTCATCAGTAATCACGCCACCGGCCTCGTGCCATTCTCCCACGGCCCTCGGCCTCGTCCTGCTCGCCACACTACATGTATATCAAGTCATAAAGCTACTATACAGAAAGCTATAATCAGTAATAATATAATGATAGCGAAGAGCAGGATACAACTGCATCCACAATGCATCATGTAACGTAATATTCCCTCAATTTGGCTGAAGACAGAAGGCCGTTTCTTCGCTCATGCCCCTCCACATCCACATTACGCTGCACGAAATGGAACGGAAGCAGCGTTTGATTAGCCTCTGTAATCAGGGTCTGTCCAGACACAATAATGACATTATTACAGTATTACAGATTCTTATCAAACAAAGCCCACAGGTCATGTCCTCAAAAGGACAATCTGGGCTGTACTCACAGCAACACAGATGAAGCACACTAACCCGATTTATTTCAAGAGCTGAAGAATAAAAGAGCTTAGATGGAAAGAGAATAAGAAAATGAGAAAAAATGTTTCAGAAAGTTGAACTATATAAATACTATACAAAAACTTGGAGATAGTGTCACTTTTTAGCAATAAACATTTTCCCCAGCTCTAATACAGCTATATGAAAATTGTCAGAATATACAATGGGGTTGAAGGTAAAAAGGTTGCCGATTTAGAAATTAAACTATCCCTTAAGTTAGTTTTGTTTATGGTAAAACACTGCAAAAATCCTACAGTAAAAACCTGTTAATTGGTTAACGGTAAGTTCCTTTACTGTATATGGTGAAAAAATGTAATAAATCTAATGAGGCATTTCATGTAATTTGATAGTAATGTAATTTTACTGTAATTGACAATGTGTAATCAGGGGTTTTTTTGGAAGTGAAAAAGAACAAGTAATCTTATAATTTACAGTGAAAATCTGTAAATTGACATTCCTAGAATTCTCTGCGTGACACTTGACATTTGGTGGTTTTTCAATAAAATAACTCTTTTGTTTGTTTTCTTGTCAGTTACATACATTATAGGGTTTAATGTTACGTCTTATGTTTTTATGCATTATGTGCACCTTCTGCATATTTACCTCAGCTTGTGGAAAAGCTGCTTGTTTCTTTCTCTTTTATAGTGCACTTTTCTTAAATGTTCCATTTCTTAAGGGAATCAACACATGGGGAAACTATTTTAGCTAAACATTTTAGGAATTAATATTTTGATTCATTAGTATTTTTTCTGAATACTAATGTACTGAATATCTAAAACTGTATGTTATATTATTTGAACATCCAGTTCTAACTTATATTCCTTTGTTTTGCAGCCTAACAACTGTGCTAGACTCAACGACTATCCTCCTGGCAGGGATCGCTGGATATTTCAGACGAGCAAGGAACATTAAGACTGGATAATTACAGTCCTTCTTTGGAGATTGTGAGGCTTTTGGACTGCACTTTATTTTGAAAGAATTAGAAGCAGTCTGTTAGAAGCACATTCACTCTTGTTTTATGTGGCACCAACCCTTCACACTTCCTTCCCCACTTAGTGTAAAGCAAAGTACTTAATTTAGAGATGAGAAATATCAGAGAAAAATGCCAAATGAAGGACGTTATAGAAAATGGTTCTTGCAGTGGCATTTAAACATTTCAAATGAGAGTATTATAATGATTTCTTAAAATTATGTAATCATGTTTGCTCTACTTGGGTGGCAAGTAATACATAAATTAGGGGTTAAATACTAAACTGTGAAAGCTGATCAGCTCTCATGGCTGTGATTCAAAATTCTACACCACAAATTAGATATGTTTTTGCGGACATGTCCCATGGTAATACTGTGGTATTCTTTAGAGTACCTCAGAATACCACGTAAATACAATTATTTATACCATGTCAGGATAGTACATTTTTGCAAGAGCTACTGCAGATAAGAAACTTTTCCGCAATGTAATGAGAGTCAGATTTACATCTCTTTCTCACCTCACCATGAATTAATCTTATAGCAATATGCAATAAGTGATGTTGACTGTTAATTTCAAAAGCCTTATCTTTTGTTCCTTTTTAGCGAGAAAATTGCATCAACTTTCTTATCTGGGTGTCGTGGATAATTAGGGAAATACCTAGAGTTAAGCCAAGCATGGGAGAAGCAGGAGTCGGGG
This sequence comes from Gila orcuttii, assembly GCA_026230005.1. Classification (NCBI taxonomy): domain Eukaryota; kingdom Metazoa; phylum Chordata; class Actinopteri; order Cypriniformes; family Leuciscidae; genus Gila; species Gila orcuttii. Next base: position 18,608,450 of record JAPDVR010000024.1, on the reverse strand, counting down.
TGGGATGGTGGGGGTTACCGGTTTGTTGTGGCTGTGTGGGTTCCTGGCATGCGGATTTGTGACTGTAGTGAAAAATCACATTGCCAGGGATTACCACACTGCCATGGCCTTACTGCAGCAGTTTATAAGGAAATGGACAAAAATGGAGGAAATTTGAAAAAAGGGCTCCTGCCATGGCGGACTGAGAAAGGGAAACTTCCTTAGGGTGTTTATACTCAAAAAGCGAAACACCTGCATTTGTGACATCATTCTGAGCGGGTGCAGAGCTTAGCTGATTGGTGAACGTGCACGCTTGGTTTTGTTGTTCACAGTGGCTAAGTTCTTCACCTGAAAAGAAACTAAGAAAGTGCTGGGTTTTTTTTTTCTTTTGGAAAGACTATGCTATGTACAGGTCCTTCTCAAAAAAATAGCACATTGTGATAAAGTTCAGGCTAACTTTTAAAAAATTAGCATATCATGAAAAGGTTCTCTAAATGAGCTATTAACCTAATCATCTGAATCAACTAATTAACTCTAAACACCTGCAAAAGATTCCTGAGGCTTTTAAAAACTCCCAGCCTGTTTCATTACTCAAAACCGCAATCATGGGTAAGACTGCCGACCTGACTGCTGTCCAGAAGGCCATCATTGACACCCTCAAGCAAGAGGGTAAGACACAGAAAGAAATTGCGGCGTGGCATGGAGGCAATCAGCCTGTGGCACTGCTGAGGTGTTATGGAGGCCCAGGATGCTTCGATAGCGGCCTTAAGCTCATCCAGAGTGTTGGGTCTTGCGTCTCTCAACTTTCTCTTCACAATATCCCACAGATTCTCTATGGGAGTTGGCAGGCCAATTGAGCACAGTAATACCATGGTCAGTAAACCATTTACCAGTGGTTTTGGCACTGTGAGCAGGTGCCAGGTCGTGCTGAAAAATGAAATCTTCATCTCCATAAAGCTTTTCAGCAGATGGAAGCATGAAGTGCTCCAAAATCTCTTGATAGCTAGCTGCATTGACCCTGCCCTTGATAAAACACAGTGGACCAACACCAGAAGCTGACATGGCACCCCAGACTATCACTGACTGTGGGTACTTGACACTGGACTTCAGGCATTTTGGCATTTCCTTCTCCCCAGTCTTCCTCCAGACTCTGGCACCTTGATTTCCGAATGACATGCAAAATTTGCTTTCATCCGAAAAAAGTACTTTGGACCACTAAGCAACAGTCCAGTGCTGCTTCTCTGTAGCCCAGGTCAGGAGCTTCTGCCGCTGTTTCTGGTTCAAAAGTGGCTTGACCTGGGGAATGCGGCACCTGTAGCCCATTTCCTGCACACGCCTGTGCACGGTGGCTCTGGATGTTTCTACTCCAGACTCAGTCCACTGCTTCCGCAGGTCCCCCAAGGTCTGGAATCGGTCCTTCTCCACAATCTTCCTCAGGGTCCGGTCACCTCTTCTCGTTGTGCAGCGTTTTTTGCCATACTTTTTCCTTCCCACAGACTTCCCACTGAGGTGCCTTGATACAGCACTCTGGGAACAGCCTATTTGTTCAGAAATATCTTTCTGTGTCTTACCCTCTTGCTTGAGGGTGTCAATGATGGCCCTCTGGACAGCAGTCAGGTCGGCAGTCTTACCCATGATTGCGGTTTTGAGTAATTAAACAGGCTGGGAGTTTTTAAAAGTCTCAGGAATCTTTTGCAGGTGTTTAGAGTTAATTAGTTGATTCAGATGATTAGGTTAAAGTTGCAGTAGGGAGTTTTGAGAAAATGTTGACTTAGCCTGAAAATTTGAACAAGCACAACTTCCAGGTCCAACCCCCTTGCTCTCTGCTGCGCTACAGCCCTCCCTCCACAGCTCCTCCCCCACAGCGGAGCCTGCCGTGAACGCGCAGGCTAGTAAACAGGACCACCGATGACGGCAGATTATAAACAGTTATGGAACATTCACTAATAGGGACGAAACATCAACAATATGCTTTACATTGACTATGGCCTGCCCATACTTTGACTACAAACTTGGTCCTCAAATCATTATGTATTTTGCAATACATGTAACTTTATTACGTTGCACTCTTTCTATAAGTTATAAATAGCTAGTAAGATAACGTTAAAGGATTAGTTCACTTTTAAAAAAAACTTTTGCTGATAATTTACTCACCCCCATGTCATCCAAGATGTCCATGTCTTTCTTTCTTCAGTCGAAAAGAAATTAAGGTTTTTGATGAAAACATTCCAGGCTTTTTCTCCATATAATGGACTTCAATAGGACACAAACGTTTCAAGGACCAAATGACAGTTTCAGTGCAGCTTCAAAGGGCTTTAAACGATACCAGACGATGAATAAGGGTCTTATCTAGCGAAACGATCGGTCATTTCAAAAATAAATAAAAAACTTTAAGTTTTATAAGCACAAATGCTCGCCTTGCTCTGTTCTGTGATGCACGTTCGTGACTCTCCTGTTTGAACTCGTTCATCAAAATGAACAAATCTTTTTCGAATCATTTCGTTCATTGAATGAACGAAATGACTCCGAAAAAGACTCGTTCGAAATGAACGAATCTTTTTGCGAGTCATTTCGTTCGTTGAATGAACGAAATGACTCGAAAAAAAGATTCGTTCATTTGGATGAACGAGTTCGAACAGGAGAGTCACGAACGACGGTACGCGCTCGCGCTGTGCAAGAGAGGGGTGATCAGCGCGTACACGAGCGTGATTGACACTGCTAAGACATTCCTCCTGGCTCTGATTGGTTGTTTCTGACCGGGAGCGGTGTATTTCTGCAAATGGCAATAGGACCACAGGGAGGAGCCAGAGGAGCTCGATTTTTTCCACAGATTATCTGTCTCATATTCTACTGTCAGGACATAATGACAGTTTTAACAAATATTTGTTTACAAAAGCTACCTACTGGAACTTTAATAGCTCGTTTAGAGAACCTTTTCATGATATGCTAATTTTTTGAGATAGGAATTTTGGGTTTTCATGAGCTGTATGCCAAAATCATCAGTATTAAAACAATAAAAGACATGAAATATTTCAGTTGGTGTGCAATTAATCTAAAATATATGAAAGTTTAATTTTTATCATTACATTATGGAAAATAATTAACTTTAACACAATATGCTAATTTTTTGAGAAGGACCTGTATATGTGCTAACATACTGGTAATGTAAACCTTGTGAAAAAGAAGTACACTTTAGCATATTTTTAAAAAGAGTACTTATAATGGCGATAATATACTTTAAAAAAAATAGACCTAAGTCTGAACTGAATGTAGTTTTTGGACACTTAAGTGCATTGCAATTAAATGAATATGTGTTCTGATTTAAATTTATATTGTGATTAGCTGGACTTGAGTGCTTTTTTAATCCACTTAAATAAGACTATAGTTTCTTTCTTACTTTCTCAAGTAAGAATTAAGTACACTTGGGCCAGGCTTCACAGTCAGGGCTTAGATTAAGCCAGGATTAGGCCTTAGTTCCAATAGGACATTTATAGCTTTTATAAAAAATACCTTAGAAACAAACATTACTGGTGTGCATCTTGAGACAAAACAATGGCACTGACATATTTAAGATATCAAGTTGCTTTCAGTTAAAACAGCGCAAACATGCATTTTAGATTTATTTGAGCCTTGTCTGTGAAACCGGGGGTTGGAGTACATTAAGTAGATTGAAACTTGTATGTCATGATTTTAATTGAATATATTTGCAAATCCACATTTGTAATGATGAAGTTGCAATTCAGTACATTTAAAATAAATTCACTTTTAATGTAATATCAAATAACAAACTACAGTTAGAAGTATAATCAATAACTTTAAATGTGCCTTAATGTGTTATTCAACACATAAAAATGAGTGTACCTCAAAACATGAAAAAATATTATATAATATTTAAATCATTCAAAGTATAACATCATGATTTAAAAATGTAAGTAAAACTGTTTATTTGACATTATTACAAAGTGCACTTTTTAAATGTTAAGAAACAGCCAAGTGTAAAAGATTTTTGAAAATATACTTCAATATTTGAAGTGCACTGCAAGTGCACCTCTTTTTCTCAAGGTTAGTGTTCTAATTATGGTTTGATTAAAGGAATATTTTACCCAAAAATGAAAATGCTGTCATCACTTACTCGCTTAAACAACATAAGGTTGGGTAAACTGCAGACAGAATTTTCTCAGGCCATATTTCTAAATGTTAATGAGGAAGGTATTAGCATCAGACAAACATAATGAATAACAAACATATCTAAATTGAAGATGATAGATGTTCAGTGTCATAATCAAGCACACATGGGTAATGATAAATCTTATTGCTTAAAAACAGAGAAATGTGCCAATATTGAAACAGAACACTGCTCCCTTGAGACTGTTGGCTGAAGCTTTCATTGTGAATGCAAATGACTCATTCAAAGCAGATCATCATTATCTTAAAGGTGAAGTAAGTAATTTCTGTGCCACTATAGTGTCACCAAACAGAACTGCAAAAATAATACTGTTTTCAAACAGGTTTCCCAAACTGCTAATGGTCAATCAAACGGATAGCCCCGCCCCACTAACCCCATTGGTTGAGCTGTTGCTGTTGTCGGGCGGGTCACGAGTTTTTGAGGGAATCAACCTACAAATTGTTGACTTGAAGTTCTTGCTGAATGTTATAAGTGTTCTATAACATTGTACTTCAACTTTAACTAATGATTCAAATGAACATGATTTAAACTGTAATAATAAAATATAATAAGGCATGCTCAAGAAATCACAATCCTGAAAATGTGGAGTTGGCTTTCTAACTTGGTAATGTCTTTCCATGCACCTGAATGGTTATTTTTTTTTAAATGTCAAATGATAATCTGTGTAGAGTTGTGTGTCTCATCAGGACCTGAGCTCCGGTGCCTTCTGAGCTGATATCAGTTGTAGTAAAATACTGGCTCAGTTCAGCAGGAACAGGAGTGTGGCCCAAACCATCTAGAGCTTTCAAAGGCCTTTTGCAGAACCTACAAACGCTACCTAAAAAAAAAACATGTCTGTGTTTGGTGTGTAATTGTCTCTAAACGATTGTCCTGAAATGTCTTGTCCTTAAATGAACCAGGAGGGCTGGTTTCCCAGGCACAGATTAAGCAAAGTCCCACAATAAAAAGAATTTCCAGTGAGAATCAGAGTTCAGGTGACTTGACTTGGTCACATTTGAATGACTTGAGAACTGTTTGAAAATAAAGCATTTACTTGTTATTTGACTTGGTCTCTTAGTTGTATGACTTGGATTTACTTTTAGTTTTTTCACACAGACTGCCTTGCCTGTTGAGCTTCACTAATGTACTGTATGTGTCAGTGTAACGCCCCCTAGTGTTCAACCTGCAGTCTAAATTCACATCCAACTCTTATATACTGTATACTATATGTATCTAGCCTGAAATATTTAATTCTGTGAGCAAGCAGAAAGTAAGCATACATGTCGAAAGGCTTTGAAGATTTTTTGAGTGAGCACAATCACTAAATAGAGATGTTAAAAATGTTCTGGATTGCTGCGGGGCTGCAGCCCATTTTAACACTTGCTTCGTAAAATTAGGGGTTAAAACAGCTTACATCTGTTTTATAGCATATTAAAAGAATGTTTTGAAATTTTACAAATTATTCAGATAATTCAATTGAAAATAACTGTTTTGGTTATCTGAAAAAAAATATTTGTATATTGTTATATTGTATGTGGGATGTAGCTCAGTAAATGAGAGACTTGGTGATAGATCTTTCTTTATGGGGCAGAGTTTTAATTACAAACGCAGAGGGTATTTCTAGACTCATGCAACAATGGCACTGCATCTTAAAAAGAATTATGTAAAGAGATTGATCAAATATGGTTGGACTTTATATGGAAAAAACAAAATACATTACATAAAGAAAACAGTCGAATTTATATGAAAATTGTGTTCTAAATGTTTTACATTTTGAAACATTTAATAATACATTTAATACAACAATTTTATCGCCTCCCATATTCTTTCAAACCTTGGAAATATATATAAATATTTATACACATTGGTTTGATAATGCATCATATTGGTGGATCGGTTATTTATTTTAAATGGTTTTCTTTTCAATTATAGTAAGTTTTCGCACATTATAAGTTTCCTGTGACACCAGGGGCCTATGCAAAAGTTACTGTTTAGACATCAAATAAGACTTAACATTCAACTATGGTCCCCCCTAATGTAATAATTGTTTTCTACTTAACTCACATAACAGATCTATAAGGGCTTATTTTCAAAGAAACATTGTCTTTCTTTGCTATATATTTACTCATATTGCAATCGTTTGACAGACACTATTATTTGGAAAAAGGTTTAGATTATACATAATCAATATTTAATTACAAACAAAGTTAAAGAAGTATCATTCACCCAGTGAAACATTACTTCGTAAAATTTAAACGTGATCTTGATATTCATTTCACTCAGTTGCCCTGAAACTTTGGTCATTTTTTTTTTGGCACTACCCAAGACCTTTTTGGCAAAATGTTTGTAATTTTATTACAAAGAATATTGATGGTCAACTTGTGTAATTTGTTATGGAAACATTTGTATTTGGTCTTTTGGAGAACCTTAGAGACAAGCACAGTCAGGTATATATGCAATTACATTTTATTCTTTTAATGGCAAAATTTAATGTTCACAAATGAAAGTTTTCTGTTAATAAAAAAATGAAGTGAAAACTTCTACCTAGCCTAGCCTAGCACCGAGGTCAACCACTGGGCGCATTTACGAGTGTTAGGCCTGGCTTCAGACGTCTCTGCCACGTCTGGCTGCCATGGGATGCTGGAGGAACTCCAACAGCAAGGGAGCTCACCTGAGGAGCAAGATAAGCACACGTATCTAGTCCTTAGGAGGGGAATGGCGTGGCAAGCGAGACACTGGGTGGGGCCCTCCAGTACCCCACTACTGGCTACTGGTGGCAAGTAAATGGGAGGGCACTGGCTCTACACAAAGATTATAAAAATCTGGCAACCGTGTTAGGTGTCGCCCAGCCCACAACTCTACAGGGGCCAGTTGCTCCAGCTGTGCGTAAGTTACAACTTAGCGTAGTTTGGATGTAAATGGGCATAAGATACTTACGCACTACTAAATATTTTTGCGTTGCACCATTAAACTTAGTTGAAGCGGAACTCTTATAATAAACTACATATTTACGGAAGTCTCTGATCAGGAGTAACGGTTGAGATAAAATAGCAGATGGGTTGAACTGCATCAATAAGCTCTTCTTTTACCTGACAGACTTCAATTCTTTAGACATATGATAGTGCTGACATTTAAAATAATTTTAAGAGAGAGAACATTATGTGAATAGATTACTTTGTTAGCGGCTCATCAACACAAACCCATCCTACAGCGCCACTGTGCATCTGTCCCATCGGCCCGTGTTGTGCATGTCAAATAAAATCAGTCATAATTCTATAAATGTTATTTCTTATGTTTTTTTGTATTATTACTAGTGCTGGGCAACGATTAAAATTTTTAATCGCGGTTAATCGCATGGTTTTCTTGCGATTAATCGCGATTAATCGCATTGTTATGCGCAAAATTGAATAATGACTTCTAAAGTAGTGTATTGCGCACTTTTGATTTAAATGTACTGCTATATACACAAAAGTGCAATAACTTTAAACAAATAAGGTGCTTTTATACCAGCAGTATTCCCTTTACACAGTAATCTCAAATCTCAACTTAAACATTAATGTAATCAAATCAAATATTTAAACAAAGCTATTTGCCACTGCCAGGGCATTACCTTTTATCTAGTTTGTTAAAACGAGTCCAGTTTTCTTGTTTTTTTTCTGAACAGGTATCAACAGGTATCTTTTATCAGGGAGCAGCAGAAACAGTCTATGTAGTAGTCAGAGGTCATGATCACTACTATATAAGTCGACCAACGTTACTTATAGTAGCTTAGGTTTGGTCATGCCATTGTTTCCCACGTAAGATTACATTAAACAGAGTAAAAAAAACAATTTATACTTTATACTTACGCTGTTGCTGTGTAGCGCGCGTACACTTCGGCGTACCCTGACGTGCACCTCTCCAAAAATGTAACGTCAATTCTACGTGTACCGCAAGCGCTGTGATTGCTACAACTGCTCCCCGGCTTTCACATGCTCCCTCTGCATGTGTAATTGCGCGTCAACGCGGACAACGACGCAGAGATATAAATGAAAACCAACGCGTAGTCTATAGCGTATAGTCTTCGGCGTAAGTCCGACACAGAAGTATAAATCAGCCAAGAGTGAGGTGAAGTGGTCGAGCACAAGGTGCAGCGACAAGCGGGTGCGTTCCTGTGAAACCTTTGCGGTCATGCTCGCCTCAAGCACGCGCCCGCGCCCGCTCGTTGCCGAAGTTGAATTGTCTATAACTTTTTATAAAGGACGCGCAGCACAAATCATTAGAAGAGAGACTGATCCTCGGCTCGCTGTTAGTGAGTTTCCAGAATCTAAATAGTTATTATCTATAGGTTTTATAGGTAATATCCATAGAGCGCCTGTCATTCACTCGCGGAGCGCAACCCTTTAACTGTTCACCAGAGAGAACCTGCCTCTCTCCACTGCTTGTTTGGGTGAGTTATTTGCTGGCTGACCAACATCCCACCCCTCCTGTGATCATGGTTTGACTGTAGGCCTATGTGTATTCAGAGCCAGTGAGCAACGGACTTTCAAAATAATAATAATAAAAAAAAACTGCGTTAACGTGCGATAAAAAAATTGTCGGCATTAATTAATAAATGCGTTAATGCGATAATAACGCGTTAACTTGCCCAGCCCTAATTATTACTTATTTATTTATCCTTATTAATTAGTTTCAAATACAGTTTCTGAATGTTAGTTACATTTAAAAACACATGTTATTGATAATTAAGTGGTGTATTTAATGGAAACATTTTTACTGTTAGTTAAGTGAGCCAAAAGAAGTTAGAATGAAGGATAAACTGAAATTCACAGCATTTAAACAACTTCTGCTCACGTTTTTAAAAGCTGCTTTTGGATCATCGAAGCTAAACGTCATATTTTGCGACTACGCATTATGAACAAGGCCGCATTCGGCCTTATGAACAAATGGTGCAACGGAATAAAGTACAGAGTAAGTTACAAACTAGCTAGTAGTTACTAAGCCTCTAGTGTGGACTTGCCAGCTAGGCGCTGTGCGCAAAGGCCCAGGAGGAAGCAACACTCTACTCCCAACACTCTTGGCTCCCCCCAAGGGGCCAACCTCTGCTTAGAGACAGCCTTTCCCTTCTAGCGACCTCAGATGCTTCTGACTCCAGAGGAGGAGATGGCGGGCGAGCTGCGACATGCGATGGGAGCGTAGACATCTTTGAAGATTGATGTATGCAGCGGCCGCAGTGCTGTCTGTATGGACCAGTAGGTGATTGCCTTGTAGCCGCGATATAAAGCGGCCCAGCACAAGCCGTACTGCTAGCAACTTGAGGCAGTTGATGTGCCAATGCAGTTGGGGTCCCGTCCAAACGTCTGAGGCTGCATGCTCGTTGTACGTGGCACCCCAGCCGGTGGTGGAGGCATCTGTTGAAACAACAACATGTCTGGACACTTGTTCTAGGTGAACTCCTGTTGTAGAAAGGCAAGGTCTGACCATGGGCTGAAGGTTTGGCTACAGGCCGGGGTGATTGTCACCCGGTGTGTGCCGTTTGCCACATCCATCTCGGGACTCCGGCCTCATATGAAGCAATCCGAGCGGCATTACTGTGGCTGAGGATGCCTATGAAAAAGTTTCAGTGTTCCCGCTGTCCTGCCCTTGAGCCAGTTCAGCCAGTTTAACACCGACCGAGCACGTTCCTTCATAAGGCGTGCTGTCAGATTCAGTACGGAGCACGACTCCATACCGAGAAAAGAGATCCTCTGCATGGGGAGATTTAGCTTTTTTCCCAGTTGACCTGAAGCCCCAGATGTCTGGGAGTGCTGGAGCACCAGATCCCTGTGTTCGCACAACTGCTCTCGCGAGTGGGCCAGTATGAGTCAGTCATCGAGATAGTTGAGGATGCGAACATCGTTTTCCTTCATCGGAACAAGGACCACCTCCACAACCTTCGTAAAGATGTGAGGCAACAGGGACAGCCAGAGGGGGAGGACTTTGTACTGATATGCCCGACCCTTGAACGCAAAGAGTAGGAAGGGAGAATCCAGACATGAAAGTATGCTTCCTTCAGGATGATCGCTGCAAACCAATCTCAAGGACGGATGCATTTGAAAATGCGTTTCTGCTTGGGTACAATGAGGTAGGGACTGTAGAACCCTACTTCATATCGGCTGGAGGGACCAGCTCCATTGCTTCCTTCACCAGTAGGACTGCGATTTCTGCCTGTAAGACAGGAGCATCCTCGTCCAGCAAAGAGGTGAACTTAATAGCCCTGAACTTTGGGGGAGCTGGGTGTACTGAATTGTATAGCCGAGTCTGATAGTCCGAATGAGCCAGCGGAACGGGCTGAGGAGCACTAGCCAGGCCCCCAGAGTCTGTACAAGCGGGGTCAAATGGACCACAGACGTAACCATAGTGAGGCAGAGAGGTAGAGCACAGGGAGCAGACCTGGCAGGCATCACGTCCCGGATTGGGGTTTGAGCGTGCGGTACATCACTTACCTGGCTCCAAGTTTGGGAGGGGGTGCATGAGAAGACATTGCGTCCCCGAACCGCACCCCGCTGGGCCAGTGGAGCAGACGAGCCTGGAGACCACCAAGACGTAGCAGCTGGGACAGAAGACCTCCACGGTGGAACTGGAGACCACCCTGGCAGACAAGGCTGAGCTAGAGACCACAACGGCAGACAAGAAGCTCACCAAAGTGAAGCAGGGGGAACTGGAAAAGAGAGCGCAGAGAGTTTAGCTATAGCCTCTTTGGCCTAAACTGGACAGGCGGGGAGTTCATAGACTGCCTCAAGTTTGAAGGCTGCTTCCTTGGTTGTAACAGGGTAGACAAGAGGGTTCAAGGGTGACCTTTGTAGTTGTATCAAGGCCATCAGAGAGTTCAGGGATGACCTCTTTGGCTGTGTCTGAGCAGGTAATGAGTTAAAAAACAGCCTCCATGGCCATAACAGGGCAGATAGAGGGTACAGAGCCACCATGGCCATGATAGGACAGACAACGAGTCCGCCATCACAGAAAGCGCAATCGATGATGGAAGTTGCTCTGAGACCACCGGACTTGGGACCACTGAACTTGGAATCACAGTGATCACCGGACTCGGGATGCTGGCCGCTCGCACTGGCATCAGTTGTGGGTCCCCCCACACTATAAATCAGCCTCCAACGCCCAGGGGCATTCTTTGTAGACGGCTGGAGACTCTCGTGTGGCAGCCATGATGGCTGATTAAGGTTTGGACAGGAGTGAACCCAGCTCCATGACCATTGGAGCTGATGAAGCGTAGCCTGTCTGTCAGTGCAATTTCATCAAAAGGTACCTGATATGAAAACTCACAAAACGGTTGGACGTATTCCTCATTCGACTTTTGGCGTAGTCTTCTGAATAACTGCTCCAAGACTTGATCGGCTATCCAAGTGCAACCTAGTGAGTACGGGGAATGGATTATGAGCAATACATTTCATCTTGGGAGAGAAAAGGAGTCAGGATGAGTGGCCTCTGGTAGAGATCATGGGCAGTCCAGCTGGACAATCTTACACTATCTAGATGTTTATGGTTGTTAATGAATGGGACGCTAAATATAATTTTTACTTTTAACAAGATTTTCTCAATAAAAAAGGCAAGATAAACCTGGTGTCCTCCATGATTCCTGTTCTTTCTGACAACAAATCACTTGAATGTCACTAGCTCATAATCATGACTTCAGAAGTGGGAAGTAGAAACTTTCTGATAGCACATGAGGGCTGTAATAAATGGAGGCCAGACGTGCTTAACAGAACTGTACAACTTTACTGTCATTCACGTTGGCATAACCACACTTGACAGCATACCGTCACTTCTTACTTCCCGCAACACACAAAGACTCTCTTAAAGTGACAGCATAACATAAACTAGAACCTTTCTTAAAGGTACCATAACCCATTATCATAACATCTCTCCCCCCAAAGAATCAACATTACCAACCCTTAACAGCCCAATCAGAATGTCTCTTTTTTTCAGTATCCCCATACAGGCTATTTAACAATTAACCCTACTATGACCTAAAGATTAAGCCTATTAGGTGCTTTCTTTTTGCGTCCTGATCTCCTTAAAGTCTCTAAAGTTTCCTCAGGGACGATTGGTACACTTCCTGGAGGCACAAGTGCCCCCTGTGGCACAGAGACAGCTGTTATGTCAGAGTTCTCTCGTTTTTCAGCCCTTTCCACTTGATCCTCACACTCCTGCTGCTCCTCTACATGATCCTGATGACGACGGACATCACGTCCATCTGACAGCCTAACTACACATGAGCGGTGACCACTTTTTTTCACAACGGCTCCCGGCAACCAGCGCTGACCTCTGGCGAAATTTCTGACAAAGACCGTCTCACCTTCCCCGAAGCTCCGTTCTCTTGCATGCTTGTCATGACGAGCTTTCTGCTTCTCTTGCTGGATTCTCACTTTCTCCCCAACATCAGGATGCAGCAAATCTAGGTGAGATTTCGGTTTCCGACCCAGCAACATCTCTGCGGGCGCCAGGCCTGTAGTAGTCTGCGGAGTAATCCGATATTGTAACAGAAAACGAGAGAGGTTAGTTTCAACATTTGCCCCTGACATCTTTTTTAAACCGGTTTTCAACGTCTGCACCGCTCTCTCGGCCAGCCCGTTCGATGCCAGATGGAAAGGTGCTGTACGAATGTGTCTAATTCCATTCCTCTTGACAAATTCTTGAAACAGCTCTCCTGTAAAGGTCGGTCCATTATCAGTTACAACTACATCCGGCAGTCCGTGTATTGAAAACACTTGGCGCAGTGTGTCAATTGTCACAGCAGCTGTAATGTTTTTCAAAATGTGTGCTTCCAGCCATTTGGTGCGAGCATCCACCATGACCAAAAACATACGCCCCATGAAAGGACCCGCAAAGTCCAAGTGCAACCTGGACCAAGGCCTGTTAGGCCACTCCCAGGGCTGAAGAGAAACGGGTGGGGGCATTTTCTGGTTTTCCTGGCACTGCCTGCAGCGTTGGACCTTGTGTTCGATATCTTGATCCATATTTGGCCACCAGACATAGGCCCTCGCTAAACTTTTCATGTGTGAAACCCCAGGAAGGGCTATGTGGACCTCCTGTAAGACTCTGGCTCGCCCTGGCAGAGGCACCACCACTCTTGAACCCCATAAGATGCAACCATCCTGAACTGAGAGCTCATTTTTCTCAAAAGGTTTCAACTCCGCGTCTGCAACAATGGATGGCCAACCCTGTAGCACAAATCTTTTGACTTCTGACAAGACCTTGTCCCTTTCTGTCCAAGCTTTGATCTGCTTCGCACTCACTGGTGAGTCACTCAACTTTTCCAGCAGGAAACAGTTTCAGGGGGCAGAGGAGTGGACACAGGGGTGTCTGGAAGTGGCAATCGGCTCAATGCATCCGCATTGGCATTCTCCTTCCCCACTCTGTACACTATACGATATTGAAAGGCAGACAATGTCAGTGCCCACCTCTGGATACAAGCTGACGCCATGGAAGGGAGACTCTTATGCTCACTGAACAGGCTCATCAACGGCTTATGGTCCGTGAAAACTGTGAAGGAACGGCCGTAGAGATATTGGTAAAAACGCTTTACAGCAAATACCACGGCCAAGCCCTCTTAGTCTAGTTGAGAATAACCCTTCTCTGCTTTTGTAAGCGTCCTTGATGCAAATGCAATGGGTTTCTCTGAGCCCTCCTCCATTATGTGTGACAGAATGGCCCCAATGCCATATGGAGAGGCATCAAACGACACTGTAAGCTCCTTCTCAGGGTCAAAATGGACTAACACACTGGCTGACTGCAGCAGATTTTTGACTTTGGTGAAAGCAGCCTCCTGCCCTCCCCACTTCCACTGGCAATCATGATGTAACAGCCTGTACAACGGGGCCAGCACAGTTGATAGCTCCGGCAAGAACTTCCCATAATAAGTTACCATCCCCAGGAATGACTTAAGCTCTGACACATTTCCCGGCTTGCGGGCCTCCTTGATGGCCCTGACTTTTTCTGCCACTGGAAAAAGGCCATGGGCTGATATTTAATGTCCCAGGTAGGTTACACTCTCTGCCTGGAATGTACACTTGCATTTTTTTAGCCGCAGCCCTGCCTCGCCTCTGACATCCTCTTGAGCACCTGGTCCAGGTTACTGAGATGCTCCTCTTCTGTATTCCCTGTGACCAGAATGTCATCAAGGTATACTGCCACGTTTGGAAATCCCTGCAACAGGTTTTCCCTTGTTCTTTGAAAAATGGCCGGGCTAGACGCCACCCCAAACACCAGCCTGTTATATTTAAACAGCCCTTTGTGAGTGTTGATCATGACGCATTGCTTTGACTCCTCATCCAGCAACAACTGTTGATAGGCATGACTCATATCAAGCTTAGTGAAGGTTTTGCCTCCCGCCAGCATTGAGAACAAATCTTCCACTCTTGGGATAGGGTATGTCTCCACCTTCGCTGTTTGATTGATTGTCAGCTTATAGGCTACGTGCACAAGTGTAGTTTCGAACTTCCGCTATTGTCAGAAGTCGGCATATCAGTTTCCGGTTTACGATTGTTCTTCCGCATCCGCTATAAACAAACAAGATGAGTGCTGCTGTTGTACGAAAAAAAGAGTTCTTAAACACATCTAAGTTTCTAAGAACTGTAGGTGGATCTAACGCCCGTTTCACACATAGCCTACTCCGTTTGCAGTGCAGGAGCAGCCCGTGCTATAGTGCTTTATCATATGATGCGTTTGCGGGGAATAACTGATCCGTGGCTGTACCACAAACACATACTTACTTTTTTTATTTAAAATCCAGAAGTTATGCTGCAACTTTTATTTAAAAAAAGCGATTCTCTTGTTTACACTCTTTAATGGACGTATGCACGTTTAAACACAATTTAAACAACGTAAGTTAGGGCTATTATTCCATGCATGACTTATACTTATATTAAGTTGCTCAAGCAAGTGGTCAAATATTTACCATATTAAAATCGCAAATATTTTAAATAATAATAATAAAAAAAAAAAACAGCCGACTCACATGCCTGAAAATGTAGTACTTTCACCATAAATGCGTTTCATTAAATAAAATGTAGTAATCTCACCATAAATGCATTAATTATATACCGGTACTACTATTTTTCACAGTCATCTGAAGACTGTGAAGACCGGGGTAAATCAAGGAAAACTTCAACAAGGCGACATGAACAACACTCGTCTCATTCGTGGAGGTGGAAAAACAAGTTCTTTGAGATACACAAGTTTTATTGAAATTTATTGAAAAAAATTCTGGTACAGGAATCAGGATAATACAGTCCTCTATTCCATACTCTAAATGACACAAACTAAATATATATACATATAAATTCACATTTTGATTTTATAAAAAACACATTAATTTCATAATTTAAGTTTTCCTAACATCCTAAATAAATTACATAAAATTAATTACATTAGTTACAGACAAACTTTATAATTATACATAACACCTTTTGACAGGCAAAATGCATCCAGGCTGTTCTTAAAGGAATTAATAGAAGGGGAACACACAATTTCTTCTGGAAGCTCATTCCATGATTTTACCACACGTAGTGTAAAAAAGTTCTTTCTTTTTTCGGACATGCATGTTCTAGGGTAAAGTTTTAACGAATTCCCTCGTGTCTCGTACCTATTTTTCCAGAACTGAACGATAGGTTCAACTGTTACATCGTATATTCCCTGTACAAGTTTATATACTTGAATCATATCTCCTCTATATCTCCTAAATTTAAGAGTCGGCAAACATAATTTCCTCAATCTATCTTCATACGACACATTTTTCATTCCTGGAATTAATTTAGTAGCTCTTCTCTGGACCCTTTCAATTCTTTCCACATATTTTAATTTATATGGACACCAGACTGAGCTCGCATATTCAAGATGTGATCTTACCAGGGATTTATACAATGGTAAAAATATGTCCTTGCCTAAATTTTCAAAAGTTCTTCTTATTATTGCAATCATAGATGTTGCTTTTTTGACTTTTTCAGAAATATGTGTGTGGAATTCAAGTGAACCATCTACCACAACACCTACGTCCCTCTCCTCATGTACAGGATTAACCACTATATCCCCAACTACATAACTGGCTACAATGTCATTTTTTTCCCCATTATCTATTATCTATAAAATTCAAATGCAAAAGAAAAGGCATTTGAGTTGGCTGTTTTTGTCAATTTTAAGTTTTTATTTAAAATATTTGCGATTTTAATATAGTAAATATTTGACCACTTGCTCGAGCAACTTAATATAAGTAGCTATAAGTAATGCATGGAATAACAGCCCTAACTTACGTTGTTTAAATTGTGTTTAAACGTGCATACGTCCATTAAAGAGTGTATACAAGAGAATCGCTTTTTTTTAAGATAAAAGTTGCAGCATAACTTCTGGATTTTTTTCAATAAAAAAAGTATGTGTTTGTGGTACAGCCGTGGATAAGTTATTCCCTGCAAACGCATCATATGATAAAGCACTATAGCACGCGCTGCTCCTGCACTGCAAACTGAGTAGGCTATGTGTGAAACGGGCGTTAGATCCACCTACAGTTGTTAGAAACTTGTTTAAAGGGATACTCCCAGTGTTGTAGTCGAGACCAGCTCACTCGAGTCCGAGTCGAGACCGAGACCATAGAGGGTCGAGTCCGAGTCGAGACCAAGACCATATAGGGTCGAGTCCGAGTCGAGACCGAGACCAAAGAGAGTCGAGTCCGAGTCGAGACCGAGACCAGAGAGGTTGGATAACCTAGGTTGGGTCTGAAACCAGACCTAAAGATATCTTCAAGAATATGTAAAATATTTGGTGGTAACAATAAAATTGGCACCATACTCAAACAGTAAATCAAATATACCATGGAATCATACACTGTAATGGTAAAAAGGCCACATAGCGGTGTAAAGGTAATTGTATTAAAATTATGACTTACAATCAGTTAGTGCTCTTACACATAACATACTGCACACGAATTCTGTGTGGCTCTTATATGCAAACTGAATTATGGATGATAAGGCAGACATTTTCAATACATAGTTGAGCTAGAGGCCACATCACATCTGACCTGGGTCCTGCTGCATTTGCGCGCCGCAAACGTTACGGTGTGTTCACACCGAACGCGAATAGAGCGTCAAATACGCGTCTATCGCGTCTAGTTAGACGCTTGAACATTCGGTTGAGTTCAAATTTTTCTACTTGAGCGGAAGGCAAACGCGTCGCCCAATTCGCGTCATTCGCAACGCCCGGAGCGAATGATGCGCCTATTCGCGTCTTTGCATTGACTTTGTATGTAATCTACTCGCGCAAATAATTAAATTCGCGTTCGGTGTGAACACACCATTAGTCTCAAGTCATGCGCAGTTGCGCACAAGAAAGTCGGCAAGACGTTTCAATCAAACAACAATTTAAAGAAATATTAACATACAGTAATAATCATGACATATTTTGAATGGGTCTCGAGTGGACTCGGGAATAAGTCCGAGTCCTAATATGTTCGAGTACGAGTCAATTCCGAGTCAAAATGCACACGAATCCATGACAAGACCGAGACCATTAAAATATGGTCTCGAGACCGAGTCCAAGACCGAGTCCGAGTCTCGAGTACACAACACTGGATACTCCACCGGTTTTTCATATTAAACTGTTATTCCCTTAACTAAGACGAGTTGATACATACCTCTCTCGTCTCAGTGCGTGCATTCAATCGTTCTGTCTTGCGGTGAAACTTTGTTTACACTTAGCTTAGCTGTAATTGTATGGCGGAATACCATTGCAAGTGCTTCGACTCGGCGCAGTAATATCATCACTCCTCTCTCGAGGACTTTTTCTCGAGTGAATGTATTACTGCGCCGAGTCGAAGCACTTGCAATGGTATTCCGCCATACAATATAGTTATCCATTTTACACGCTTAGAAAAGCGCAACGTTTTATTTTGTGTCACCGTTTTAGGTCGAGTTACACTACTCGAGTAACTTTATTTAAATAGGGAAAACGTGGAGGTGTTTGGTCGCTTCTCTGCTTGGCCCATATTGAATGAACTGGGCAAGCTAAGTGTCAAACAAAGTTTCACCGCAAGACAGAACGATTGAATGCACGTACTGAGACGAGAGAGGTATGTATCAACTCGTCTTAGTTAAGGGAATAACAGTTTAATATGAAAAACCGGTGGAGTATCCCTTTAAGAACTCTTTTTTTCGTACAACAGCAGCACTCATCTTGTTTGTTTATAGCGGATGCGGATGAACAGTCGTAAACCGGAAACTGATATGCCAACCACATCCCCAGCACAAAGCCCTTTTATGAGTCTTATCTCTCCCCAGTTTAACTGAATTTTACTGAGCCAATCACGCCCCAGCAGGTTCGGGCCTGTTCCCTTGACAACGAGCAAGCGAGCTTCAGCCGCCTGGCTTCCATAGGCAATGATCACTTCAATCGCACCCACCTGGAATGATCTCTCCTGTATATGTTCTCAATTTAATGGAAGACTCACACAATGCTGGTATCTGCTCATCAGTCCATAACTTCCCATAAGTCTCCTCACTGATGATTGATGCAGAAGCTCCTGTCAATCTCCATCTTAAGGTTTGCTCCAGTAATTTGAATTGTTACATAAAGAGGGTCTGAACGAGTTTCACTCAAATTAAACATTGACTAGGGACATGTCTCCTCTTGTTCAGTCTCCACTACGTGATGTGTCTTTAAGTGAGTTTTCCATCCGCCCTTTGAGTTTTTCCCTGTAGATTTGTTGCCTCTGCATTTCTTTGCCAAAAGTCCCTTCTTGCCACAATTATGGCACACAGTGTCTTTGGATTTACAAACATTTGCAAAGTGAGCTCCCCCACATCTGTAACATTCTACTGATTTCACTTTAACAGCCTTAGACAAATGAAACACATCACTCTGAGCACTGCCACTTGCTTTCTGAATATCCTTTGCATGTAGTGCTGCCAACTCCATACCTTGTGCGATTTCCATTGCTTTTGTAAAGGAGAGTGTCGCTTCCCCCAGCAGCCTGCGCTTAAAGCTGCAGTCCGTAGCTTTTTCCCTTTTTGTCGCCATCTCTGTTCGAAATCTGTAACTGCAGTGATTCGCGGAATCATCATCTTTACGTGGGTTGTAAATCGGCATGAAACAGCGCGGAGGAACACAGTGTTTTGAGGCGAGTGCTGCTGTCAATCACAGTGCTGTGTGGATACTGTCATTCAGAATCACAGATTAACTTTTTGAAATCTTGACCAACATAAGAATTTTCACCGGAAAATGTCTTCTGAACAAGTAAGTAACATCCATTTTTGTTCTGATCAACTAAAGGGGGGAAAAGCATTCGACATGACAAGCGATCGTTAGATTTAATCAGCGCGATTTACAGCAACCGTGCAAATCATAGCCTACTTTGTTCTCAAATTGTTCATGTTAACAACATCAGCATTGCGTGACTAACGTTATTTAATGTGTTTTATGATTACCTGTGTAGTTCAGAATTCATATTCTCCATAATAGCTAAACGAGAAAGGCACAACAAAGGAAACTCCATAACTGTGTGAATTAAGAAAACGTACTGTTACACGATTGAACTATTGAAATGTCTTACTTGTTCAGCAGAAAAAGCTGTCTCTTCTTCCGTTTCGAACCCCTTCGGGAGGAGTTCACACACCTTTCAAAAGCCCCACCGATGTGTATCCTTGTGTTCGCATGAGACGGTTTCTTTCTCTTTCCACCTTAAATCCGAAGTACGAAGTCTTTTGGGTTTTATAACTGGTTGATCTCCAGTTGACACTGATGATTGTTGTCTGGATCTTTCTGGATCCGCCATAAGTTTAATCATGTAAAGTGCTGCGAGAAAAGCCTATCTCTACATCTCCTCATGCGCAGTATAGCCGGCTAGCCGAAACTCTTTCTTTATGTGTACGGGTGTGACGTAATGACGCAAAGACATGCTCGAATTTCCCGCGAAAACCCACCAGTACCACTGGAATTAAAATCATTATTACAAGCTAAACGTTTTGAATCTAGCTATGGCAAGCAGATAGTTTTGAACACTGGCTGAAGATGTTTTTTTTTTTTTTAATAATTAATTTGGCTTTTTTTAACTTAAAAAAGCTACGGACTGCAGCTTTAATCACGTCATCATTAATTCCGCACACGAGGCGATCACGCAGCATGTCCTCCAGTACAGTACCAAACTCACAATGTTCCGACAGCTGACGCAGCTCAGCCACAAACTTTAAAATAGATTCTCCCGTCTTACGAAAATGGCTGTTGAACTTAAAACGTTGCACAATCACTGAAGGTCTAGGGCTGTGGTGGTTCTGGACCAGGTCAATTAAATCTTTGTAAGCAACTCTCCTGGCTTTCGCGGTGTTGCCAAGTTCCTCGTGAGATACGTCTTTGCTCCGCACAAACTTAACAAGATAAAGCGTTTCTTATCTTCCTCCGTGATCTCGTTCGCGGCGAAGAAATGTTCCAGACGCTCTGTATACTCGAGCCAGTCACCATTTTCTTCCACAAATTCCCACACTGTCCCGAACATCGCCATTTTGTCAATATAAATCCGTTCAAGCAGGCTTCCTCACTCGTGCCAACCCCTACGACTCGTTAGCAGAAGTGCGTCGTTTATCCTCGTCGCCAATGTAATAAATGGAGGCCAGACGTGCTTAACAGAACTGTATAATTTTACTCTGTCATTCACGTTGGCATAACCACACTCGACAGCATACCGGGTCCGTGTGCTTGTCGGCCAACGGATTTTCGTTTTAAAAGGAAAAAAACAAAAACGAAAAACGGCCAGTTTCCCAATTACCATTAGTAAATAGGAAAACAAAAAACGGAAAACAACCCATTATTCGTTTTTTGTTTTGATATTAAAAAACGGAAAACGAAAAACAATCTCGTTATCCGATTGTCCTTCATGTGTTTATAGATGGAAATCGGAAATCAAAATATGTATGTATAAAGGAGGAAGGTACGTTTTAACCGTTTGTTTTTTTGGTATAATTAACAAAGGAAAAAAACAGAAACAGGCCGTTTTTCCGTTTTTTGAATTTTGGCCTGAAACGAAAAAACAACATTCAGTTTGATTTTTCGTTTTTTCGTTTTTTTTTTTTTATCAAAACAAAAAACCGAAATTCAGCGCAATGTCTTGTTCCCTTTCGAGAGGTCTCTCCTATTGCGTAAGTAGCTTACGCTATGGGAAAACTCCTTTTCTCGAGAATATTGAAGTCTTTATGTAAAACGCATTGCAGCTGCACAGCTGACAGCAATGAACGAAGGAACTCGGTCATTGGCTGTGCTGCGGCAACTTGCTTGAACCAATGACGGGGCGACTCTGAATGCGCGACCAATGAGCGCGCTTCGCGCCTGCGCGCGTCAGAGCCCGCCAAGATGGGCGTGGCCAAGCTATATATTGGGCGCCCCGTCATGAGAGTTCTTTAGATTTAATCTCCTTCAGCGAACACCTTCTTCGCTGGATCCTCCGGATTATTGGAAGCCTTCGCCGCCGTGGAAAAGCATACCAGCGGGATTGCTACGAGGACGTCGGCACCTTCAGCCGCCTTCAAGCACCTCCTACTGAGCCATCCGGCGCGCCATATACGCAAGTATTTTACATCTGTCCGCCCCGCGACATTTGTGAAAGAGCAAATTTCCATTAAGGCGTTGTTTCAAATGCCTTCCTGCGCGTCGTGCAGAGACCTTCTCCCGGACGGGGATCGTCACATCATCTGCGCTCGCTGCCTGGGCCGTGACCACGCAGAAGCTGCATTGACCAAGGGCGGATGCCCGGAATGTGATGACCTGGGTCTCTCCGCACTACGGGCTCGCCTCGCCGCTTTCGCCGTGAGCGAGCCCATCGCCACCCCTCTGTTTGAGCCGCGCACTAAGAAAAAGCGCCGCTCACAGAGGCTTCCTGAACCTGAGCTCAGTGACGTCACGCCGAGCCAGTCTCCGCGTGCTTCACCGCCGCTCTTGCCTTCCCCACCGCCGGTTCAGTTCACCCAGCCGGACCCACACCCCTCTGGCAGAGCGGTGGGCCTTGTGACTTTCGGCGCGTCCGAGGACGACGGGGGAATGGACGACAGCTTGTCCATCGACGCTGCATCGGACGACTGGCCGGGCTCCACTCTCGACCCCGCCCCGTCGACGCTAGCTAGCACGAGCGGGGGCTCCACTATGGATACTGAGATTATCCGTGTCCTCTCTAAGGCCGTGGAAGACCTCGGGCTCGATTGGTCTTCTCCCGAAGAGCCAACCCGGAGCCGACTGGATGAGTGGTTTCTGCAGGGGCGCCAGCAGGCCCCTCGGCAAAGGCCTTCTCCCTTCTTCCCGGAAGTTCACGACGAACTCACCAAGTCGTGGAAAGCCCCCCACTCTGCGCGCCTAAAGCCTTCTTTTTCTTCTTCGCTCTCCTCAGTGGACGGCGCGAAGGAAAGAGGCTACGAGGGAACGCCGCCCCTCGAGGAGGCCGTGGCCAATCATCTCTGCCCGCCCTCCACCTCCGGATGGAAAGCCAAAGCTTCCCACCCCTCGAAACCCTGCCGCACTACCTCTGCTCTCGCCGGTCGCGCCTACGCCGCCGCCGGCCAAGCTGCATCAGCGCTTCACTCAATGGCGGTACTTCAAGTGTTCCAAGCCAAGCTTCTCCGCTCTATGGACGAGTCTGGCCCCGAACCCGAAGCCTTCAGGGACTTACGCAGCGCGACTGATATAGCTCTGCGAGCCACGAAGGCCACCGCCCAGTCCATCGGCCGTGCTATGGCTAATTTGACTGTTCTCGAGCGCCATCTGTGGCTGACTCTGACTGAAATGAAGGACGCGGATAAGGCGCCATTTCTCGATGCGCCTATCTCCACCAGCGGGCTGTTTGGACCGGCGGTTAAAGGTTTCGCCGAACGCTTCACTGAGGCCCAGAACGCTTCACAAGCTATGCGTCATTTCCTGCCAAAGCGCTCCAGCTCATCGCAGAGCAGACAGAGACCGCCGCAGCCGCAGCGGGCTAGAACAGCCCCCACCGCCTCTCAGCCCGCGCCTCAGGCTGACGCTCGACGCCGCTCGCGCTCTCACAACCGCAAGCCGCCTCCTGAGCGACGGGGTCCTCGGCCCAAGATTGTGCTGAACCCTGAGCCTCGAAAGCCGTCCTAGCCACAGAAATGAGAAGAGAGAGTACGTGTCTCGCAAAAGCCGGACCACTCTCTCCGCAAAAGCTCAAACATTACCCAGTCCACTTACAGGCGGCTGGATATGTCCATACAGCAGTCAATGGGCCAGTCACAGAGCTCGCTCACCTGCAAACAAACGCCGTTTTTACGGCGACGCACAGAAAACACAAAAAGAGTCTTTTTCTGCCTGCATCACTAAGGGTTCACATGTCCACAAAGTGTGCATTCCCAGATACTGTCAAAACAGTGCCAAATTCATTCCCAGCTCAGGCTGCGCTTCCCATGAATGTAGATCACGTGCCTACGGTCATGTACGCACCACTACACACAAGCACTGTTCACACAGTTATAAATTCATCCCCAGTAAAAGCGGGAAACATTATAAAAGTGACGCGTGTGCCTACCACTGTTTATGCACCCCCACTTATAAACACTGCCCTTACAGTGTCAAACAAAACCTCAGCTCAGGCTGCGAGTTTTACAAACACAGCGCGCACTGTTGTAATCACACACGCGCCCATTCACTCAGCTGCTCAGCGCGCGCCCGCGCCCCTGAGAGCTATGAGCTCAGGCGATTCGCTAGCCGGGTCCCTACGTCACAGCGGCCCGCCCCTAGCATGTATTCAGCCCATATCTGTACACGCAGCGGCATGGGAAAACATTCCAGATATGCCGAAATGGGTATTAAATATAGTAAAGCACGGATACTCGCTCCAGTTCGCTCGCAGGCCACCACGTTTTACGACTGTGGTCGAGACGAAAGTGAGAAAAGAGTGTTCACATGTTCTACGCACCGAGGTGCGCAAACTAATAGAAAAGGGCGCTGTGGAAACTGTTTCCCCCTCTCTGAGCGGGACAGGTTTTTACAGCCGCTATTTTCTCGTCCCGAAAAAGGATGGCGGTCTCCGCCCCATCCTAGATCTCAGACACCTGAACAAAGCACTAATGATTCGCTCGTTCAGAATGTTAACAACCAAGCATATCCTCGCGCAAGTGCGCCCAGGAGATTGGTTTCTCTCAGTGGATCTGAAAGATGCTTACTTTCACATTCCAATAGCGCCTCATCACAGGCCGTTTCTGAGATTCGCTTTCGAGGGACAGTCATACCAGTACACAGTACTCCCGTTCGGCCTGTCCCTGGCTCCCCGTACATTCACGAAATGTATGGATGCAGCACTTTCCCCCCTAAGACAAAGGGGAGTGCGAATACTGAATTATCTCGACGATTGGCTGGTTCTAGCACAATCAGAGAGTCAGCTAATAACACACAGATCTTGGATTATCAGCCATTTAGAATGCCTGGGTCTAAGAATCAATTTTGCAAAAAGCATACTATCTCCCAGCCAGAGAATTTCTTTCCTGGGAATAGTTCTAGACTCGATGCAAATGACAGCGCGTCTCTCATCGGAGCGCGCGCTCACCATCCGGCGCCTTGCAACATCATTCAGAGCGGGCGCGCGCGCCCCCGTCAAACGGTTTCAGAGGATGCTCGGTCTCATGGCCTCAGCATCGGCCGTACTCCAGCTAGGATTGTTGCATATGCGCCCTCTCCAACGCTGGCTCAAGAGCCGCGTCCCTACTCACGCGTGGCGTTCGGGCCACTTTTTAATCAGAGCGAACCACGGCTGTATAAAAGCCCTGACGCACTGGAAAGCCGCCGACTGGTACCAGTCAGGCGTGAGTCTGGGTGTGAACACAAGGAGAAAGATGATAACGACAGATGCCTCCAAAATAGGTTGGGGGGCCCTTTACGAGGGCAGGCCTGTCTCCGGCTTTTGGTCAAACCCGGAGAAGCGCCTACACATAAACTGTCTGGAAATGAAAGCGGTCGCTTTGGCTCTCAGAGCCCTGCTCCCACATCTAAAAAACGAACACGTCCTGGTCCGAACGGACAACATGACGGTAGTGTCGTACATAAATCGCCAGGGTGGACTCAGGTCGAGCTCCATGCATTCAATGGCCAGGAGACTCATTTTATGGTCCCAGCACAACTTGCGCTCGCTGAGAGCAGCGCATGTGCCAGGCGCCCTGAACCAGGGGGCAGACATGTTATCCAGAGACAAGATTCTCCCAGGAGAATGGGCTCTCAACCCTCTGACGATTCAGTGGTTATGGAAAACCTTTGGCAAAGCGGAGATCGACCTCTTCGCCTCCAAGGAGAACGCGCACTGCTCTCTTTTCTTCACGAAAAGCACGGACGCGCTCGCCCAGAGCTGGCCGAGCCGCCCCTTATATGCCTTTCCCCCGATCGCGATGCTGCCACAGGTCATCAGTCGGGTCAGAGAGGAGGGAAACGCAGTGCTGCTGATAGCCCCACTCTGGAAGAACCAAACATGGTTTCCAGATCTGATGCAAATGCAATCTGCACCACGGCCGATTCCACTGAGGCCAGACCTCCTCAGTCAGGCCAGCGGGATGATATTTCATCCCCGCCCCGATCTGTGGGCCCTTCATGCATGGCCCCTCAACGGGTTCCCAGGAACCTCGCGAGCGGAGCACTAAAAACCATCGCTGAGGCGCGGGCGCCCTCCACGAGACGCTTATATGCCCAGAAATGGAAAGTGTTCGGTGACTGGTGTAATACCAAGGGCCTGAACCCTGTAACATGCGAGATTACGAGTGTACTCGTTTTCCTACAAGGGCTTCTGGAGGCGGGCCGCACCCCCTCCACGCTCAAAGTATATGTGGCTGCCATCACAGCATCACACGACCTTGTAATGGAACGTCCATTGGGAAGAAACGACCTAATTATTCGTTTCCTAAGGGGCGCCAGGAGGATGAACCCTTCACGCCCCCCCCTCAGTGCCGATCTGGGACCTAGCTACGGTCCTAGACGCTCTTAAAGGGCCCCCGTTCGAACCACTCCGAACCGTGCACCTTAAACAGCTCTCGCTCAAGACGGCGCTCTTGCTGGCACTCGCCTCGGTCAAGAGAGTGGGCGACCTGCACGCCCTTTCAACAAGCGCTGCCTGCCTAGAATTCGGACCTAACGACTGCAGGGTCGTCCTTAGACCGAAACATGGGTATATTCCTAAAGTGCTCACCACTCCCTTCAGAGCACAGGTTATCTCCCTAACTGCGCTTTCGTCTTCAGCAGACGAACACGACGCTAATCTACTCTGCCCCGTTAGGGCTCTCAGAGTGTATTTGGAGCGTTCTGCCCTATTCAGACAGACAGAACAACTGTTTGTATGCTTTGGCGGCCGTACGAAAGGTTCCGCCGTTTCAAAGCAGAGAATCTCTCACTGGATAGTCGAAGCTATAGCTCTGGCTTATGAAGCTAAGGGACTTCAATGCCCCTGGGGAGTCAAAGCACACTCCACCAGGAGTGTGGCTTCTTCCTGGGCATGGTCGAGCGGGATACCGATCGAGGATATTTGTGCGGCGGCAGGCTGGGCCTCACCGTCCACATTTATCAGATTCTACAACCTACAGGTCCCGACATTGCATTCCAATGTGCTAGCAGCATAATGCTAGTTGAACTGCGAGTTCGTATCTAGATTATGTATGTGCTTGTGTCACACTGAGCGCCTTCTAGCCACTCTGTATTTTTTCCCACATATAAAGCTCGCCTCTGCCGGCTAGTTGGATGATAACTTTGCTTTTTAGCTCAGGCACCTGCCTCTGGCTATCATAAGGCGAAGTTCAGCACGCACGGCGTTTTGCATGGTGTTCCCATAGCGTAAGCTACTTACGCAATAGGAGAGACCTCTCGAAAGGGAACGACTCGGTTACTAACGTAACCTCGGTTCCCTGAGAGGAGGGAACGAGTATTGCGTAAGCTGCCGTGCTTGTGCTTGGTTAGTTCGCTTCAGTCGTTTTAACCTAAAGAACTCTCATGACGGGGCGCCCAATATATAGCTTGGCCACGCCCATCTTGGCGGGCTCTGACGCGCGCAGGCGCGAAGCGCGCTCATTGGTCGCGCATTCAGAGTCGCCCCGTCATTGGTTCAAGCAAGTTGCCGCAGCACAGCCAATGACCGAGTTCCTTCGTTCATTGCTGTCAGCTGTGCAGCTGCAATGCGTTTTACATAAAGACTTCAATATTCTCGAGAAAAGGAGTTTTCCCATAGCGTAAGCTACTTACGCAATACTCGTTCCCTCCTCTCAGGGAACCGAGGTTACGTTAGTAACCGAGTCGTTTTACATTATTACTGACAAAACAAATTTACTACTCAATACAGGTCCTTCTCAAAAAATTAGCATATTGTGATAAAGTTCATTATTTCATTTCATTACAATATGCAATTTTTTTTAGAAGGACCTGTATTTCCTTTCATGGGTGGGTGGGACTGTATCAACCCCTTGCTTCTGATTGGATAGTGTGCTCTCCCAGTTATGTCAGGCTACTTTTCAAAATGAAGGTTCTCCCAAAGAATTTCCATTACTGCTGTGGCTCTCCCTCCAGATTCAGTTACCCATTCAGAATAGAGCTTGCCTTGTTTGCCAGAAATAGACCTTTACTCAGAGTAGATGGCATATGTAATGTTATGAAACGAAAACAAGGTTGACACTAAGACATTGAAGGTGCAGGTTCTGCATATCGGGCCTCCATGAAATTCGTAATTAAAGACTTAAAGGGATAGTTCACCCAAACAATGTCCTCATTTACTCACCCTCATGTCGGTCCAAACCCAGAAGACACGAATTAAGATATTTTTAATATTCTCTCATTCTTTTGTCCATCCGTTGAAAGTCCACACAACCAACATTTTCTGGATACAAAAACGTCATAAAGACACCATCAAACTCTAATCCATATGAATCAAGAGGTTTAATCCAAGTCTTCTGAAGATGCACAATCGCTTTATATGTTGAACAGATTTAATTTAGGCACGTCAAATATGGTCATGTTTGATTAGAAGATTTGGATTATAATGTTTGATTCATATGGATCACTTTTACAATGTCTTTATGAACTTCATGAAGCTTGAAGATTTGGGTTGTGTGGACAAAAAAAACTGAAACTATTAGGGGTTGAGCTGCTTCAGATTTTTTAAAGTCGACATTTATGTGATTAAAGCAGAGTCGATGTCGACTAGTCTCTGATGACGTCATGAACTAATAAGATGAACCTCGATCTGAGACTTGAACGGATATTTCGGATAAGCGGGTGAAGGGGTCCCAGATAGCATGTGATCCAGTAGCTTAACTTTGTTTTAAAAAGTGAGTGGGACAGGTGTGTGTGTCTGTGTGTGTGTGTGTGTGTGTGGTGTTTGGGGGTGGGGGTGGGGGGGTGGGGGTTTGGGGGTGGGGGGTGGGATCTAATATATGTTGTAAGTGGCGAGTATTTTTACGTGAATAAATACATAGATCCGAATGTTATTTTTATGCACTTTATTGGTCCAGTGGCAGAACTTTCGCCTAGCGTGTCAGAGGTTCTGGGTTCTAATCCGCATTAAGTAGTATAGTTTTTTTTTCTCATCAAAACCGATTGTTTATTAGTGGTTGTATATCAAGCAGGGACACGTTTTTTGTGCATTATTTTGTGATTTCACCGTAACGAATAAAGAGTCTCTCCGCAACGGATTGAAGCGTGCGTCCGTGTGAAGACTGTACGCGAGTCACAACAGAACACTGTATCCGCGCCACTGATAGCAGCGGCAACGAACACTTTGGTCACTTGATTTAAAAAAACAACACATTTCTCGCCTCTTATTTAACAAACGAACGAAATGAATGTTCTACTAGAGTTAACTGGATATTTTTTATTTATTCGTATTGGTACATACATCCGTGCCGCGAGATGTTTCAAAAGTGGTGGGGACACAATCGACCCTGGCAAAAAGTGGTGGGGACATGTCCCACCCGCAAATTACGCCTGGGACATGTCCCACCCGCAAATTACGCCTATGATGTAATCATTGAAACAATGTTAACTCAGTGTTGATGCCTCAACGCTAATTGCATTGAATTAACGTTACAAAGTAATGTTGCTTTAATATCACTCTTGCACCCTCAGTTAATGTTGAAATAATGTTGGGAATTCAACCAAAAATCAATGGTAATAGTAGGCTATTGATTCAACATTACAAAGTGATATTTTATCAACATCACTCTTGCACCCTCAGTTAATGTTGAAATAATGTTGGGAATTCAACCAAAAATCAATGGTAATAGTATTGATTCAACATTACAAAGTTATATTTTATCAACATCACTTTTGCACCCTCAGTTAATGTTGAAATAATGTTGGGAATTCAACGGTAATAGTATTGATTCAACATTACAAAGTGATATTTTATCAACATCACTTTTGCACCCTCAGTTAATGTTGAAACTATTTTGAACAAAAAATCAATGGTAATGCTATTGAATCAACGTTACACTATGATTGATTATACATCACTGCTGTTGAATCAATATCGAAATTAACAAAAATAATCAATGGTAATATTATTGAGTCAACGTTACACTATGATTGATTCTACATCACTGATGCGGAATCAATATTGAAATTAACAAAAATAATAAATGGTAATATTGTTGAATCAACGTTACTATGATGTTGAATCTACATCACTGCTGTTGAATTAACACTGAAATTAACAAAAAATAATCTTTGGTAATATGGTTTGATCAATGTTACAATGTGATGTTGATTCTAAATACATTTTGTTGAAAGACTGAAAAGGAATGTCAAACAATGTTGCCATCTGATGTACCAATTAATGTTGAAACAACATTAATATTTCAATCACACTTCAATGGTGCGTCAACAAATTCCTGACCATTTCAAAATTTGTCGAAAACCTTTTAAAATATTAAAGCTGCAAGCAGCATTGAAAGGGCCCTCGCACCCGTGCCACCGCCACCCGGTAGTAGTAGGTAAATATAGTAGTATGTCAAAGTCAATTACAAAAATGTCCTTTATTATGGGGATAATAGCATGCGTTATCACTCAGATAAGTGTTGCTAGCATGTTTTAGCATGTTTCTAGCATATTTAGAACTCAATGGCATATTTAATATGTTGCTAGTAGCCTACTGCATCACAGTGTAAAACATGTCACTTCCTGTCGACAGTAGATGGCACTATTACTTTAACTTAAAATTGTCATGTAGATGTGTTCAGGGCAGGACTCTTATCAAACGTGTGAAGTTTGGGGCAGATTGGACATTGCCTTCTTCAGTAACAACAACTTCCTGTTTCATTGCATTAGCATGCTTTAGCACTTAGCTAAGAATTGCTAGCATGTTTTAACATGTTTATAACATGTTTATAACTCAATGGCATATTTAATATGTTGCTAGTACTGCATCACACTGGTAAACATGTCACTTCCTGTTGCCAGTAGGTGGCGCTATTACTATGACTGAATATTCTCATGTAGATGTGTTCAGGCCATGACTCTTACCAAACGTGTGAAGCTTGGGGCAGATTGGACATTGCCTTCTTAAGTAACAACAACTTCCTGCTTCATTGCATTAGCATGCTTTAGCACTTAGCTAAGAATTGCTAGCATGTTTTAACATGTTTATAATTCAATGGCATATTTACTATGTTGCTAGTACTGCATCACACTGTTAAACATGTCACTTCCAGTTGCCAGTAGGTGGCGCTATTACTTTAACTGAAAATTGTCATGTAGGTGTGTTCAGGGTAGAACTCTTATCAAACGTGTGAAGTCTGGGGCAGATTGGACATTGCCTTCTTAAGTAACAACAACTTCCTGTTTCATTGCATTAGCATGCTTTAGCTCTTAGCTATGTATTGCTAGCATGTTTAAACATGTTTATAACATGTTTATAATTCAATGGCATATTTAATATGTTGCTAGTACTGCATCACAGTGTTAAACATGTCACTTCCTGTTGCCAGTAGGTGGCGCTATGACTATAACTGAATATGAGCATGGATATGTGTTCAGGACAGAACTCTTATCAAACGTGTGAAGTTTGGGGCAGATTGGACATTGTTTGCCTGAGTTACAGCAACTTCCTGTTTCATGGCGAAACATCGAAATTTGTCAGGCCGCCGAGGACACGCCCTTCGACGAAAACTCAAGATCTTCGCAATTTAACGTCGCAAAGGCCTTAAGATTACACTCACCAAATTTGAAGATGATCAGATTAAAACTGTAGGAGGAGTTCGTTAAAGTACGAGGCCTGAAAATGGCAAAAAACTGCACAAAAATCTGAGAGGAAGTTCAAAATGGCTGACTTCCTGTTGTGTTTAGGGCTATCCTCCAAGAGACTTTTTTGTAGGTATTGGGCCATTACATGTATGTACCGAATTTCGTACACGTACGTGAAACGTAACGGGAGGCACACTCCGTTGAACCTTTATAGGTGGCGCTATCGAGCCATTTTGCCCCGCCCAATTCTGAAACACATATCAGATGTAAATTTTCGCCAGTTCTGACGCGTGTGCACATTTTTGTGAGTTTTCGTGCATGTTTAGGCCCTCAAAAATGCGATTCATTGCGGAGAAGAAGAATAAATATAGCTGCGAGCAGCGATTACGGGCCCAAGCCGGTGGCACCGCAACCCCGGTGCCTTTAGTTACCTAAAGGCACCGGGGTGGCGGTGCCGCCGGCTTTGGCCCTTCATCGCTGCTCGCAGCTATATTTATATATATATATATATATATATATATATATATATATATATATATATATATAAAAAGCCGGTGGCACCGCCAACCTGGTGCCTTTAGGGTTATTGTGCACGACGTGACACAAAATATAAAAATATCTGCTCGCTATCTGCCGAACGGCTCTGGTAGTTCCGCTTCAGCACTGATGATGTTGTAGGAATAGTGCGCTCTGGTTGGTCTGGATTATTCGGGAATTTTTATTTCATACAGAAATAAGTTATTTATAATTCAGATGATATATATATATATATATATATATATATATATATATATATATATATATATATATATATATATATATATATATAAAGACACATAGACTATTACTTGCATTACCTGATTAGAACAATGAAAAAATAACTAAAAAAATAACTAGGGAATCACTAAACCGAGAGAATTATTCTGATTTGATGATACACTCAAAATATTACACAAGCAATCCCCTAAATTTAATGATATTCAGAACAGAAGAATTGTTAAAAACTTTAAACAAGAAGTAACCGAAATAATGTAAAACGAAAGTGAAAGTAAGTGGTGTTGGGCTCACGTAACTCTCTCATTAGAATCAAACTGTTTCAACATTTGCGATGTATTTGGATGCTTAACTATTCTTTATTATAGGCTTTGTACTTCACTCATGTTCCAATATGTGTGTGTGTGTGTGTGTGTGTGTGTGGTGTGTGTGTGTGGGTGAGGTGCGTGTGCGATTGAACTGTTACACATAAAAACATACTCCGTTATTTTGTTTATTGAGGACATCATTCAAATTGCAGAGTGTTTATTTATATTTTGTGTACACTCACAGTAAAACACAACAAAGTGCTTTTGTCAAACTATAAACTCTTGTCAAACTGTAACCTACAACTGTCCCCCAACCAAAATCTCCACCACACACACCCACATACACACACACACTGTTTAAAAGCAAAAAATATTTATCCAACCTCATTTAAAAACAGTCTGTGAGTGCCATCTTTTGGACATTCATCATATTGCATTGGTTTTAATTTCTTGTCCTTAAACAGAGCACTAATTTGTTTATTTTTAAGTTGCACATTCTACATTGATTAAAATAGAAAATCAAATGTGGTTTTTTTTATTGTAGTTTTATTTTATACAAAAAAATTATAATTCTGATAAGAATAAAGTTAGTGTGGATACAATTTTGAAGGAAAACATATACATTGATCTAATATAGCACATGAGGGAGAGAGAGAGAGAGAGAGAGAGAGAGAGAGAGAGAGAGAGGCGCGATCGAACTGTGTGTGTGTGCGTGTGTGTGTGAGAGAGAGAGAGAGAGAGGCGCGGGCGTGATCGAACTGTGTGTGTGTGTGTGTGTGTGTGCGTGCGTGAGATCGAGAGGCGCGCACGTGAACGAACTGTGTGTGTGCGTGTGTGAGAGAGAGGCGCGGGCGCGATCGAACTGTGTGTGTGTGTGTGTGTGTGTGTGTGAAAGAGAGAGAGAGAGAGAGAGAGAGAGAGGCGCGGGCGCGATCGAACTGTGTGTGTGCCTGTGTGTGAGAGAGAGGCGCGGGCGCGATCAAAATGTTTGTGTGTGTGTGTGTGTGTGTGTGTTTGTGTGTGTGTGTGAGAGAGAGAGAGAGAGAGAGAGAGAGAGAGAGGCGCGGGCGCGATCGAACTGTGTGTGTGTGTGTGTGTGTGTGTGTGTGTGCATAATAAATAAATAAAAGTGCCTATAAATATAATTTTGGACACAAGAGGGCAGTATGGCCCTATGTATGAATTTGTATTTAAACTATCACCCGAAGAGACCCCCCCTCCCCCTCCCCACACAGACACACACACATTATGGCAGGGGACACTCTCTCTGTCAGAGAGAGGGAGAGAAAATTGTCAGAATCCACATTCAAACTACAATATCTGACTTTCTGTTGGTCTGAGCTAATGGCTGTAAATTAGAAATTTGTTCAGCTTGAGGAGAAGAATATACACGCTGAGTTTTGTAACTGTAGGTAAAACTAACTAAGTTATAACACACTTTATATGTCCTATTTTAGTCATGGAAATTCATTTCCTCGCCGCAGCCAAACCGTTCGAGATATCAAAAATCCGTCCGCAATTTAGCATCCTCAAAGTCTTGACTTCATGCACACCGAGTTTGGCGATGATTGAATGAATTCCACAGCAAACGTTTTCCAAACAACCCAAAATAGCCGACTTCCTGTTGGGCTGGCGTAAAACTTGACCTGGGGAAAGATGTTCGGCCCGATGAGATCTATATGTGTACTGAGTTTCATATTAATTGATGCAAGCGTGTTTGATATATGGACCAAATAGTCGGATCCCGTTCAAGGGGGCGCTGTTGAGCCCCCCTGCCACGCCCGGGTACCAGCTTCAGCCCGGCCCTGATGGCCGTGGGTTCTGACCTGTGTGCAAAATTGCAAGAGTTTTTGAGCACGTTAAGAGCCCCAAAAGCCCCTGAAACCTTGAAATCCATTAAAAGCAATACACAAATCCCTCACACACAGAGACGGAGAGAGAGGGAGAGAAATTTCTCAGAAACATCCACATTCAAACTAAAATATCTGACTTCCTCTTGGTCTGAGCTAATGACAGTTAATTAGAAAGCTGTCCAGTTTGATCTGAACAATATGCGTACCGAGTTTTATGATTGTAGGTAAAACTATAGACCTAACTCCCCCTCTTTTGTCAAAAGGTGGCGCTACTGAGTCCCTGCACCAGGCCCGTTTCTGAAACTTTGCACATGTCTACTGGCTAATAAATGTGATCTGTCTGTCGAGTTTCATGCAATTTTAAGCAATTTCAGGCATGCTAAGAGTCTCAAAAGCATCCAAAAAGAATATTAAAGTTTGCTGCGTTGCCATGGCAACAGTATCTAAGATATCAATAATCCTTTCACAGGTCTACATCTGCCGAGTGTCTACATTATACACATCAAGTTTGAAGCAAATCGGGTAAAAATAAGAGGGTGATTTCAAAGCATTTTGAAAGTGACACACTTCCTGCTGCCAGTTGGTGGCGCTATAACTTTGACTCACAATAGTCACATCCATGTGATCGGCCTCTTACAGCGAACACACTGTTGAAGTTTCATCAAGATCAGTCAATGTATGCAGAAGTTATAACACACTTCCTGTTTCCATTATTCGCCATAAATTCGTTTCCTCGCCACGGCCAAACCGTTCGAGATATCAAAAATCCCCTGGCAATTTTTCATCCTCAATGTCTTGACTTCATGCACACCGAGTTTCGTGGCGATTGGTTGAATTCTCTAGGAGGAGTATATCGAATTCCAGGGGCATATGCTTCCAAACAAACCATAATAGCCGACTTCCTGTTGGGCTGGGGTAAAACTCATATTATTCATATTATTACATGCAAGCGTGTTTGATTTATGGACCAAGTTTTCGGACCCCGTTCCAGGGGGCGCTGTCGAGCCCCCCTGCCACGCCCAGATACCAGCTTCAGCCTGGCCCTGATGGCCGCGGGTTCTGACCCGTGTGCAAAGTTTCAAGAGTTTTTGAGCACGTTAAGGGCCCCAAAATTGCCCAAATAGTCGTAAGAAAAATATAGAAAATGACTTTCCAAACAACCCATAATAACCGACTTCCTGTTGGGCTGACGTAAAACTTAGAGCGCGAAAGTTGTTCGGCCCGATGAGATCTATAAGTGTACCGAGTTTCAGATTATTACATGCAAGCGTGTTTGATATATGGACAAGTGTTCAAACACCATTCCAGGGGGCGCTGTCGAGCCCCCCTGCCACGCCCGGGTACCATCTTCAGCCCGGCCCTGATGGCCGCGGGTTCTGACCCGTGTGCAAAGTTTCAAGAGTTTTCGAGCACGTTAAGGCCCCCAAAAGTGCCCAAAAGTTAGTAAAATAATAATAAAGAATAATAATAATAATAATAAATATAGCTGCGAGCAGCGATTACGGGCCCAAGCCGGTGGCACCGCAACCCTGGTGCACCAGGGTGGCGGTACCGCCGGCTTTGGCCCTTCATCGCTGCTCGCAGCTATATTTATATATATATATATATATATATATATATATATATATATATAAAAACAAGCCGCAACCCCGGTGCCTTTAGGGTTATTGTGCACGACGTGCAAAAACGTAACCCTGCTTTGACTGTCGAAAAGAAGTGTGCTGTAGAGTTTGCATCAGTGTGGGCTCTGCAAAAGTGCGCATCGAGGGCACATATAAAAAATACATATATAACAGAACAAAAAATACAATTACAAAAATACATATTTTATAATTCAGATGAAAATAATTTTAAGGAAAACAAATATATTGATCTGAAATATAGCACATGTTTTTGTAAAATAATTTCAAGCAAAAAAGCTCACGGCTGCACAGGCATTCATAACGGTGCGCGTCCAACGCGAGGAGTGAGCAGAACAGAGTGTTTTTTAGTTAATTTCTAAAAAAACTTCACTTTCATAGGAATTCATTCCAGCGCACTGTGAGTGCCACCATAATCAATGTCCGTGCAGACGTCCGTACTTACTTTCACTTTTATATTAGTGATTTAGAAGCCCTCGCTGGTGTCACACGTCGGTTAACCGGTGGGAAAATATCATCACAGCCATATACCTAATATATTTATATATAAATACAATAGGCATACCTGATAAAATAGTTTTATGTACTATGTTGATATCATTTTGGACACAAGAGGGCAGTATAGCCCTATGAATGATTTTTTCAGATAGCACTAAATAGCCTGTTTTAAACTTTTTCATACTTCTTGAATTGAAAAAAAAAAGAATAAAATGGGTTTAGTTGTAATATTTTTGTATAATTTTATATAAAACTAAATGGTGTATAATTACATTTTAGAAAGATATGAGACGTTTCCTGATTCTTTTTTACATTTCTTTAATCCCTCACCATAGCAAAACCATTTGAGATATTCATTATGCGTTCACAAATTAGCATCTTTAATGTATTTTCATCATGTTGAAAAAGTTTGGTGGGAATAAAATAAACCACTTAAGAGGAGTGAGTAAAAATGTACAAGCTGATTTTGCAAAACATCCACATTCAGACCAAAATAGCCCACTTTCTGTTGGGCTGGCTTAAAAAATAGAGCACGAAAGTTGTACGGCCAGATTAGATCTATATGTGTACCAAGTGTTATATTATTATAGTACATAGTATACATGCAAGTGTGTTTGATTTATGGACCAAATTTTCAGACCAAGTTTATGGACCAAGTTAATTTAATTAATAAACTAATTATATAAAACTATTGTTAATGCACTACAATTAAACCGGTTATATGCCTTTACTTTATTAATAAAACTTATTTAAAAAATACAAGGCTTAAGACATTTATTTTCCTTTTCAATGCAGGCCAAACCACACAGCAGTGAAATGGTTAATCTAGCCCTCCTCCCCTACACACACACGCACACACACACACACACACGCACGCACACGCACACACACACACACACACACACACACACACACACACACACACACACACACACACACACACACACACACACACAGTATCTTTTTAAAGATACTAGTACTTATTCATTACATACTAGTCCTTATTTATTAGATACTAGTGCATATTCATTCGTTACTAGTACTTATTCATTAGATTGTAGTTGCTATTAAATTGGTACTAGTACTTAATCATTAGATACTAGTACTTGTTCATTAGTTACTAGTACTTATTCATTAGTTACTAGTACTTATTCATTAGTTACTAGTACTTATTATTAGATACTAGTACTTATTCATTAGATACTACTACTTATTTCAATAGTGACTAGTAACTATTCTTTTGTTACTAGTAAGACATTTTTTTTTTGCCATTGACTTCTATGGGGATCTGTCATTTAGATATCAACTATTCAGTTCTGACTAGTATGTATTCCAATTGTGACTAGTACATATATATTACATTTTAGTAGTTATTCATTAGGTACTAGTACTTATTTTTTAGATACTAGTACCTATTAATAAATACTAGTATTTATTCAATAAACACTAGTACTAAGTCATTAGATACTAGTACCTATTAAATAGATACCAGAACTTATTCATTAGCTTCTAATACATATTCAAAAGAATATCTAAAGAATAAGCAATACTATCTAAAGAATAGGCACTAGTACTAAAGAACAAGCACTAGTCGCTAATGAATAAGTACTAGTACTTAATTGAATAGATAGTAGTATCTAAAAAAATAAGTACTAGTAGCATGAAAATAGAGACTAGTAGGTTAAAATGATTAAATGTTAAAACGGCTTGCCATATTGGCTCAGAGAGAGAGAGAGAGAGAGAAAATGTCCACATTCAAACTACAATATATGACTTTCTGTTGGTCTGAGCTAATGGCTGTAAATTAGAAATTTGTTCAGCTTGAGGAGAAGAATATACACGCTGAGTTTTGTAACTGTAGGTAAAACTAACTAAGTTATAACACATTTTATATGTCCTATTTTAGTCATGGAAATTCATTTCCTCGCCGCGGCCAAACCGTTCGAGATATCAAAAATCCGTCCGCAATTTAGCATCCTCAAAGCCTTGACTTCATGCACACCGAGTTTGGCGACGATTGAATGAATTGCCTAGGAGGAGTACTTTAAATTCCACAGCAAACGTTTTCCAAACAACCCAAAATAGCCGACTTCCTGTTGGGCTGGCGTAAAACTTGACCGGGGGAAAGATGTTCGGCCCGATGAGATCTATATGTGTACTGAGTTTCATATTAATTGATGCAAGCGTGTTTGATATATGGACCAAATAGTCGGATCCCGTTCAAGGGGGCGCTGTTGAGCCCCCCTGCCACGCCCGGGTACCAGCTTCAGCCCGGCCCTGATGGCCGTGGGTTCTGACCTGTGTGCAAAATTGCAAGAGTTTTTGAGCACGTTAAGAGCCCCAAAAGCCCCTGAAACCTTGAAATCCATTAAAAGCAATACACAAATCCCTCACACACAGAGACGGAGAGAGAGGGAGAGAAATTTCTCAGAAACATCCACATTCAAACTAAAATATCTGACTTCCTCTTGGTCTGAGCTAATGACAGTTAATTAGAAAGTTGTCCAGTTTGATCTGAACAATATGCGTACCGAGTTTTATGATTGTAGGTAAAACTATAGACCTAACTCCCCCTCTTTTGTCAAAAGGTGGCGCTACTGAGTCCCTGCACCACACCCGTTTCTGAAACTTTGCACATGTCTACTGGCTAATAAATGTGATCTGTCTGTCGAGTTTCATGCAATTTTAAGCAATTTCAGGCATGCTAAGAGTCTCAAAAGCATCCAAAAAGAATATTAAAGTTTGCTACGTTGCCATGGCAACAGTATCTAAGATATCAATAATCCTTTCACAGGTCTACATCTGGCGAGTGTCTACATTATACACATCAAGTTTGAAACAAATCGGGTAAAAATAAGAGGGTGATTTCAAAGCATTTTGCAAGTGACACACTTCCTGCTGCCAGTTGGTGGCGCTATAACGTTGACTCACAATAGTCACATCCATGTGATCTGCCTCTTACAGCGAACACACTGTTGAAGTTTCATCAAGATCAGTTAATGTATGCAGAAGTTATAACACACTTCCTGTTTCCATTATTCGCCATAAATTCGTTTCCTCGCCACGGCCAAACCGTTTGAGATATCAAAAATCCCCTGGCAATTTTTCATCCTCAATGTCTTGACTTCATGCTGACCGAGTTTCGTGGTGATTGGTTGAATTCTGTAGGAGGAGTATATCGAATTCCAGGGTCATGCGTTTCCAAACAAACCATAATAGCCGACTTCCTGTTGGGCTGGGGTAAAAAGTAAAAGTACAAAGGATATATGAACCGATGAGATCTATATGTGTACCGAGTTTCATATTATTACATGCAAGCGTGTTTGATTTATGGACCAAGTTTTCGGACCCCGTTCCAGGGGGCGCTGTCGAGCCCCCCTGCCACGCCCAGGTACCAGCTTCAGCCCGGCCCTGATGGCCGCGGGTTCTTACCCGTGTGCAAAGTTTCAAGAGTTTTTGAGCACGTTAAGGGCCCCAAAATTGCCCAAATAGTCATAAGAAAAATATAGAAAATGACTTTCCAAACAACCCATAATAACCGACTTCCTGTTGGGCTGACGTAAAACTTAGAGCACGAAAGTTGTTCGGTCCGATGAGATCTATAAGTGTACCGAGTTTCAGATTATTACATGCAAGCATGTTTGAGATATGGACAAGTGTTCAAACACCGTTCCAGGGGGCGCTGTCGAGCCCCCCTGCCACGCCCGGGTACCAGCTTCAGCCCGGCCCTGATGGCCGCGGGTTCTGACATGTGTGCAAAGTTTCAAGAGTTTTTGAGCACGTTAAGGGCCCCAAAAGTGCCCAAAAGGTAGTAAAGTAATAATAAAGAATAATAATAATAATAATAATAAATATAGCTGCGAGCAGCGATTACGGGCCCAAGCCGGTGGCACCGCAACCCTGGTGCACCAGGGTGGCGGTACCGCCGGCTTTGGCCCTTCATCGCTGCTCGCAGCTATATATATATATATATATATATATATATATATATATATATAAAGAAGCCGGTGGCACCGCCACCCTGGTGCCTTTAGGGTTATTGTGCACGACGTGCAAAAACGTAACCCTGCTTTGATTGTCGAAAAGAAGTGTGCTGTAGAGCTTGCATCAGTTTGGGTGCATCAAGTGCGCATCGAGGGCACATATCAACCACAAAGTATGCGTGAGCAACCTTCTGAAACCTAAAATGAAAAATGAGACACCTCATCCATGGGTCTCATGGATTTAACAGACACATGAAATAAGTACACAAGACCGAGTATTCTTATGAAGTGTGCCATTTGGGACAGGGCCTATGATCTTGAACCACAAAAGCCACATATATGAGATAATTTAAATATAGAATAATTTTTAATGTCATAGGATGTCATAGCTCAATATGTTTTTCAGCACTTGAATGTGTAAATATAGAAGCCCAGTATTTATCTGGAGGTCTTTGTACAGGTTTATTAATGTTTATTAATGCTTTTCAATTAAATCAAATGTTCGTTTTATTATTTTGTTTTAAGCTTTGTTCAATTTATATTGTTAATCATTTGACACAAAACAAATGCATAAAGTATAAATTTAACTTTTAAAAAACTAGTATATTGCCTGTCTTTTGTTAATAGGACAAAACATAGTTATTATATTTTATATATATATATATATAAAATAAACATTTGTAATGAAATCGTTAAAAAAAAAATATATTAGCATTGTTTTAAACTTTGAAACACAGAAGTAGCGCAATGCCTGGCCACTCCCGCGTCGCCTCCTTTTCACAACCTTAGGGAACCGTCTCCGGAATATTAACCTCACTTCCAGAAGTCCAATTCCCATCATTCATGACTCTTACCTGGTATTGATTGCACACACACACACACACACACACACACACACACGCACACGCACACGCGCACACACACACACACACACGCACACACGCACATGTACACTGTTTAAAAGCAAGAAATATTTATCCAACCTTGTTTAAAACAGTCTGTGAGTGCCATCTTTTGGACATTCATCATATTGCATTGGTTTTAATTTCTTGTCCTCAAACAGAGCAGTAATCTGTTTATTTTTAAGTTATTGATTAAAAAAGAAACATCAAATGCGTTTTTTTTAGTCATAGTATTATTTTATACAAAAATACATATTTTATAATTCAGATGAGAATAATTTTAAGGAAAACAAATATATTGATCTGAAATATAGCACATGTTTTTGTAAAATAATTTCAAGCAAAAAAGCTCACGGCTGCACAGGCATTCATAACGGTGAGGAGTGAGCAGAACAGAGCGAACGTTTTTTAGTTAATTTCTAAAAAAACTTAACTTTCATAGGAATTCATTCCAGCGCACTGTGAGCGCCACCATATGTCCGTGCAGACGTCCGTACTTACTTTCACTTTTATATTAGTGATTTAGAAGCCCTCGCTGGTGTCACACGTCGGTTAACCGGTGGGAAAATATCATCACAGCCATATACCTAATATATTTATATATAAATACAATAGGCATACCTGATAAAATAGTTTTATGTACTATGTTGATATCATTTTGGACACAAGAGGGCAGTATAGCCCTATGAATGATTTTTTCAGATAGCACTAAATAGCCTGTTTTAAACTTTTTCATACTTCTTGAATTGAAAAAAAAAAAAGAATAAAATGGGTTTAGTTGTAATATTTTTGTATAATTTTATATAAAACTAAATGGTGTATAATTACATTTTAGAAAGATATGAGACGTTTCCTGATTCTTTTTCACATTAATCCCTCACCATAGCAAAACCATTTGAGATATTCATTATGCGTTCACAATTTAGCATCTTTAATGTATTTTCATCATGTTGAAAAGGTTTGGTGGGAATAAAATAAACCACTTAAGAGGAGTGAGTAAAAATGTACAAGCTGGCTTTGCAAAACATCCACATTCAGACCAAAATAGCCCACTTTCTGTTGGGCTGGCTTAAAACATAGAGCACGAAAGTTGTACGGCCAGATTAGATCTATATGTGTACCAAGTGTTATATTATGATAGTACATGGTATACATGCAAGTGTGTTTGATTTATGGACCAAATTTTCAGACCAAGTTTATGGACCAAGTTAATTTAATTAATAAACTAATTATATA
This sequence comes from Gila orcuttii, assembly GCA_026230005.1. Taxonomy (NCBI): domain Eukaryota; kingdom Metazoa; phylum Chordata; class Actinopteri; order Cypriniformes; family Leuciscidae; genus Gila; species Gila orcuttii. The sequence goes on along the minus strand of JAPDVR010000024.1, from coordinate 18,565,905 downwards.
AAACTATTGTTAATGCACTACAATTAAACTGGTTATATGCCTTTACTTTATTAATAAAACTTATTTAAAAAATACAAGGCTTAAGACATTTATTTTCCTTTTCAATGCAGGCCAAACCACACAGCAGTGAAATGGTTAATCTAGCCCTCCTCCCCTACACACACACGCACACACACACACACACACACGCACGCACACGCACACGCACACACACACACACACACACACACACACACACACACACACACACACACACACACACACACACACACACACACACAGTATCTTTTTAAAGATACTAGTACTTATTCATTACATACTAGTCCTTATTTATTAGATACTAGTGCATATTCATTCGTTACTAGTACTTATTCATTAGATTGTAGTTGCTATTAAATTGGTACTAGTACTTAATCATTAGATACTAGTACTTGTTCATTAGTTACTAGTACTTATTCATTAGTTACTAGTACTTATTCATTAGTTACTAGTACTTATTATTAGATACTAGTACTTATTCATTAGATACTAGTACTTATTTCAATAGTGACTAGTAACTATTCTTTTGTTACTAGTAAGACATTTTTTTTGTCCATTGACTTCTATGGGGATCTGTCATTTAGATATCAACTATTCAGTTCTGACTAGTATGTATTCCAATTGTGACTAGTACATATATATTACATTTTAGTAGTTATTCATTAGGTACTAGTACTTATTTTTTAGATACTAGTACCTATTAATAAATACTAGTATTTATACAATAAACACTAGTACTAAGTCATTAGATACTACTAACTATTAAATAGATACCAGAACTTATTCATTAGCTTCTAATACATATTCAAAAGAATATCTAAAGAATAAGCAATAGTATCTAAAGAATAGGCACTAGTACTAAAGAACAAGCACTAGTCGCTAATGAATAAGTACTAGTACTTAATTGAATAGATACTAGTATCTAAAAAATAAGTACTAGTAGCATGAAAATAGAGACTAGTAGGTTAAAATGATTAAATGTTAAAACGGCTTGCCATATTGGCTCAGAGAGAGCAATTCCAAGAGGGTCCTCGCACCATCGGTGCTCGGGCCCTAATAAATGACACCTTTCCAGCAGTTAAGTCAATTTATTTTATTCAATCAATCAATGACAACAAATATATTAAAATATGATTTTTTTTAAAAGAAAGGGGGAGAAATAGGACAAAAGCATTTCAACCTTTAAAAATAAAATTGGCTTCAGAAGTCTGATGTCATCATAACTACAGGTCCAGTGGTTCAGGTTTTTAAAAATCTGCATCAGACTACTGCCTTTTTTCCTTTGGGTTCTCTGAAATCTGAAAAAGAAAGCATGATGTTACTCAAGAACGAGTCAAATCAGTTGTCATACATACAGTCACATTCAATAATGTTAATATACTAAACACAATATGATTCACTTTTTTTTAAGTCACTGCAAACAAAATATTCTAACTACGATTGTAGTATTGTAAAATTCTGTTTATTTATTTCTATGAATGCTTTAATATCAAAAGAAAGCACTAGCAGGGGTGTCGGATTTATCTCCAGCCCTAATTAAACCCACCTGAGGCAGATAATCAAGCTCATCAAATCAATGAACACTTCCAGGTGCTGGAGCTAAACTCTTCATGAAGAGGAACGAACACCTCTGAGCTATAGCCATTAAATTTCTCAGTTCATTTTCTGTGCAACTACAGCATTCAAATAACACTTTTATCTTGTAGAATAAAAAAGATCTTAGTTTTTTTCAATGAAAATTTCTCTAAAGAGATAGTTCAACCTGAAATGAAAATTCTGTAATCATTTACTCACCCTCAAGTTGTTCCAAACCTGTATGAGTTTCTTTCTTCTTTTGAACACAAAATAAGATATTTTAAAGAATGTCGGTAACCAGAAAGTTGACGGTGGCCATTGATTTCCATAGTAGGAAATAAATACCATGGAAGTCAATGGCTAACATCAACTGTCTGGTTACCAACATCCTTCACTCTATCTTCTTTTGTGTGCAGCAGAAGAAAGACATTCATACAGGTTTGGAACAACTTGAGGGTGAGTAAATGATGACATAATTTTAATTTCAGGCTGAACTATCCCTTTAAAGCTGCAGATTCACCTTATGTAGACATAATCTCTTTAAATATCACAAAATAGCCAAGTCAGTCACTTTCTTAATAAACACTAGATGTTTTTTTTTTATTATTGTGTTTCAGTGGAAACAAGCTAAACTGAATGGAAATCAGTTATTTCTCAAATTTAATACAGATTCAGGAATATGAATGATTACCTGATTAAGCAGTGATAAGATACAGGATATCATCAAGTCCCAGGTCAGGTGATTATGCTGTCGACAACAACTCAGTGTATGATCAATGTCAGCATAATCAGGAGGGTGCTTTTTTTAATTGTCCATCTTCATCTGCCTTCACTCCTACTAAAGGAGCAATGTGTTCTGCATGCAAACACTGACCGATACAAGACATCGGCTATGTTAACATTCTTGCTCATGTTCATGTCTCTTGCACCTTAAGAAATCTGTTAAATGACATAACTTTATTCAGGAAATTCCTAATAAACTTTACTAAAGCAAGATGCATTTTTTAAGAATGTAGAAAACTAGATGCTTTATTCAAACACTTTAATAACTTTCATCACAGCAAAGAATGCAAGCGAAGTGCTACACATGGTGTAAACTCACGGTGCTCTTTGGTTGCTTGGGATAATTATGCTCAAAAACAGAAAATATTCCAAGGCACTCAACTTTGTGTAGAAAAAAGTATAAAAAGCCTTTGAATCATGGCTTTTAACATTAAAATTGGTGACAGATACACCTACGCGTTGCGGCTATGTGACGAAGGCACATAGCCGCAACGCGTAGGTGTATCTGTCACCAATTTTAATGTTAAAAGCCATGATTCAATAAAGCCTTTAATAACTTTGTAATCTAATTACAGTGAGTAACAACACAAATCAAACGCAAATAAGCATGCAAAACAAAGGAACAGAGAAATAAGGTAGATGCACCATTGTTTGAAACTCTGCTAGAGAAGTCGTGTAAGTATGTCAGGTGATTCAACAAATAAGAGGTCTGTATAGGATACACCTGTTTTCTCTCTAATGAGGAAGCATTAGACTACTGAAAAGTGCACATGCAAAGACAAAATGGGCGTTTACCAATCAGTGGCCAATTTCAAACTACAATACAGGTAAATGTTTTTCAACCATTTTTCAACAGACTTGCTAAAATCATGAAGGCCCACCCCTAAACCAAGCCCACAGTGGATTACAGCAAATTGGGTAAAGTGGTTGAAAATGCCCATTGTGGTTTGAAAACGCCCCACTGATCGAGAAACACCCACTAGTGTTCTGCAGATATATGCCTGAATAATCTTGTGCTCATCAACTACAAATCACTGTTAGTTCAATGTCACTGTCTCCACCTATGTGTGTTGTTGGCTTTCATCAAAATGTCAATGCTGATCCAGCACACTTTAAACATTGAAATGTCAATCTCAACCAAAATGATGGTTTAGATCAAAACTCAACATTGTATCAATGTCACCATGCTATCTGGGGTGTTACTGTCTTTTCAGAGTAGCAAAGTAATTTAGTTCCAATTAAACTTGTATCTGACTCCATTCACGACCTCGAATTTAGGTTGGAATGCCAATTGGTTATTGATCATTTATATAATAGTTTAGCTACACATGATTATTCTATTCAACTCTTTACTTCATATTTTATCCATTCATTGGATTTACGTCGCTCCGGTCGTGGGGTCTCGCGATCACAAGAAACAGCTGACGGACTGATCCATTGTCATAGAGGGATGCTTTTGTGACAAGAATGGTATTTTTATTCAGACATACAACGAGCTGATACTTTTTTATTATAATAGGAATAAGTGAACACATTAGTTTTTCAAAAAAAAAAAAAAATTATATAGTAACTTGAACTTAGTCCAAAAGTAGTATGTCTTGTTCACATCGACGTGTCACCAGATGGTTCAGTCCGAGGATGGCCGCTGCTGTCGGTGTAAATAAACAGGCGACGATGGAGCCGTGTTCGCGACCCGGCCGCGGAAACACTTCTAATGCGGTGAAGGTACGACCTACATGACAAAAATAACTACTACATTAGATGTGTAGCTTATAAAAATCATGAGAGGGTTGTTTTTTTTAGGTTCCGGTTGAGTTCAGTGAGATTCTGCAGGGCGGTAGCACGCTAATGATAGCATCATTCAAAACTGTCACTGCGGTTTTTATATTAAACACACTGTTGCACACTTATTTAAAAGTTCGATTAAAAACAAGTCGGTATGAAGTAATGTGTTATATTGATACATGTACAGTTATGACAGCAGTGTTGCTAAAGGTTAGCTGGCTAGCTAAATGACCAACCGGTCAGAACACTAGAAAGGGGACTTTGCCTCAAAATACCCAAATTATAGGGTAACGTTAATTTAAGAAATTCTGGAGATATAGTTATGGATGTTTACATGTATGTATTTAAGGCTTATTCTTATAAATGCATACAATGGATAATATTGCATTATGCAATTATGCATGATAATATTTTATTTAATATGCTGTAGTAATTACAGCTTCTAAATATTAAATTAAACATTAAATGATACATAAATTACGTTATATATATATATATATATATATATATATATATATATATGCATGCATATAATTGCAAACATTTGTCAATCACAAATTGGGGGATGGGGGGCGGGGGCGGGTGTTGGGGTTCAATAATAATAGGCCTTTTATTATTAGTGTTTTTGTTGTTATTTATAATTGCTCAGACTTGCTGAAGAAACTATTTTTTCCACCGTCTCTTCCTCTTCCACCTGCACTGTCTCCTCCTCTAATGGGCCTACCCTGCACCTTCTCTGGGCCAGCATCCTCTAATGGCCTTTTTAGGGGCTTTCCTCTCAGGGCGAATGAGAGGATGCTTAATTGCTTTTTATCTGACATCTTTGAAAGACAGACAGATGCAATGATTAATGCATCCATGGCCAGGATATAATTATAAAATATGACATGATTTTAAAAGTGACCTATAACATCGACTATGCAATACACTTTAATGTATTTATTGTTAATAAAATGATTAAGCCTATTTGGAGAGAGAGATGTTTATAATATGACAAATATGTCAGTCATTATGTGATAACGAAAATATGACTAGGCTGTAAAACTGTTGAACAGGCTGTAAAACGAAACTTTCGTTCAAAAAAGATCACAGAATCACGTAAACAATTCCAGGATATGCTTTTTTTTTTTTCATTGGTTGTTGCGTTAAATATTACCCAGATACAATAGTGCTATTTTCTGATTGGCTATTGTGTAGCCCCTTTATTTATTTTTTTGATTGGGCATGCTCGTAAGAATTCCAAGGGAGACGCGCTTTATTCCTGCTGGTTCCATAGTGAGAGCGGCGCGGTCAGAGAAATTTTGGGCGCTGCAACATATTAAATATATTATAAATAGTTTTTCCGCGTGAGAAATACAATGTGTGGCGGGAGTGCGTGACTAAAGACCGAAATGAGTGACTGTCACACTCAATGAGTGACTGTCACACTCAATGCGTGACACTTGAGAGCCCTGTTTTATTCCCACGTATGCATGCATGTCATTGTGAAGGTGTTGGAGTGTGGTGTGTGCGAGGATGTGTTTTCTCTACAAGGGGACAAGGTCCCGCGACTGCTGCTTTGCGGACACACGGTGTGTCACGACTGCTTGACCCGTCTGCCTCTCCACGGCAGGGCAGTCCGCTGCCCCTTTGACAGACAGGTCACCGAGCTGGGTGAGCTTAACATTGCCGTCCTGTTCTTCATAATAACAGTATAATTCTATATTTAGACTTTCTCTAGTAGAAAGAAACATTTTCTCATTGTGCTCTGCAGGAGACTCGGGTGTGTGGGGCCTAAAGAAGAACTTTGCCCTGCTAGAATTGCTTGAACGGCTACAGAATGGGGCATCCCATCAGTCAGGCATGTCAGAGGATTCACTTCGGGAGATGGGCGAGGTTCGAAAAATGCGATTTCAGTTTTAAAATGTGTATTTATATTAACAATAAATAATAATAATTTATATAATAATAATTATGATTATTCTTTGTTGACGATTATTACTGTTAAATGTCTTAAGATTATTTTTGTTATTTATTGAACACTTTTATATTGCTGTTGACTCATTTTTATCAAAGCAATAAATTAGGCTGTGTGATACAGTGATTTTATTGTGAATATTTGCCATGTCTCCATTAGTGCGTAATCCGCTGTGATGAGGATGAGACTCACACTGCTTCCATGTACTGCACAGTGTGTGCCACACACCTGTGTGCCGAGTGCTCCCAGCTCACACACTCCACCCGGACGCTGGCCAAGCACAGGCGTGTGCCCCTGGCAGACAAGCCCCATGAGAAGATGCTCTGCCCGCAGCACCAGGTGCACGCCATCGAGTTCGTGTGCCTGGAAGACGGCTGCCAGCCTGGGCCGCTCATGTGCTGCGTGTGCAAGGAGTATGGAAAGCACCATGGGCATAAGGTGCAGAAATACAATACAACTCAGTTCAAAACCACTTGTTAATCTTTAGGCATAGAATTTGGCATAGATTGATTCTCTTTCGATCCCATATCGATTCTTGTACATTTTCCAATTTCTTCAAAGATTTTGGAATGTAACAACAATGCTTGTTTTTTTTAGATGCATTGTTTAAAAGTCATTCGGATGCAACTGAATTGAAATATTCAAGAAATATCTTAATATTTCACTTCAAAATAATTAATAATTTGTTTTGCTGTTGTTTCTGGTGCAATAAGTCTGAAGCAGGGTTATCAATAACTAAAACAAACTAAAACCATTAAAACATCTGTTACTTAAAATAAATAAACTTTAACTAAAATGAAAATAATGTACTTGCCAAGGCAACATTTAAAGTACTAAAATAACTCGGATTGAAATAAAATAAAAATGGTGTAGACAATTGTTTTTAAAACTTGTTTTTTTTAAAACTTGCCTAAGATTTATTACGAGTTATGTAATCGATTTGCTTTTCACTGTATTGAATCAAATTGAATTGTTCTCAGTTTACTTATCAAATACAAAATTTATAAATATAGAATCAAATCAATTTGCTGTCAACCAAACAATTCTTACCCTGTGGGAGTTTCCTTTGTGTGGAAGTTCAGCAGAAACTGCAGAATGGGAGATAATTCTGCAACAAATAATGTATAGCAAAAATTTTAATGCATCCATCAAACAAAGCATGGATTAAAAAGGTAATTGTGTATTTTAAGAATTGTTATTGGATTATTCAAATATTTCTGGATAATTTAAATTTGATGTTTTGTTCCCGTTTTCAGTCACTTGATCCCTGATCTCTTTTCATGAAAATGTTTTACCAGCATGCTGTACTAGAGGGTGAAGCCAACCAGATTCGAGGGTCCATCCTGGATATGGCACACTGCATCCGTACGTTCACAGAGGAAGTGTCGGAGTACTCCAGGAAACTAGTGGGCATTGTGCAGCAGATTGAAGGAGGAGAGCAGATCGTGGAGGACAGCATGGGCATGGCTCACACTGAACATGTATGAGAGTGTTTTTGGGTGATTGTAATCGCCTAAACCATTTGCATCTGTGTAAGTTCTCCTTCACATCTTGGTTTCTCCTCAGGTCCCAGGAACAGCGGAGAGCGCCCGGTCTTGCGTACGTGCCTACTTTGCTGATCTACACGAGACCCTGTGTCGTCAAGAGGAGATGGCTCTGAGCGTGGTGGACGCACACGTGCGAGAGAGACTGATCTGGCTTCGACAGCAGCAGGAGGACATGACCATACTGCTGTCACAGGTGTCCACTGCCTGTCTGCACTGCGAGAAAACACTGCAGCAGGTACACACTCGGTCACGTCACACACTTGGCTGGATCAGAAGCAGTTCATGAATTTCAGTTGATTTGTTGTTGTTTTTTTGCCAGGATGATTGCAGGGTGGTTTTGTCGAAACAGGAGATCAACCGACTCCTAGAGACACTGCAGAAACAGCAGCAGCAGTTTACAGAGCTGGCCGACCACATTCAGCTGGATGCCGGCATCCCTGTTACTTTCACTAAGGTACTTTACATCGCCTTGTTTGCACAGTATGGACACAGCGACGGATGAGATATGACTTTTATAAAAATATAAAATTAAAGGGTTAGTTTAACGAACCCGTGTTCATCTTCGGAACACAAATTAAGATCTTTATGATGAAATCTGAGAACTTTCTGACCCCTCCATAGACCGCAATGCAACAACCACTTTCAAGGCCCAGAAAGGTAAAAAAAGACATTGTTAAAGGGATAGTTCACCCAAAAATGAAAATTCTGTCAGTATTTACTCACCCTCATGTTGTTCCAACCTTGTAAGACCTTCGTTCATCTTCGGAACACGAATTATGATATTTTTGATTAAATCTGAGAGCTGGATCACTCTTCCATAGGCTTCTTAAGGGATTGAAGCTTGCCAGCCCCTAAAAGTTATTAAAGATATCGTTAAAATAGTCCAAGTGACTACAGTGACTCAATCTTAAGTTTATCAAACGACGAGAATACATTTTGTGCGCAAAAAATAAATAAATAACTTTATTTCAACTATTCGTTTACTTCTCTGTGGGCCTCGAGTCAGTTCACTAGTGATATAGCGCAGTTCTTCTGTTGTTGTACGTCACACGCATCACACACATGACCAGCATTGGCCAATAGTGAGCCTACGTGTGTCGTAGCTCTACACTATCACACTACGTTAACTGACTAGAGGCCCACAGAGAAGGAAATGAATAGTTGAAATAAAGTCGTTATTTTTGTTTTTTTGCGCACAAAAAATATTCTCGTCGCTTGATAAACTTAAGATTGAGCCACTGTAGTCACTTGGACTATTTTAACGATGTCTTTAATAACTTTTCGGGGCTGGCTACTTTCAATCCCTTAGAAGCCTATGGAGGAGTGATCCAGCTCTCAGATTTCATCAAAAATATCTTAATTCGTGTTCCGAAGATGAACGAAGGTCTTACGAGGCTGGAACAACATGAGGGTGAGTAAATACTGACAGAATTTTCATTTTTGGGTGAACTAACCCTTTAAAGTAGTCCATGTGACTACAGTCGTTCAACTTTAATGTAATGAACTAACCCCCCAAAAATAGCGACTTTCTTGAACAATCTCTTCTCTTCCACATCATTCTTCTACGCTGTTGAAGTAGTGTAAACAGTGCAGCACTTCCGGATCTACGTCAGAACGCCGCTTCACTATTGGCCAATGCTGTTCACGTGAGCACCACGGCACATGCGTGTGATGCTGACGCAGGAGCTAGCCAATAATGAGGTGGTGTTTTGACATAGAACCAAGACTCACGACACGGTTTACACTACGTCAACAGCGTAGGAGAATGACCTTGAAGGTGGATGACGACATAATGAATGTCGGTGAGCAATTAATGACAGAAATTTTTTGGGTGAACTAACCCTTTACATTTAACACATACGAATAAACGCAAAGTTTGTGATCTTTGAGTTCATTTAAGAGGTCATGCCGTGATGTATCGATCTTCTATTGGTCACACATATCCACTCCGTATGGGAGTAAACATTGTCAAATCAGAGTTCACCAAACTTGAACTTTGGTGCTTGGCAAACTTTCCATGAGTTTGCATATCCAGTCTCATTTGCATGTATATGAAAGGAAGTCAGTGTAGTGTAGTGTGACCATCCCTTTCGTCAAACAAACAGATGCCTCCAGTAGTGTACTGCACACAGATCAAACATTGTAATGCAATGTTATATGTTTATTTTTGGCTTATGGGGGCTTAAACGGCCGCTAATGGCCATTGTCTGCGTGCAAAATTATATGGCTAGACTTTAAACAGAATATCGTACGAATGTCTAGGGATATGTTTGAAGAATTCTGTGCCAAGGTCAGACCTCTTGTTGGGCCTAATGCATAATACCATGGTGTTTTACATGCACAAATGGTCACAACACGTCATCAGTATGCAAATAATGTTTCCATCATCTTAAAGGAATAGTTCACTTCAAAATGAAGATTCTGTCATCATTTACTCGCCCTCAAGTTGTTTTAAACCTGTATGAATTTCTGTCTTCTGCTGAACACAAAAGAAGATATTTTGAAGAATGTCAATAACTAAACAGTTGATGGACCCCATTGACTTCCGTATTATTTTTTTTTCCTTGTATAGAAAGTCAATGGGGTCCATCAACTGATTGGTTATTGACATTCTTCAAAATATCTTCCTTTGTGTTTCAGAACTTTCATTTTGAAGTGAACTTTTCAACAAACACAAAACTCAAGATAATCTGCATCTAGTGCATTCAATTTTTGTGTTAATTGATTCTGAGAGTTTATTTGCATTAACTTTATTTTCAAAATGCATATCAAAAATAGTTGGATGGAAAACCCTGACCTATATATATATATATATATATATATATATATATATATATATATATATATATATATACTCACCTAAAGGATTATTAGGAACACCTGTTCAATTTCTCATTAATGCAATTATCTAATCAACCAATCACATGGCAGTTGCTTCAATGCATTTAGGGGTGTGGTCCTGGTCAAGACAATCTCCTGAACTCCAAACTGAATGTCAGAATGGGAAAGAAAGGTGATTTAAGTAATTTTGAGCGTGGCATGGTTGTTGGTGCCAGACGGGCCGGTCTGAGTATTTCACAATCTGCTCAGTTACTGGGATTTTCACGCACAACCATTTCTAGGGTTTACAAAGAATGGTGTGAAAAGGGAAAAACATCCAGTATGCGGCAGTCCTGTGGGTGAAAATGCCTTGTTGATGCTAGAGGTCAGAGGAGAATGGGCCAACTGATTCAAGCTGATAGAAGAGCAACTTTGACTGAAATACCACTCGTTACAACCGAGGTATGAAGCAAAGCATTTGTGAAGCCACAACACGCACAACCTTGAGGCGGATGGGCTACAACAGCAGAAGACCCCACCGGGTACCACTCATCTCCACTACAAATAGGAAAAAGAGGCTACAATTTGCAAGAGCTCACCAAAATTGGACAGTTGAAGACTGGAAAAATGTTGTCTGGTCTGATGAGTCTCGATTTCTGTTGAGACATTCAGATGGTAGAGTCAGAATTTGGCGTAAACAGAATGAGAACATGGATCCATCATGCCTTGTTACCACTGTGCAGGCTGGTGGTTAGGGCTGAACGATTAATTGCATTTGCGATAATATCGCGATATGATGAAATGCGATTTTGTAACCGCAAAAGCTGCGATTACACTGGTCACGTGACACGCGAGAGAAAAGCAGTCTGCAGATCAAGCATCAATTTAGCAAGCTACGCATAGGTCTGGCATACAGGAAAGAACAGTTTATTTTTTATGTATGTGATATTGTGTTATTTATTCTCTCTCCAACAATTCTGGATCGATTCAGAGAATTTCAGAATCAAGTCTGAGCTTAGTTTTTAAACACAGATGCGCGATGAAGCTGCGCGTGCTTTAGAAACAACCGTATTCTGCTTGCTTCTAATTTCGCTCTCTCACACACACACACACACACACACACACACACACGACACCGCTCGAACCTTCCGAAAAATAAGCTTTCATAAAGTTCGGGGTTTAAGCGAATTACAAGGACAGTCGCGGGCTTTTCAAAATATGAAAATCACTGAGAAAGCTGCTTTCATTTTAAAATACTTACGCGCGCTTTGTGAAGAGCGCTCGTGCATGCGGCTGTGAGCAACTCATTGGTTAAATGTACTTGCATCTGAAAATGCTTTTGACGCGAAATGAATTTAAACAGGGTCAGTTATATCTTAAACCAACAGGACAAACCACATTTACAATTTCAAAAGATATATGTGCATTAGTGTGGATGCAGCTTATCGTATAGGGGGAAAATCACTCCAGCTCTTGAATGGAAAACGTTCAGACAGCCTAGGCTACTTTTAAATACTGAAAGCACTCTTTGTTTATTGCTTGTAATGTTTTTTTTTGTTCCTCTATTTACTAGCTTTTATATTTTGAAGCTATATTAGTTTATAGCCCATTTAAAATTCTTAACATGTAATTGGTTTAATTAAATGTGTTTATATATATATATATATATATATATATATATATATATATATATATATATATATACATATACATATATGTGTATATTTACTCATCTAATTAAATACATATTTTAAGTGTTATTAAGATTAATTAATAAGAAAAAAATTAGATCGGATCATGAGCTGCCTAAAGATTCCCATCCCTACTGTACAATGATTTATTGCTTGTCTTTGTCGACTTATTCAGAATGTAAAGAACTTAAAGTAATCGCATATTAAATCGCAATCGCAATATTGGTTAAAAAAAACGCAATTAGATTATTTTCCATAATCGTTCAGCCCTAAGGTGGTGTAATGGTGTGGGGGATGTTTTCTTGGCACACTTTAGGCCCCTTAGTGCCAAATGGGCATCGTTTAAATGCCACGGCCTACCTGAGCATTGTTTCTGACCATGTCCATCCCTTTATGGCCACCATGTACCCATCCTCTGATGGCTACTTCCAGCAGGATAATGCACCATGTCACAAAGCTCGAATCATTTCAAAATGGTTTCTTGAACATGACAATGAGTTCACTGTACTAAAATGGCCCCCACAGTCACCAGATCTCAACCCAATAGAGCATCTTTGGGATGTGGTGGAACGGGAGCTTCGTGCCCTGGATGTGCATCCCACAAATCTCCATCAATTGCAAGATGCTATCCTATCAATATGGGCCAACATTTCTAAAGAATGCTTTCAGCACCTTGTTGAATCAATGCCAGGTAGAATTAAGGCAGTTCTGAAGGCGAAAGGGGGTCAAACACAGTATTAGTATGGTGTTCCTAATAATCCTTTAGGTGAGTGTATGTGTGTGAGTATATATATGTATGTGTGTGTGTGTGTGTGTGCTCTGTTAGCTTTTCCTACCCCAGTACCTTTTCAGATCCGTTACCCCTTTTTGTTCCAAGACCTCGGAATTGACAAATTAAGCACTGGTATGACAGCATGAACTTTTAGAGCATGAACTCTTGTCTGGTTGTGTTATTAGCTTGCTAAGAAAGGAACTGCTGTACTTGAGCTGAGTTTTGTGTCGTGATGATGTGTTTGATATTCGTATTAAACAGATGTGTCCGTCTTTTTCCAGGACAACCGTGTGCACATTGGTCCAAAGATGGAGATCCGGGTTGTGACTTTGGGCTTAGATGGAGCTGGCAAAACTACTATTCTCTTCAAACTGAAGCAAGATGAGTTTATGCAGCCCATACCGACCATAGGTATCCTTGTGCAACGGAAATACATGTACAGAAATGCAAACATGCTACGGTGTTTAGAATTCTATTTCTGTTTTAGGTTTTAATGTTGAAACTGTTGAATACAAAAACCTGAAATTCACCATTTGGGATGTGGGTGGCAAGCATAAACTCCGCCCACTCTGGAAACACTACTATCTGAACACACAAGGTAACACGCAGAGCTGCTGCTTCTAGAGTTAAAAATTCACATAACTGTGGCTTCTTCGTTCATAATGAAATTCACACAATCACATTACTTGCACTTTAATGAGTGTGTATGACTGAAGCTGGTCATTTGTTCTGTCTCCCAGCGGTGGTGTTTGTGATTGACAGCTGTCACCGAGACCGGCTAATGGAGTCTCACAGTGAACTGGCCAAACTGCTGACAGAGAAAGAGCTCAGAGATGCTCTGCTCCTCATCTTCGCCAACAAACAGGTGAGGGATGTGAACAAATGATTATGTTTTGAACATGGCATTAAAAAAATCAATAATAATGTACTTTAAGAATCTCCTTTATCAAACTGGAAGGTTTCACACCCTGCTAGAGGCAGCCACTGCCAGTGTTTTTGATAAGTTTCATGGCCCCTAGAATATTTTGTTGTATGAATATCTGAACATGCAATTTATCAAAAGAAAGAACAGAGCCTCTGCTTTTAAACAAAACCCATTTTATTCTAGCTTCATGAATTATTGTTTTATTAACACCAGAATGTGGGTAAGTTTCATAAAAAAAGCAACATTTTGAACAAAAAGCTGAGAAAATCAGGCTTGTTTTTTCAACGCCTACAACGTGCATAGGCAATGCTTTAAAGGGTTAGTTCACCCAAAAATGAAAATTCTGTCAGTATTTACTCACCCTCATGTTGTTCCAACCCCGTAAGACCTTCGTTCATCTTCGGAACACAAATTAAGATATTTTTGATTAAATCTGAGAGCTGGATCACTCCATAGGCTTCTAAGGGATTGAAACTTGTTCCCCGAAAAGTTATTAAAGACATCATTAAAATAGTCCAAGTGACTACAGTGGCTCAATCTTAAGTTTATCAAATGACGAGAATACTTTTTGTGTGCAAAAAAAACAAATGTTTTTTTTTTATTATAAAAACGACTTTATTTTAACTATTCATTTCCTTCTCTGTGGGCCTCGAGTCAGTTCACTAGTGTGTAAGGAAACCTGGGTCGGCTTTGGAGATATGTATTCAAAAATTAGTAATTTTTCAATTAATAATTATTCATACAGGTTGACCCTGATAATCATACATGTTAAATCTCCCTAAAAGGGATAATATTTCCATGCATCTGCATTCATATATGTACCTAGGCAATTAACACAAATGATTATAATTAATTGCATATGTAGATAATTTACAGACAGGTTAAAATTAGCTCAATTGTATATCAATACTTAATCAAAACGGATTATAATTAGATATTCAATATATCAATTATGCCTATCATAGATCGATCGTCGGGATAATCTTTAAGGGGATTAATTTGTGACCGAATCATCTTTTTGTCCAGCAAAAACCTGATCATTCGATCTCAATCAAACCTCACAAAATTATCCTACTTTATAGACTTTCAGGAGAAGCTATTTCTCTTGCCAGAAGAAACAGCCTTCCTGTTCTATAACGATTCTTTAAGTAGGCTATCAATAAATTTGTAAAGCACGTAGCTTTGGATCGTATAACATTAAAGTGACTTGTATGAGCAATAGAGGCAGAAACAATAAATGAATATAATGCATTTAATAAAGGAAAACTACGTATACGGTTACTAACGTTACAATAAATGTATTTACAAACACAATAATGGCAACGACAATGGAAAAGAATGCATCAATACAGAGAGAGAGAGAATGAGAGAGAGAATCTGGAAGGATCAGTGGCAAATTACAGACCTTAAAACCTTTGAGGGACAACACGGGGGAAACACATCTTAATGCTCTTAAAGCCCGATACGAATATATATATATACTTGCACTGGCTTGTTGTGTGGCTGCTTCGAAGGCATGTGGATGTGTTCCGTGGGAGAGTTACGTGGCTTGCGGATGGGTCCGGAACGCTCGCTTTCGAACAAAGGTTTAAAGATCTCGGACGTAACATTACCAAAGAAACGATTCAGGCTAAGTTCACTTACTCGTCTGAGGAAATGAACAAGGTAGAAAGGAAAAATAAAGCTTAAACAAACAAAGAAAAGATCCCCGGAGGGGGGATCACGCGGAGCAGTTACATGATGATGAGAAGAGAGAAGTAAGAGCGAGGGGGAGAGAGAGAGAGAGAGAGAGATCCGTAAGGATCACAGTTTTGCTAACTTCACCTGGACAAAACCCTCTGAGAGACCACAAGAAATCAACATCAAATCTTACTGCTATGAAAGCTTAGTACGAAATACTTGCACATATAGCTCTATTGTGTGGCTGATATGAAGGCGGCGTGTGCGTCTCGGTCCTGGGGGGCGTCACGTGTTCACTCGTTCTTCCAGAGCGAGCCAAGCGCGGCGATTTTGAATGTCCTTTTGAGGTGAAGTTGCCGGTTGATGATTCAGGCTAAGTTCATTTCACTCGTCGGTGGAAATGAACAAAGGAGAATTCGAAAATGGAAAATAAAAACTTAAAGAAACAAAGGAAAAGATCCCCTGAGGGGGAATCGCGGATCCGTTACATGATGCTAGGAGGAGGAGAGAGGGTAAGAGAGAGGGAGAGTGGAGCGCGCTGACATTTATCACCTTGGAGAAATCCAGCCTCTTCCTGTCGGCTTGGCCAATCGGAGAGTTGGAAGTCACAGGCGGGAATTTAGTTTTTGGAATTTAGTTCGTGGAATTCCTTTGAAGCGTCCAAAGTGAGTCAAGAGGAGGGTGCGATGGTCTCTGGGGAGTATCGCAGAGTCGTAAATGATGTCAGAAAACCAATCTCACCCCAGACTTTCTGGTGCTTAAGCTAGTAACAAAACTTAGACAAATAAGCTAAATTGACAAACCTTCCTGAGACTCAGAATGGTTGTCATGTGAGACTGTCCAGATACGCTACAAGTGTAATAGCGTAAGCTTCTGTTGTACGTCACACGCATCACACACGACCAGCATCGGCCAATAGTGAACCTACGTGTGACGTAGCACTACGCTATCACACTACGTTAACTGACTAGAGGCCCACAGAGAAGGAAATGAACAGTTGAAATAGTCGTTATTTTTGTTTGTTTTTGCGCACAAAAAATATTCTCGTCGCTTGATAAACTTAAGATAGAGCCACTGTAGTCACTTGGACTATTTTAACGATGTCTTTAATAACTTTTCGGGGCTGCCAAGTTTCAATCCCTTAAGAAGCCTATGGAGGAGTGATCCAGCTCTCAGATTTAATCAAAATCAAAAATATTTTAATTCGTGTTCCGAAGATGAACGAATGTCTTGCGGGGTTGGAACAACATGAGGGTGAGTAATTACTGACAGAATTTTCATTTTTTGCTGAATTATACCTTTAAACGCTTGTTTTATTGGAGATTCTCTCTTTCAGAAGATGCATGTAACATAGGTTTTGCCAGTATGTGTATGTCTGCTGTGAACTCTTGACAAAGACTCTTTGACGTGTGTCTCTGTAGGACGTCCCCGGCGCGGTGGCCGTGGAGGAGATGACGGAGCTCCTGAGCTTACACAAACTGTGCTGCGGGCGTAGCTGGCACATCCAGGGCTGTGACGCCCGCAGTGGCATGGGGCTTCACGAGGGCCTGGACTGGCTCTCACGCCAGCTGGTGGCCGCAGGAGTTTTGGATGTGGCCTGAGGGACGCTTACCCACTCTCAAGACTTATGACTTACAACTCAAGCCTGTCCGTGTCATTTGCACAGTCACCCTGCTCATGTTTACCCATGTCATACCATCATACATTAGTAGACTTGCTGCTGTGCGCGCTTCTGGTTCAATGGTGTTCATAAATGGAGCTCATATAGGACTCCAGGTTAAATACAAGGCAACATCCTACAGGTTATCATCAAACATAATTTCAGCTCATCACTCAGTTTCTAAATAAAAAAAAAAGTTTTGAAACTTACTATGGAAGCCTATGGACAAATATGCTCCATAGACTTCCATTGGAAATGCTTTACTGTATAAAAAAAAATAATTTATATATTTGCAGATGCTGTCCATGAAGTTGATTAACATGAACTATTCCTTTGGAAAGAAGTTAACGAACATGACTAACTAAACTTACTGTCTCTTCTGTTAAAACATAGAAACTTAACATCTGGATTATGATGCTTGTCTTTTCAAGGTCAGTTTGTTTATTCGCCTAATGGTAACTAATGCCTGGAGATATTTATAGATGTGCTTAAGCAAACTATGCTGATCATTTTTGTACAGACACCCATATAAAATCTCTTTAGTATCATGTTTAGCATCAAGGTTTATGTAGATCTATTAAATGTTTTAATCGTAGGTAAAGCCCCTTAGATAAGGATGAAACGAGGCTCCATCACCAGATTCATGGATACTACATGTGAAGTGCCTGTTGTGTCAGATTAACCATAGTTACTGAAATCATTGGAAAGGTCATGTGATCAAATCCATTGCCATTGATCAAACGTTACATGCAAGTAATTGGGTGAATTTCACAAAACATGTATAGGTCATGCTTCCCTTTAATATATAACATTTATTTTGCTTGCATTATAGCATTATTCATTACAATCAAGCACATTCAAGTATTTAGACATGGTGGTATTGCCTTTATGGATATTTATTAAAATCATCACTGGGATTTAAACACCTGTAAGGAGTATAATGTGCTTTATTGTTATGAAAATGTCAATGTTAAAAATTCTGAATGGTAGAATTTTTTTTTTCGTTATGCAAAATTAACATTTTGATTTTGGGGGTAAAATGTGACCCACACATGTTTTGTTGTTGTTGTGAGATTCACCTAAAGGCATACCATTATTCTTAACATCTCCAGCTGTTTTTATGGCAGTTTTTTGGGGCTTTAAATGAGCCTGTAAATATTTATTGAAATGTCCTTTGTGGTCTTATGACTGATGCATGGATGTATTTTCACCTTGTATGAAGAGATGGATGTGTTTGTGGCAAAAAACAATGTTACTGATTATTTATATTTGAAAAGAGAATTGTAGTTGTCATGGAAAAAGAAGTTTCCAGTTCATCAGTCCACTGCGTATTAATATCTGGCTATATCTTGCTTTGTTGGAACAAGTATTTCTTAGCATCTTAAAAGTAAAAACATTACATTTATTGATATACTTCATGTATAACGCAACTGTGGCCGTATGTAAACGCTCCATTACTTGACATTATCTGCATTAGTCCAGTTTAGGAACCGTCCTTTGTTTTGAATCATTGATCCTCATTGCCATGTAATGTTGAATAACTGTACTTCGATAAAAAGCATGTGTGAAGACCTTCCCTGTCCCCTATTGCAGGAGGATCTGAAGTTATTGTTAATGTGAGTTTTGGAAGCCTCTCAAGAAGCACACTACTCACCCACATTTGTTGTTGATTTGACCACAGCTTTTTGTATAACCATTCATAATGTTACGCTATTAAAAACCAAGCTGAATGATGCATCACTAATGAAAATTAGTATTATTTAAAAAAAGGGTACTTTATTTTACAAAATCAGAAGAGTAGAGCTGAGACCGTACATCTATTTGACAGTGATGTTTATGATGCTTATGTCTTCATATGGCTTGTCGGTTTTGGGGTTGACTTTTAAGTTGGAGATCCGCTGGACCACCTCCATACCTTTAGTGGTCCTCCCAAAGACTGTGTGCTTGTTATCCAACCAGGGCTAATTGAAGAGAGAATGAGAAAACAATTAATTGAATTAATAACTAGCCAAACTGGCAGCTCAAAATGAATGACTTGAGATGATTTTCCCCGAAGTCATTGTAACTGACATGACATTCAAGAAGTGACAGCAGTGTGACATTTGACTACATTGACTTCATTTGAACAATTTCATTATTGATTTCCTGCCTCATTTTGCCATTAGCCTATAGATTGAGCTGCTAAGTCATACTATATGCAATACGCAGCTTGATCAGTGTAGTCGGATTCATCAACAAACAATTATTTATGAACTGGTTTTGAAAAACACTGCAACCAGTGTAGTCAAATTCAGAAATGTATCCGAAATCTTTTATTAAAAAAAGACAACCTAAGCAACCCAAAAATGGGGAAAAAACTAATGATGGTCTTACAGTTGGGACGACAGTGATGAAAAACTGCGACCCATTGGTCCCCGGGCCTGCGTTGGCCATGCTGAGGGTGTAGGGTCTGTCGTGCCTCAGTGTGGCATGAAACTCGTCCTCAAACTCTCCACCCCAGATGCTTTCTCCACCCATCCCTGTGCCCGTCGGGTCTCCGGTCTGGATCATGAAGCCCTGCACACACACACAAGAGAAGCCACTTGTTCAACTCGCATTCACAAATCCTTAGGCACACATCTAAACACTACAGGTGCTCATACCTTGATGACACGATGGAATATGTGGCCGTTGTAATAACTGTTCCTGCTGTGGACGCAGAAGTTCTCCACTGTTTTGGGGCACCTGAGAAGCAAAAATAAATAAATTGACGTACTGCCGTCTCAGACCAAACTGCTGTTAAATGACACAAACACGTACTCCACAGGAAAGAGTTTGATGTGAATGTCGCCCATTGTGGTGTGAATGATGGCGCTGTCTGACACTCTTTTTGGCCCTTCTGCCTGTGTGGCTGCCATCACTTCCTCTTTAGACGGCTTCTCATTAAAGACATCACGGTCAGAATCAGCACTCTTGGTGTCCTCCGGCTCTCTCTTTGTAAACTGTTTGAAAACAAAATACAGTATTAAGAGTCTAGTGTGTCAGATTCTTCTGGACACCAATGGAAAGTAACATAAGAGCTTTTCACACTGCACTTAACCCTGGGTTATCATTGGTGATGGAAAACGCATCAATTGGAGTGAAGAATAGACCATTTCGTTCTTAACCTTATCTGAAAAGTCCATTCAAGATAAACTTGATAGTACAGTCATAATATATAATCTGAGGATGCCTTTACGTAAATACACAAGTATGTGCTTCGTTCGTCCAATCAATGACACTGACACAAATATGCAAATAAGGATGTTAACCCAGGGTTTAGTAACTAAAGGGGGCGGGTCTTTGCAAATGGTCAATTACAACATGGCGTGAACGCAGCATAAGATAACCCAGGATTCGGTTTACCCGGGTTTAGAAAGAACCAGAGTTAACTTAACAGAGGTAAACCCTAAACAGAAATAACTACAGTACCCTAAAAATAAATGATTATAGTAACATATACAGAAACCAAAGCTTCAGAATAGCGTTGTAAATGCTATGGGTTTTTGTAATGGCACCATGTAGAAGCGGTTCTTCTTGAAGGCGGTGCAGAAGATGGTGGGGTCTGGATTGGAGCTCTGCAATGCTGGATTGTCAGAGGCCTTCATCTCAATGGTTGGTGCTGCATGCATGACCTTGGCTACTCCCTGAAACAGACTCAACTGCGCCACACGAATGTTCTCCAGTTTGCCCAGGATCCGCACACACCTTGACAGAGACAACAGTTCATAGACACAAAATAAAAAGAATGGCTTTCAGAATGGCTCATTTATTTGATTTAGACCAATGCTGTTATTTTAGCTTAAGTTTTCAAAAATTAATTTCACATGAAATCTTAACAACCCATTATGCTTCTGTAATGTGACAAATTTCAGAATAAAGCAAGATATTTTGGTCAATGATAAATAGGAGCATCCAAGACCATAATTATTTATTTTTTTTTTTTTTTTTAGTTGAAAATAAGCAAGCCAAGTTATAAATAACATTTTCTAAAAACTCTAAAAAATTATTGTTAGGGTTGGGAATCAAAAATAAATTCCAATACTGAAGTCGGATACTTATAAAATTAATTTTAATTCTGCTTATCGACTGCTGTGTGCACATTGTAAGGTGGTTTTTAAACCATTCAAGAGAACTCAATTTGGCACTCATGCACTGTTTTCTGTGCTGGGCACATCCAGAACGCACCCACAATAAGCCACCTCTCATATAGTGAGTGATACTGAATAGAGTTCTCTTTTGCTTCTTGCGCTCGTAAACATAGTCGGTTTATGTCTAAAATGAACGTACACTGTTAAAATGTATTTGTAACAGTATATTGGAACTGTGCATTAGGTCTTAAAGTGACAGCAGCCTAATATTCCTGCTGCACTCCGTGTAATTAACGGTAATCAAAGAACATCACTCACTGATCTTGACTGAAATGTCTTTTTTTTGTAACTTTAATAAGGATTAAATATATATTTTATATATGAAAAGAAAACTATGCAGTGTTATTTTAGATTTGATTTTAATTTCTGAGCTTTGTTCAGTTGTATTTGTGCTATTGCTAATTTACTTGTGCTTATTGTATTACTGACTGTACACTGGTCTTTGATAATGTTTGAAATTTATATTAGTTAGTCTAGTTTATTAGTTGTTCTTTAGGCTGTTAATTATACTTCACAGTATTAAGCTGCAACAGAATGATTTGCAAAAAGACAGAATAAATATATTTGATATATAAATGTTTGATTATTTTTTTTTACCATATTTGAATCGAAACAATGTCCAGACCTACTTATCGGTATCTATTTTTCCACGAAGAACCTTTAACATCCATGAAACCTTTCCATTGCACATAAGGTTCTTTATATTATTTTAAATGTTCTTCACACTAAGAAAAAAAGGTTCTTCTATTGCATTGCTGCTGCTGCAAAAAAAAGTGTTGAATAATCCTGATTTAATATTATATTTTCAAAAAAGCTTTAAAATGTTTTCTCAACATAAAAATACTTTAATCATAAATATCATTCAGGTTTTGATGAGTTGCACAACATGACAATTCAAAATTTGAATTAACTTTGCCATATAATTAAGTCAAGCTGATATTTTAAGAGATTGATCTTGACACAGAGTCGGCAGGAGTCCTCGCTATGATATCATTTCTATATGCTAAAATATTTTAAAACAGATGATAATTATACTAATGCCAAACTACTTAAGCTGATATCTGAAAAGTTGTGCCATTAATTTAATTTTGATTCAGAAATGGCAAATATGCTCATCATAGAAGATTTGTATTTCATTGTGTGCTGTGTATTCTCTACCTGTTAGTCTCCACGTTTATGACTTTAATGCCCAGCATGGTGCCGTAAAGCACAAAGTGTCCGGTCTCATCGAAGATGACGTTGGTCAGTCGGATGCCGTCCACCTTCTCCAGCTCTCGCTCCACCGCCATTCTGCGGCCAAACTCCATATCGGGCAACTGCTGCCTCATCTGCTGGAGCTCTGTGAACATCTACCATTGCACAGAGACCACACACTCTTACTCAAACTCTTCCAGTGTGCATTTGTTAACCCTTGAAATTGGTCAATATATAATTATCAAACACTAACTTACGGTTAAGGATTCGTCAAAAACTCTCATCAGCTTCCCAGTGAGGAAACGGAAAATCCTCACTTTGCGGTCAACGGCGATGGTGGCCATTTTCTTGCCGTCTTGAGAGAACATCAGGCTGGTGGGATACGTTCTGGATTTGGCAAACTCGTACAAGTCCGTGTCAGTCTTGAACTCCCACTCCACCTGCCGTGGGAATTTGAATTCGCTCGGGAGACCAGTCCAGTATTCCAACATTCCCGCTTTATCAGCTGACACTATGACGCGGTATTTTGGATTCAGGCGGATCTGAGACAGTGGTGCATTGTGCATCTTTTCAAACTTGTGCAGGGGTTGATTACTTCCACGCCCGTCGTATACAAAAATCTTCCCGGTGGATTTCTCAGAGCAGGCTACGGTGGAGATGGCATCTCCTGGATTATAGATCCACTCGCACTGGCCTGGATGGAAGCTGAAAAAAAAGAAACTCATAACTCTCTGGTGGTCTTTAGTCAATTTAAACAAATTCAAAAATTACATTTTGAATTTTTTACTTCATTGAAATTATTTATTTTGTAGAACTTGCTATATAAATACACAAAATAATTGTGGTCATGATTCTAACTGAGTGGCTGCAGAGTGTGACAGTGAGGGCATCCTTTCTCCTTTATAGTCTTAACTCTCAGAATGTTATCTTTCTAAGCCAATGATGGTATTTTCAACCATACGTGGAACATTCTTAGACTTGTTCATCATATTTTATCCTTGAGTGGAGGTCCTCCTGTCACGTACCAACACACTTTACCATTCCAATACAATTCCATATTAGAATAAGGTTTGTTTGTGCTCTTTTACTGTCATATGATGGTCACACACATCTTAAAGATCAAATGTATTCCAAAGACTTATAGTCTTAAAAAAGAATCACTTGTGAGATTTGGAAATGAATGAGAAATACAAATACAGAGCAATTTTTAGGACACAATCTACAAAACAGTAACAAAGTATGTGTGTGTGTTTGAGTGTGTGTGAATATTTTTTTTTTTTTTTAAAACACACACAAATGATTTACTTTATTTATTACACCAAATGACACCAATCCTCCTTTATAAATACCTTTGCTATATTTTTTAAACTGTATTAATTGAAAATAAGGTTAATACGAAATATTTCTTCTAATAACTATATAAACATGGTACTAGATAATATGTACATCTAAATTATGCATTATTAATTTCTATAAATAATAGAAATGATGCATCTCTGGTTGCATTATTGAATCGTTTTCCTGTTATCACTGTATAGCTGCTTTGAAACAATCTGTTTTGTATAAATTGCTATATAAATAAAGGTGACTTGACTAAATGAGGAATACCAGAGTGTTAAACACACTCACTCACTCTCACACACGCAATATTTTACCCGAGTTTGAGCATGTTAATCATGTCGAAGTTGACGACATCAAAAACTTTCATGGCCTGATCATCCCCCACAGAGCAGAAAAGCGCACCCTCCGCACTGACGGAGATACTCTCGATCACACCTAGGCACCAGAGACAAACACAGACATTATTTACACATACTATTTTTATGCAGTTTCTGAAGGAAAAACCCACTACCACAATGCCAGACGTAAGGTGTGTGGTAACAGACACCAACCCAAGTGGCTGCGGAAGTGCTTGACAAACTCCACTCCTTCATCCTCCTTCTTCTTCCAGAATTTCACATGCCCATCTTGACTTGCTGTTATGATAAAATCTGTTCTAGAATGGTATAAAAATTATAATCAGTTCATCTGGAGTCAAATAAATGCACTCGAGTGTTGATTTACATGTAAGCTCCAGGACTCTGCAATAAGGATGCCAGCTTGACCAGTGTTTCTGTCCCTTGCACTGGTCAGCACTATATCATACAATTTATTTATTTAATTTTCAATTGTGTAAATGCATTTTATGGCTTGTGAACTTAAACATTTGGAGTTTCTGCTACATAAAGGTAGTGTACAGGTCCTTCTCAAAAAATTAGCATATTGTGATAAAGTTAATTATTTTCCATAATGTAATGATAAAAATTAAACTTTAATATATTTTCCTATCTCAAAAAATTTGCATATTTCATCCGACCAATAAAAGAAGTGTTTTTAATACATAAAAAAAGTAAACCTTTAAATAATTACGTTCAGTTATGCACTCAATACTTGGTCGGGAATCCTTTTGCAGAAATGACTGCTTCAATGCGGCGTGGCATGGAGGCAATCAGCCTGTGGCACTGCTGAGGTGTTATGGAGGCCCAGGATGCTTCGATAGCGGCCTTAAGCTCATCCAGAGTGTTGGGTCTTGCGTCTCTCAACTTTCTCTTCACAATATCCCACAGATTCTCTATGGGGTTCAGGTCAGGAGAGTTGGCAGGCCAATTGAGCACAGTAATACCATGGTCAGTAAACCATTTACCAGTGGTTTAGGCACTGTGAACAGGTGCCAGGTCGTGCCGAAAAATGAAATCAGATGGAAGCATGAAGTGCTCCAAAATCTCCTGATAGCTAGCTGCATTGACCCTGTCCTTGATAAAACACAGTGGACCAACACCAGCAGCTGACATGGCACCCCAGACCATCACTGACTGTGGGTACTTGACACTGGACTTCAGGCATTTTGGCATTTCCTTCTCCCCAGTCTTCCTCCAGACTCTGGCACCTTGATTTCCGAATGACATGCAAAACTGAGCAACAGTCCAGTGCTGCTTCTCTGTAGCCCAGGTCAGGTGCTTCTGCCGCTGTTTCTGGTTCAAAAGTGGCTTGACCTGGGGAATGCTGCACCTGTAGCCCATTTCCTGCACACGCCTGTGCACGGTGGCTCTGGATGTTTCTACTCCAGACTCAGTCCACTGCTTCCGCAGGTCCCCCAAGGTCTGGAATCGGTCCTTCTCCACAATCTTCCTCAGGGTCCGGTCACCTCTTCTCGTTGTGCAGCGTTTTTTGCCACACTTTTTCCTTCCCACAGACTTCCCACTGAGGTGCCTTGATACAGCACTCTGGGAACAGCCTATTTGTTCAGAAATTTCTTTCTGTGTCTTACCCTCTTGCTTGAGGGTGTCAATGATGGGCTTCTGGACAGCAGTCAGGTCGGCAGTCTTACCCATGATTGCGGTTTTGAGTAATGAAACAGGCTGGGAGTTTTTAAAAGCCTCAGGAATCTTTTGCAGGTGTTTAGAGTTAATTAGTTGATTCAGATGATTAGGTTAATAGCTCGTTTAGAGAACCTTTTCATGATATGCTAATTTTTTGAGATAGGAATTTTGGGTTTTCATGAGCTGTATGCCAAAATCATCAGTATTAAAACAATAAAAGACCTGAAATATTTCAGTTGGTGTGCAATGAATCTAAAATATATGAAAGTTTAATTTTTATCATTTCTATTATGGAAAATAATGAACTTTATCACAATATGCTAATTTTTTGAGAAGGACTTGTATATTCTCCTTGCTAGATTTTTTTTATACTTGTCAGTTAGGTAAAATTAGCTAGCAGGCTAACTTTTTTTTTTTTTTTAGTTTTGCAGTTTACTGTATAATAATGATAAGCGTAGAATTCCCAGCCATACAAATTGTGTTTTCAAATAATAATGATATATATTTTTAAACAAACATTAAATAATTGTCAATTAACAAACATTTTATAAAAATAATTATGCCAGGATATAATTATAATGTATATAAACATGCAGAAAAAAGCTTGCTAATATATTATCGATTTACTAGTCAAATATTCTGAGGTGGCAAGTTGGAGACTTACTTGGAGCAAACAATGTGTGTTATAACATCTCTATGCATGTAACTTCTTTCATACATGGAGGCAGAGGGTAAATTGTCCAGGTACAATCTTTCAAACTCAAGAACTGCAGAAAAAACATGCTCCATTAATAAAACATCTCAAAACGGTAAAATCAGTTGGCTGCTATGAAAACACAAGACATACAAGCTGTTATAGAAACGGCTGTCTAGCATAGTTTGTATCTCAAAACTTAATCTAGACATAATACAGGCGACTTTAATGCCCAAAAATGCTGTCTAGGACTGTGTGGGCAGCTCACTAGGGTTCGGGACAGTAATAGACGCTTCCGTTTTTTGTAAAAGCCCATTTAACGTACCTTTTTTCTTTTTTGTTTGTGTTGCCTCGTCGGGCAGAGGACCGACCCATTCGCCTTCATCTTCGTCTAGTTTGCGTTTATTTTCAGAACCATCACGACTCACGTCCGACGCCATTTTCAAAATAAGTTAATATTTCTTCCTCGATGGTGGTTTTAACGTACAAACGTCTCTCCTTTCACACACTGCCGTCTACAGGAAGGGAGAATCTCGAGGCTAGACCGCGCAGTGACTCAACATCGAAGTTCAGTCAAAATAACAATGAACAATCCTGCTCGAAATGTCACATATATGATGAGAGTAAAATTCAAACACATTTGGTGATAAAATGTGCTGTGAATATTTATTATTTTAGTAACATGAAGCAACACCGAGTGACGCTAGAAGACTCACCTCTACAAAATCGCATCATACAGTCAAAAGTTTGGAAACACTGCATTATGTTTTTGAAAGACGTCTCTTCTGCTCACCAAGGCTGCATTTATTTAATCAAAATAACTGTTTTCTATGTGTAAAAGCATTAGCCTAATTCCTCTTTTTATACCAAAAATGTTCTGTAGGCTAACTTACTCAAGCCCAGCTCTATTTTTAATTAATCAAACGCGCTCTTTTCTATAATTATCAACACGGATATTGAAACATTTCCCCACCACTTTGTCAGTTTGTGCCAATGTCGATTTTGTCCCAAATCATATTTTGAAAGCCACTGAAAATCTATAACTCAAACCTCATCACGCACATTATCGATTTATAAACGAAATAAGGCGCTACATCGAAAATATAGAAATCAAAATGCTTTAAATTGACACATTTATATTAAATATACCACTCTCATGGATGAATATAAGCACACAATTGACAAAATCATTATGCATAAGTTAAAAAATTCGAATAAATCAAATGTGCTATGTATCTGGTTGCCACGACAACTTCACGCTTTCATGCTGCTCTGTAGTCATAAAATCTCTTCAATATTACGGAGTAACAATAATTTTAAGCTTCACCACGGTACAATGCTTATAGACCATTCTTATCTGTGAACGACATAAATATGAATGACAAATGCATTGATTTTTTTTTGTTCTGATGATTTCCTGAATAAATATTTATTCTACTCCTAAAAGTGCAGCAAATAACACGATGCTACGAGTTCAGCGCCTACGCAGAAGCCCCGCCCACATAGTGAAACTGACCACTCACGAGACAACATTGGAATGCATTATAGAACATGACGTCACAATCAAACACCTTGCTGCACATTCATTACTTTGCTAAAAGTTTTCTACTGGCATTTTTGCAGCGTAGTTAGCATTTGAAAATGGGTTTACACATTTCTTGTATTAAATGTGTAGATGTTTCTGACAGTGTGTACAATTTACACAATTGTACACCAACACAATCAAGCAGTAATAGAGTGGAAGATCATCTACATTCAGTTGGAGGGATGGATGTAGGTGCGAAAAAAGAGAAAGGGAGGAAAAAAGAGAAAGGCAAAAGGAAGGAAAAAAACAATAAAACCAGCTCAAGTCAAGGTGAGAAAGAGGACCAGGCATGTCCATGTTATTGTAACAACTGGAATGTATTTTTTTAATCTTATATCTTTAAAAAAAAAAAGTTTTCTGGGGGAAACCATGAAAGTTTAGTTTCTTTAAAGTCTGGTTGTGCATTAATACATTTAATAATAGATTATAATATATTGTATTTTTCTAACATTCTATTAATAAAATATAACTGCAAGCAGCAATTATCGGGGCCAAGCGCAAGAAGACGATAAGACATGCCAACATGACTGGAAGTGTCAGACCAACTGCAGCAAGCAGCAATTAAAGACATTTTAAGATGATTTAAGGCAAAATAGCTGAATAATCATATATAGTCACTAATAATATGATTTTTCACGTTTGACCAATAGGTGGCACAGTTAAGAAATTGATGTGGTGTGGTCAGAGTGAGGTGACAATGACACATTCAAAGTTTGGTGTCAATATGTCAAGGCATTGCAGAGATAAAGCCTGAACAGTAATTTTGGCATCATGCCTCAAATTTGCAGCTGCGGTATATGAAAATGGTTTCATCTATTGTCACATGACATTATGTCAGCACGGTCTGGAGATAAAGCGTTGATACAGCCTTATGTCTGTTTTTGCAAGCACTACGTAAAATTAGTTTGCACGGTATTCAACAACGGTTTGACGAATCAACTTGAATTCCATAACGTTTTGTCGGCATGGTCTGAAGATGATCTGGTTCAATTTTCGTGAAAATCGGAGCAACCATCTAAGACGAGTTCAAAAAAGTTAAAAAAAAAAAAGAAAATCAAAAGTTATTAGCACAAACATGAGTGAAACTTTGGACAGTTGGTGGCGCTAGAGGGATTGAGTTAAAGACTCCAAATTTACCATGGTGACTGTTCAGAGTGTCCTCTATCAGAGTGCCAAATTTCATAACTTTCCCGCAAGCGGTTCTATGGGCTGCCATAGACTTCCATACGGAAGAATAATAATATTAAGCACACCAACGATTTCAATAGGTGCCTCCGCACTTTCAGTTCTTGGCCCCTAATAATGCACAACCATGAATTGAATTTTGTTTACTACAGAATTCAGAAACATAATATACTTGTTGACATATACACACTACACACCTTAAATGACAGTTTTGTAAATGCATTTATACAGACATTTAAATGTATTACCTCAAAATTTTTATTGAATATATGTTTGACTGTCTTTGGCTCTGCAGTTTTAAGAAGATAAAATACTTATGAATTTTCACATGGTTTGTCTTAATATTTTAAAACTGTTTATGTATATGGGGTTTTTGTAATATGCTTTAACTATTTTTAATGTGACACTTAAACTGAGAACAGAGCATTTCTGCATGTGCACTGACCAACAACTGAGAAAGCACAAATTGGACCTTGTTGAATGCCCCCAAAAACGTGCTTCATAATTTACAGCAAGCTTAGTTGGAGTAATATGAGTATTCAGTAATATATATAGTTATGACATCATTTATTAATAGTATTTCATTAATATCCTCTTTTGATTGATATCATTTCCCTCTTTAGATCGGACTTCTCAGCATGTCACCAGTGAGCCTGAAGTCCTCCCCATTGCAGAGGAACCTGATCATGCTGAAGTCAATGATGAGTGGAGTGATGACATCCTCCAGGATTTAGTCGGAGATTTGTCCGAATGGAGTGCCGACGTCCTCAACGT
This sequence comes from Gila orcuttii, assembly GCA_026230005.1. NCBI lineage: Eukaryota > Metazoa > Chordata > Actinopteri > Cypriniformes > Leuciscidae > Gila > Gila orcuttii. Next base: position 18,535,711 of record JAPDVR010000024.1, on the reverse strand, counting down.
TTTGAACTGTGTTATTTCCGACTTTAATGACAACACCTTCCAAACTCCTGTCGGTGTTGCGACTGACTTGAGTGTTGACATCCCCCAAGCTACAGTCTTTGCTACATCCGACTATAGAGTACCAGTCCTTGATGTGGCCGACTATAGAGCCAATGTCCCTCGAGCTGTGGTCCGTGATGTGGCCTACTATAGAGCCAATGTCCCCCGAGTACCAATCCATGTTGGGGCTGACTGCAGTGTGGACGTCCCCCAAGTCCCTGTCCATGCCATATCAGACTGTAGAGTCGATGTCCCTCAAGGTCCAGTCAGTACCACATCAGCTCCAGTCTTTGATGTGGCTGACTGTTGTGGCAATATCTCTCAAGTTCTAGTCTGTGCCTCGTCAGACTGTAGAGTCGACATCCGTCATGAATCAGTCAGACTGACAGAGGACACTGTATCACCTCAGAGTCAACTGGAGGATTATGAGATTATTGGTAAATTGTCTGTCATGACTCCAACATTCCAAAATACAGAAACTTTTGATATAATATCTGTCTTTACTCATGTCAACTCTTATTTTTCCTTTACAGACATCAATTCATGCAGCTATGAAATCGGCAGGAAGCTCGGTCAAGGAGGCTTCGGATATGTTTATGCGGGAATTCGCTTGACAGATGGCCTTAAGGTATTACTTATTTTACAGTATCTTTTTAGCAAATCGTTCTTGCTCTTACACATTTCTTTTTCCTTAGTGTATCTTATGTTCCCTATTTAGAGCACTTGACCTCTCAGACCTGTTTAAATTGTAAGACATACGTAGAATTTAAATTTGTGAAACTGAACATGTCTGTTCAAGATTAATGACTGAAATTATATAAACTGTACACTTAATAATTGTAAATAATTCTAACACAAATCCATTTCTTGTTTTGTTGATCAGGTGGCGCTGAAATTTGCTAACAACATGGGTATAGAATGGTTCGACATTGTAAGTACTCTGATTCCCCTCTCAGTCAATGTTTTCAAAAGACAAACTGCTATTGTCCGTGGTTTAGGACTGGTCTACATCTTTTCTCATTGTTTTTCCTCTAGGAGGGGTGTCCTGAACCCGTTCCACGGGAGATTGGTTTGCTAATTCTTGCCAACAAAGGACCCAGAGTTCCCCAAATCATCCAGCTTCTGGACTGGGAAGAGGAGCCTGAACAATACATTATGGTTCTAGAGCGGCCTGTACCCTGTGAGGACTTGGTTGGATTTCTAGAGCGCCACGAAGGCACCATTGAAGAGGACGTAGCATCGGTTATCATGCAGCAGGCAACACTCGCAGCTCAAACATGCTGCCAACGTGGAGTGCTGCACCGTGACATAAAGCTGGAAAACCTGCTGATTAACCTGAACACACTGGAAGTCAAACTGATTGACTTTGGGTGCGGCGAAATCCTTACCAACGAGGGATACACGTCCTTTAGTGGTATGTATTATCCCCCAAAGCTGTAAGGTGGTCTCAAACTTTGATTATGAGTTGGGGGCCGTTAACAGGACAAAATGTCTTTCTTCCAGGCACAGAAGAGTACTGCCCCCCAGAGTACAATATAAATGGTGAGTATCACGGGGAACCAGCAACAGTTTGGTCACTCGGGATACTCTTGTTCACACTACTGTGTGGGAAATTTCCGGAGTCAGAAGACTTGGAGAAGCTCAATGATAACATCTGGACCAAAGATGGCTTGTCACAAGGTGAGATCTTCATTCAGTGAAGGACACTTGTAATTCTAAATCAAACAAAAGAGAACAAAAAATTAAAAGCAAGTTAAAGTAATTATGAGACATCTCTCCCATCTTTTTGCACAGAATGCTGCGAACTACTTTGCTCTTGCCTGCAAATTGACCCAGAACAGCGGATTGAATTGAAAAATGTCAGTCTCCACAACTGGTTTATATACTTTAATTATTAATTTACATAAGCAAACATCAGGACCCAAGGACCAGACGGGCCTCCCCTGCATCATAACTCGGTCGCCACACACCAATGCTCAACCCGCATTGATGTACGGGTACTATCCAGACAGTTACAACCTCCAGATGCCCAAGAAGAACCTGTGGACCAAATATGGCTTGTCACAAGGTGAAATCTTCATTTCCACAAAGATTACCTGTAATTAAGTATCATACAAATTGAGAACAAAGCAACAAAAGACAGTCATGTGAATAATGCATTCAAAGAGAGCAGGTATTAAGTTTAAGGTAATAATCAGATGTCTCTCCCATCTTTCATCACAGAATGCTGCCATTTCATTGGCTTTTGTCCCCACACATCAATGCACACCCCGAGTTGATGAAAAGGTACTATCCAGACAGACACGACCTGTTCATACCCAAGAAGAACCTCTGGAACAAAGATGGCTTGTCACAAGGTGAAATTTTTATGACAGCAATGGGGCCTAATTTTAATTCACAATCATTCAGAATAGAACAAAGTAACAATAGGTAGTCATGTGGTTAATGCAGTAATTTGACTCTTTTTTTAAAGAGAGCAGGTGTGAAGTTTAAGGTAATAATCAGATGTCTCTCCCATCTTTTTGAGCAGAATGCTGGCATTTCATTGGCTTCTGTCCCCATACACCAATCTGCACCCCGCATTGATGTACAGGTACAATCGAGGCAGACATATGTTTATGTACATATGTGCTACACGCTTTCCTCTAAATAACAAAAACACAACAAAAATGAGTGGCGTGAAAACAGCAGGTAAGAAAGCATCTGATCACTGTGACGAGGATATGTTTGCACCAGTTCGGCAAGCAGGCTTGCACCAGTCAAGTCACATCACGTTTATTTATATAGCATTTTATACAATATTGCTTTAAAGTAAGCAGCTTTACAGTGTTTAACACACACAAACTTTCTACCTCTCTCCAGTGTGTTCATTTTTTACTAGTATCTGACCTCGACTGAACAGAAGAAATGAACCAGAGAAGATTTCCCTGTCAAAAAATGGAAATCACACCAACCACATATCACACCAACCTGTTACGTATTTGCCATGGACCAATACTTCGAAGGTGTTTACCAGCCAGAGTGAATCTTTCCGAAAAGAAATTCCCATAACAAACTCCAAACAAACATTCGTTTTGGCCTGATTTTGTTCTAAATGACGTCATTTGCGTTATTTATTTTTTATTTAGCATTCACAGTTTAAGAAAAGTTTAACTCGATGAAATTTAAAAGCTTCAAGGTAAAACATTTTTTTAAACAAATATTATGAACTGTTAATCAAGTTTTTGGGAAGTTTACATTTTACAAACTTAACTAACTTTGCCATGTCATGTACAGGACTAATTATCTGATATTTTAAGACTACTTATTGATCTTGGCAAACAGGGATGAGGATTATAATGGCCTATGGGATAAAACAATTTCCTGTTTTTGTTAACTTCTGTCATGAAACAGGAGACACGGAGGTAAACGTAACAGTTATTTATTAATCAGGCAAGTGATTGGCTCAGGACAAAAAAGCAGGAAAATATACCGAGCGAGAGCGACTGAGGTACGAAATTGAGCAGGTGAACAAGCTGAACGCAAATACGTCCTTGTTGATACTTGGAAAGGAAGGAACAATCTGTACGCACGTCAGCCTGTGTTATGTCCTCATATCCTCTCCTTTTCACTCCGGCAGCCGACACCCCCTCCCCCCACCCACCCCTTTTTTTTTTTTTTAATTTTTTTTTTTTTTTTAACAGATCTGCATGATTCACGTAGGTCACATTTTCAGGTCGGAAAATCCAGAATTCCGGATTAATCCGGAAAAATCGCATCCCTGATTAATAGGTTGATAGCGATAAGCATGAGGATAACTGGATCTGGAAGAGGACGATAAAGGTAGGGATAGGAAGGTGAATAGTCGGTTAAGTATGTAACAGGTGTTAAACATGATGAGGTTGTGACAGGTGTGGCAGGTTAGTATTCTTTCTGGTGATTGTGAACGAGTGGGTGGAGCATAAGCACCTGGTGCTAATGGCGTGTTGGTTGTATCCATGACAGTTATGTTCTCTTCACAAATTTCAACTGACTGAAACATTACTTCCTGGAAGTCCACCTATGAACAGCTTAGACATCAACACAATAAACTGGGATAGGATATAGATATTTTAAATTTGAACCTGTTGATAACATTGAACACTAAATCATATATTTGTGAAAATAATAATCTTAAAATATTAACAGAAATTTTATTTAGACATGTACAGACATATGGTAATATTATATAGTACTTTCAACACTCACAAAATGTGTTTGATGTAGATATAAAGAAAATAGGTACAGTATGTGTAATTTTACAGAAAACACTTTGCAGTAATTGTAACTAATGAATGAACACTGTTGCAAACAGCAGAATTTGGCTACCATAGAGAATTTGGCTATTACATAGTAGTGTCCACCTTTATTGCGTGTCCAAACACCAAAGGTGCTGGAATTAATTTTTAACTTATTTTCTTCTTCTTGTTTTTCTTCCCTAAAAGTGAATGCACATAAGAGACTAAAAAAATCAAACAGACGGATGGTCCTAAATGTGCACCTCTACTCAGGCGCACAGACACACATCGTTCTGACAATACTATAGGTGGCGCTATAATAAGGTGACTTTGGATCACAACTCCAGGATATCTGCACATTTTTTAACAGCAAATTTAATGACTTTTAAGACCTTTTTAAGTCCTCTAAAAGGCAAATTTAAGACTTTACCACGACAAAAAAACAGGAAAATGTTCAACACGACAAGTGTTAATTTTGGCAGCCATTTTTGTTTTAGTCTTAGTCTTCAGATGAAAATGCTTATTGGTCTTATTGGTCACATTTTAGTAATTTTGTCTTTCATAGTTTTAGTTGACAAAGTCAAACTTCAGTTACCGACATTAATTTTGGTAGCTATTTTATATGTAGTCTTTAGACAAAAAATGACATTATAATTTTTCGCTTTAGGCCAATTCAATTAAGCTTATGAGACATTTGAATCAAAGTAACAGGCTGTATTGACAATGCACTCTTTAGCAGTAGCACTTGTGCAATTCTACATATCCCTGTTCCTTAGTTCAGTGGTTCTCCAATCTTTTATAGTGCCGTAACCCCTCTTCCACTTAGACTGCAGTCACACCTTTTCCATTAAGGGACAATATCTGCCCATTTTAATCGATTTTTTTCCAGTTCATTTTTTACCTTTATAAATACTTTTATAAAATAAATAATGCTTTAAATGAAACAATGTTCAATAAATATGCAATGATGGTAAAAACGAGGTAATACTTTTAAACATTAAATTAAAATCGCCAGTAGGTGGCGGTAAGTCACTGTCTTTATGAGCGAGTCATCCGTCATCGAGTCATTCATTCATTCAGTAACAAACACAGTCTATGGTAACAAAGCAAGTGGCTGTATTTATGAACGGGTCATTGAATCTCACGATTCGTTCAAAGCCACAGATTCGTTCTCGAATCACCGCGGTGTGCTGCAGTTCTGCCATGGCTTTCGTTGCAAAATAGCAATAATATGATCAACATTAAAAACACTGCTAGATATCAGCCTGTATTTTTCGCAGATTTAGTCGCACAAACAGCGCAAGCAGCTCGTGACAGAATAAAGACCAACTGAATGAAACTTTAATTAATTTAAGTAGAAAAAATCTAAAGAAGATCACTGAACTCCAGCTTACTTGTCTGTGTTTTCACATCATCCGCGCTTCTTCAGCAGTGTAGAGAGCGCGCGCGCGAGCATGGTTGCCAGATACTATTGACAAGACCGGCTAGAAAACGTGTTATTTTAACAGAAAAGCTCTGACTGGGGATTTAATTATTTAAATCTGGCAACCGTAAGCATGAACGCTCGCTCGTAAACACAGTCTGTAATGTGTTGTTGTCTCCTTTATTTGACAAAAAAAAGTGGTTTTAGTCAAGTTTGTATTTTTTTAAACACACTTTAGTCTCGTCTTTTTTCGTCAACGATATTGTACGTGTTGATATAATACCGGTAGTCACAGTTATCGTTTAATGACGTGGGTATCGTCTCTCATGGTCTTGTCTTAGTCAGGGGGAAAAAAGTCGTCAACAAACATTTTTCGTCATAGTTTTCAATAACGGAATTAACACTGCGACACGACACAGAATGGTGTGGCAAACCATCAACGCGACGCATTCATCTTCAGTCACCTATGGAATGAAGCAGGTTGCACCCACATAGAAAAGTGCTGCCCCCAAATGGTGCGCACTGTTCAAAAAACAAAACAAAATAACGGATGACGAGTCGGACAAGAAATTTGAGGTCCGTACGTGAAATTTAAGACCTCCTTATCGGAAATTTCAGATTTTAAGACATTTTCAGGCCTTAAAAAGCGAAAATTTTATTTAAGACGTTTTAAGACTTTTTAAGGACCCGCGGGGACCCTGAACTCTGAAACCCTAAGGGATGGTGTTGGAAAAAGCTTTGGAATCGTTGAAACATTGCGAAGAAATAAGCTAATTAAATGCAGGGTCGCTGCACATTTTTTAAAGTCAAATTTAAGGCATTTTAAGGCCTTTTTAAGACCTGAAGAAATAATAAAAAAAATACTGTACACTAGGGGTGTGGTATATTGACAAAAATTAGTTCTTGATATTTTGCCAAAAACAATAATTAGAAAATATATAGCTGAGTGTTGAGCTGGTACCTTGTCTGGTTTTAGTCCTGTTGTGGAAAGCAGACTGTTTTACGCTTGCTGGGAACGATTTTTCCTCGTGGAAATAAAATGATAAAACTCAGACAAATCAATATTGTGTGTACAGTTATTTAAAGGCACACTATGTAGGAATTCCGTTTTTGTCAAAAAGCGACCCCTAAAGTCGCTGTGGAGTACTTGTATTTAACCTTACTGTCGTAAATACCACTCATGCAGAGCGTCTCTGCACTCACGGCCTGAACGATTTTAAATCAGTTTCATCTCAGATCAATATCCCCATTATTATTTATGCAGTGAAATACCGTATAACAGTAACTAAGAAATCGAATAAAGTAATCAAATGTAAAATAACAATGCGTAGTTTATCATTGATAGATTAATGCTTATTAAAGCTGAAGTTATTCATTCAAGAGCTGTGAGTGATTTTCTTTTTGCCTTTTGTTGTTTGATTCACAGTATTTTGCATTTTACGACAATCACCGATCGTGCTGATTCTGTCGTTAAGTTGCACTAGACAGAAGGAAGTTGCACTAGACAGAATGTGGACAGAATGGTTTTACGTCAATATATTCTTTTTATAATTTTGGAAGCCGAAATCTAAAATAAAATTAGACTAATATCACAGTTCTAAAGTGTAACCAGGCTACGTTTGATGGTTTAGTTCTGTCCTTCGTCGTCATTCATTAAGCAGGGCTGTGTTGTGCGCGCTGTGGCACCGTGTGAGAGATCTCTCTCTCTCTCTTGGACTGCGAATAGCAAAAATACATCAAAGACAAATGGTTTAATATTATTATACATAGAAATGGCTGGAAAGATAAAAAAATAAATAATTAAATAACGTCTTTATAGCAATAATAAATAGTACGTGTATTTTCTTAATGTCTCCAGTACCGACATCAGAACCGATAACGTCCGAGCTTATCGCTACAGCGGTCTTTCAAAATTCATCCCCGGGGCCCGTTTAATACTGTGTTTCGGTATCCATCCTTAATAGTAAGTACATGTAGTAAATTAATATTACTCAGTACTTAGTTGGGGTGTAAAATATAAACTTTTCTCAGGGAAAGAGAAAAAAGAAAAGACCTAGAAGTGATAAAGAGAGAGAGAAAACTTTTAGAAATAATTGCAAAAAAAATAATATAAATATAGACAACCAGTATTACACACTCTTTCCATTTATTTATGTCTATTGCGATCTCAAAATTTCGGCCAGTTCATAAGACCTAGAATATCAAAATCCACCACAGGCTGTAGATCCTTTTCCTATTTAGCACCTAAACTTTGGAATAGTCTTCCTAGCATTGTTCGAGAAGCAGACACACTCTGTCAGTTTAAATCTAGACTAAAAATACTCTCTTTAACCTGGCATACACATAGAACATTTCATTTTAATCAATACATTTCTATTAACTTTAAATTTCATATACATTTCTATTAATCAAATCAGTTTCTCTGATTCATGATTCAAATCATGATTGTTAGGCTACATAAACTTTGTCAGCCAAAACCGGGAACACCTGATGTACTCGTAACATCATAAAAAGAATGCTATCTACGCTAATGTTAGTCTTTCTGTTTATTCCGAGGTTTACTGTAGTCAGCCGGATCCGGGCTGTAACCAGACCAGATGGAGGACCTGCGCCTAGACACGTCCACAACGCATCCCTGAAGTGGCAGCAAAGATTGTGTCAACTAGACTCTCCCCTGTGAAGGTCTCATCGACATGACAGCCATCTGATCCAACTTCACTGATCCTCAACAAACCAATCTCCATACCGTCGTGATGACGCCGATCTTCTACCAGATGGAACTGAATAAATATTCTGAATATTCTGATCCAATCTGACTTCTGACCTGTAATGATCATAATCATACACTGTTCGTTCGAGGAGAACTGGTACGGATTTTTTTCTCCATTTTGTCACCTGATAGAGTTTTGGTTCCTTGCCACTGTCGCCTTCGGCTGGCTTAGTTGGGGACATTTAATATTCAACAATATTATCGATCTGCCTGCATCGACGTCATCATTCAGTTCAGTTCTCAAATAATGGTATCACTGTTTTCTCCAGAGCCGCTATATGCAGGTCCTTCTCAAAAAATTAGCATATTGTGATAAAGTTCATTATTTTCCATAAAGTTTAATGATAAAAATTAAACTTTCATATATTTTAGATTCATTGCACACCAACTGAAATATTTCAGGTCTTTCATTGTTTTAATACTGATGATTTTGGCATACAGCTCATGAAAACCCAAAATTCCTATTTTAAAAAAAATAGCATATCATGAAAAGGTTCTCTAAACGAGCTATTAACCTAATCATCTGAATCAACTAATTAACTCTAAACACCTGCTAAAGATTCCTGAGGCTTTTAAAAACTCCCAGCCTGTTTCATTACTCAAAACCGCAATCATGGGTAAGACTGCCGACCTGACTGCTGTCCAGAAGGCCATCATTGACACCCTCAAGCAAGAGGGTAAGACACAGAAAGAAATTGCGGCGTGGCATGGAGGCAATCAGCCTGTGGCACTGCTGAGGTGTTATGGAGGCCCAGGATGCTTCGATAGCGGCCTTAAGCTCATCCAGAGTGTTGGGTCTTGCGTCTCTCAACTTTCTCTTCACAATATCCCACAGATTCTCTATGGGGTTCAGGTCAGGAGAGTTGGCAGGCCAATTGAGCACAGTAATACCATGGTCAGTAAAACATTTACCAGTGGTTTTGGCACTGTGAGCAGGTGCCAGGTCGTGCTGAAAAATTAAATCTTCATCTCCATAAAGCTTTTCAGCAGATGGAAGCATGAAGTGCTCCAAAATCTCCTGATAGCTAGCTGCATTGACCCTGCCCTTGATAAAACACAGTGGACCAACACCAGCAGCTGACATGGCACCCCAGACCATCACTGACTGTGGATACTCCAGTGCTGCTTATCTGTAGCCCAGGTCAGGTGCTTCTGCCACTGTTTCTGGTTCAAAAGTGGCTTGACCTGGGGAATGCGGCACCTGTAGCTCATTTCCTGCACACGCCTGTGCACGGTGGCTCTGGATGTTTCTACTCCAGACTCAGTCCACTGCTTCCGCAGATCCCCCAAGGTCTGGAATCGGTCCTTCTCCACAATCTTCCTCAGGGTCCGGTCACCTCTTCTCGTTGTGCAGCGTTTTTTGCCACACTTTTTCCTTCCCACAGACTTCCCACTGAGGTGCCTTGATACAGCACTCTGGGAACAGCCTATTTGTTCAGAAATTTATTTCTGTGTCTTACCCTCTTGCTTGAGGGTGTCAATGATGGCCTTCTGGACAGCAGTCAGGTCGGCAGTCTTACCCATCATTGCGGTTTTGAGTAATGAAACAGGCTGGGAGTTTTTAAAAGCCTCAGGAATCTTTTGCAGGTGTTTAGAGTTAATTAGTTGATTCAGATGATTAGGTTAATAGCTCGTTTAGAGAACCTTTTCATGATATGCTAATTTTTTTAGATAGGAATTTTGGGTTTTCATGAGCTGTATGCCAAAATCATCAGTATTAAAACAATAAAAGACCTGAAATATTTCAGTTGGTGTGCAATGAATCTAAAATATATGAAAGTTTAATTTTTATCATTACATTATGGAAAATAATTAACTTTATCACAATATGCTAATTTTTTGAGAAGGACCTGTATATATATATATATATATATATATATAATATATAACAATTCTGAATTTGTTTACAAATAGTTTAAATTAGCATTAACGTTAAATCTGCGTGCAGCATTGATGTAATTATAATACTTTTACAATAACAGTAAAACAGTAAACAGTAAAAAAAAATCAAATAAATAAAATACATTAATTACCATTCTAAAACATCCTTCTGTAAGCGCGTTTGAGGAGGTGGTTGTTTGTCTCGGGGTCTGAGTCCGGCTCAAACATATAAGGCCGGATAACATTTCCCTCAGCAATGTCCATCATTAGCGTTTTATTTACCTTACTTGTGAGCATCCCCAAGCCACAGCAGGCTACAGCATCAGGGTGTCTACAGATATAAACAAGTTAAATTTAAGACTTTTTAAGACCTTTTTAATGCCACTTTGAATGAAATTTAAGACCAAACCTGTGATGGAAATACACATTATATTACAAACGTATATGTAATATTTAATGTTTAACCTAAGTAAATTTAATATTAACTACTTGTTTATTGAACTAAAATCAAATGTAATTGCAATCGTGAGAATATTCAGCAAAATAGCTCCCGTCATGTTATGTTACTTAACTAGGCTATATCATGTTATAAATAAAAAACATGTTTTTATGTGTGCAGGGCTCCAGACTAACTTTTTTTACTAGGAGCGCTGTAGCCCCTGACTGAAATTTTTAGGAGCGCAAGCAGAATATTTAGGGGCAAACCTTAAATCAGCTTGCAATGCAATTATTCAAATTTCCCCCAAAATAACTGTAATACTGACAAATTCTTTAATAATAGACTTAACGTACAGATATTACAATGTGCAGTTTTATTTTAAGTTCACAGGCTCCAGACTAACATCTGAGGGCCGCAGCACCGAGACACAGAGCTCTACAACACAGATCTGGCAGCACTGGGGCGGACAATAAAGCACTGAGCTTAATTTAGGGTGTAGATGAAATAAACTTTAATTATTATCATTCATAATGTCTTAATATAAATTAAAAAGCAAAACGAGAAAAAAATAATTATATTAGGGAGTGAAAATATCCAATAAGCATCCTACTGTTTACAATGGCAATTTATTGTAATTTTAAATAAGTGTTTAAATAACAGTTTTCCTAACGTTTTAGGACAATCTTTAAAGGATGAACAAAAATGTGTTGGTCATCACATTAAAAATAACATTTATGATATTATGGTTTTGAAGTGCTGAAAAAAGATAGTAGTAGTACTTGTAAGCGTTTCACTATTTCTGTCACAATACCATAGTAATGTTTAGAGTTACTACATTAGCATAAATCCATGGTGAATGTTGCTGATTTGTGAACTGAAAGCGTTCTATAAGTGTTTCTCCTGGTTTCCACGTCAGCGCTGTGTTGATCTGATATCGATGGTTTATAACAGAAAACTGAATCACTCCGAATCGGAGTGTTTCTCACTGGATCTCGCAGCGATGATGTTATTAATTCTGAGGCGAAGTCAATGGATTTCTTCACTGGATCTCGTAGTAACAGTGTCGCGTGATCGAGATCGGCCCGCAACTGGCAAGTGCAAGTTCGGGGCGCTGCGCTCTCTATTATTGGTCCGTGAAGCATAAACGAGTAGCTCATTTTCGTTCCGCTTTCATTTTGTTTGCATTCGCTGCTCGGCAACGTTGTGGTCGCGCCAGTGCGACCTAAATAAATATTTGGTCGCACCGGCAGGAAAAATGGTCGCAAAATTTCTGGAGTCTGGAGCCCTGGCTGTTATGCTCATTTGTTTTGATTTCTTACTATAAAATCTCTCACAGAGACAGGCAGCGCGAGTCTCAACAGCGCTACCAGAAGTCATTATCATTATCAATCGCTGTTTATGTAATAAAATCAGAATCATTCTCGCGATTCGATGCTTCACTGGTTATTTGACTGGAGAAATTTTAGCGGTAATGTGACCATAAATATTTAAGACCCATCGAGTCTGAATTTAAGATATTTTAATACTTTTTAAGGCCTTTTATTAGGAAAACTTTATTTAAGAACTTTTAAGACTTTTCAAGGACCCGCGGCCACCCTGAGCATACATGACCCTAGTTACCTGTGGTCACTCAGAAAACAACAGGCCAATCAGAGAGAGGCTCATGAATATTAATTAGACAGGCCAAAATCAATCTGTTCTTAGCAGAGATCCTGAGAAAGGAGCTGTATATATTGGGATGGTTTTTGGTACTTAAATCCACAAATATATATTCTTAAGGGCATATATAAAACAACAATAAAACTTTAAAATAATAGCAACATTTATTTCTTCCAAAGCATGTATGGATTTCCAGTTGAATTTTTCCTACCCAAATTTGGAAGTTATTTGTAAAATTAAGCTTGAATAAATATAATTAATATAAATATAACCCACAAGTGACTATTGATGTGATATCTAGCTAGAATTTCAAAGACCTTTGATATGAATCCACACACAGACTAGGGATGCTAACCGATGACCATTTGACAGATGGTTGACCGTATCAACGTTAACCGATCAAAGTTGTCCGTAGTCGGTTAAAAAAAAGGTCACAGCGTTTGGGTTCGCGCGCTCACAAGGTTTGCGAAAAGTAAAGCCTACAGGATAAAACACTCGAGGTTAGAGCCAGGGCAGACGACAGGATGAAGCGTGCAAAGAAAAGTAGTGTGTGGGACCATTTCACCAAAAAGAATGACACAGATGTAAGTTGCAACTTGTGTGATACAGTGCTTAAATACAGTAGGCCTACATCATCTATGATGTATCACCTGAAAACGCGACTTGTTCTGTCCCTTATTAGAAGGCACACAGTGAGTTAGACCTGCCTTGGCCGGTGCGTCTTTTACGCATTTTGAAGGTGCCTGTTTTATCCATTGGTTTTATCGTGTTGAAGTCTATTAGGCAACATTCCGCATAAGATGGGCTTAGATTTGGAAATACATTAAATCTACATTTCAGTGGTAACAGATAAGGTGATGATGATCATCATCTTTCTTTATTATTGTTAGCACTACCTCAAACTAAAGCGACGTCTCTTCGGAGCTGTCATTTTCTTAAATGAGTCGCGGCAATGTTTCAAATGAGCTTCTAACGCTAGACTAACGCCTTTATTTTCAACGCGATCACCCTGTATCCAAACCATTTCAAAACTAAGGAGCCATTTGTCATCCGATTACATACAAGCTCCTCGGCGCCGCGTTTGCGGGACTCATGTTTCGCGCTGTAGGGGATTTAAAAAAAGGTGACGTGAGTGGAAGGGCGGCGCCGGGGCAGTGTGTGTGTGAGCGGGAGGCAGAGCGGCAGAGAGATGCGACAGAGTTGCAGGCGCGGCTCGAAATGGCTGTTATTTCAAATAGCGTGGCATATTTTAAACTAATTGGTTAACCGGTTTCAACCGGCTAATGAGGCTCGGTGGTCGGTCAAGAAAATGTTTAGTTTTCGCCATCCCTAACACAGACAGCCTAAGGCCGTGTTACAGTGGTTGGTGGATGTCTCCTCTAGGAACCACTGCATCTCCCAGATTCCCTTTCAATTAGCCTAGGGCTGCAATATCCCCAGTTACCTTGTGCATCCACGAGGAGGCCCGGCAGGAGTCTTCGTGATGGAGAGGCTTTGTGCCGGCAGGGGGAAGTTCAAAAAAGTTGCTTCCTTTTTCACCGCAGGGGCTAGCCAGCAGCAGTAAGCTGTAAGCAAGAGGGAGGGATGAACACAGATCATAGACATTAGGGGTGTAACGATATTCAAACCGAACCAAAAAAACGCGATACAGAACCCAGTGTAAGACTGGAAAAACTGGAAGAACTGTAAGAGAGGGCTATTCTCTGAGAAAACAAAGGAAATTACCATTTGGACCCCCTCTTGTGCACCATTCGAGATGCAAGTCTCACTTCAGAATCATTTTAATCTACATCTCTTTCCCTCTCCACCCCACTCTCTTTCCCTCGTGGTGAGATCACCCAAACTCACACAAGAATCAATATGGTTTTAATGTGAACAATTATCATACAGTTTATACTATGGCTGCACAATATATCTTTTAGCATCGATATCGCGATGTGCGCATCCACGATAGTCACATCGCAGGATGTGCGATGTAAGTAGCCTCAGGGATCGTAGTTGATCCGTGATTCATGATCAGTATGGGCCAGCAGCTCCCCGGCCCGTAACGCTTGCGATTCGCGAATTAATTGCAAAGTTTAACCATCATACAGTGAAAGTTTATCATTTGCATGTGTTTTTAAGTCCTGTCAGTTTAAACATCAAGCGTAAGAAGACTGGAACTTGCGCGATGTTTTCTGTGAGCCGGGCAGACAAAAAGATCAGTGGTCTTTCTCTTATTTCTGAGCTTGAACGAACACGAGAATTCAGAATAAAGTCAGAATGTCCTTCCTGCATTGAACATTTTTTGGCGGCCGCCAAAGCGTATTTTTGTCCCACCAAAGCCTTATTTGACCGGTGAGTGATAGATGACTGACTGCTGTGCTTGTTAAACTGAGAGAACGAGCAGAGAGAGAGAGAGAGAGCCCTGGTCGCGCGCGCGCACTCTCACCGTTTTCAAACTGTCTTGCTCTCTCTCCCTCCCTCGCGCATATTAATGAATTAAGTTGACTGAATATCTTTGAGAATACACAATGGTAAAGCATTCGGATATATATTTTTTCCTGAACTACCGCTGGTTGTAAATTGTGCTAGAAAAATCTTCTCTGAAAAGCGTTCCCACACATTCAGATAAACCACACTTTCAATAAACAAACGACAACAACAAAAATATCCAGTAATGAAATGTTTTCTGTGTGGAGACAAATCTTGTGCGATGTCCTAACTGCCGGGATTATCACACAACGTGTGCCGTGGTCCGTTAATGACACCTCCAATTCGCGAACTAATGACTCCTTTGAACCGATTCACTTTAATGAATGGTTAAAACAACTGATCTGTCCAACACTGAACTCACGAGACATAACAAATCGGTAACACTTTACAATAAGGTTCCATTTATTAAACTCTAGTTAACTACATTAGTTAACTATAATAGTTTCTATGCAGATTTACTCCATTACAAAATCACTCCAGTCATTCAGATGATTCATTCTATCCAAAGTCACCTGGTGAAATTGTTTTCATATCGCGATATATATCGTAGAAAAATAAAATATCGCAATGTCATTTTTTCCCAATATCGTGCAGCCCTAGTTTATACATGTTTGGTATCATTTTAAATGTCTCAGTGCGACTGGTACAAATGTCTCATTCCCAAAGAAGTAAACCAAAAGGTAATGAAGTTCTTAATAGTTTAGAAATATCTTGCACATAGAAGGGTGTGTCTTCCAGGCAAATGGCCCTCTGCTCTCGGGTGGTGTTAACAGTTGCGAAACTCTCAGCTTCATGTATTTCCTAATGTCGGGTTTGCATCTTTTCTCTTTATTCCAGAGCATTTGATGTTATTGTATTGATTATATTTGAAATGATTATGACATTGGCATGATAGATTTACCTGACATAATAAATTATTACATTTGATTATTCTAATTGACTTTGACATTATTTTCATTCAAGAGTTTAAAAAGAATAGTAAAACATTCGCTCACACTTAATGATGCACAGACATCATTAAAACCTTTTCATTTATGGAGTAAATTGTATCTTAAATTTAATCACTGTTTCATTAACTAATTGCCTGGAATTAATAAATAAGAAGCAAATATAGCAGACATATAATCAGGAGGACTAGGAAGCGCCGGTGCGATCTCTTGCGTGTGAACTGGAACTCGTCTCATAAATGAACCGAAACTCGGCGTATAGGCTGGGCCTACTTGCCTCACAGACATGAGAAATAAATAGAAAGCTTAAAATGTCTACTTTTAAACAAAATTCAAAACGAAATGATAAAATTTTAGGCTACAGTAGTCAGGTAAGGTCAGGTTGGCCGATGTGTGTTATAGGCTATTTATTTATTTATTTTTATCCCTGTGCGCCGATCGAAGACGGAGTTCACTGCTGATATTCTGGGGATACAACATAGCCAATAGGCTATACTAGGGACTTTAGCCTTTAAATATCTTTGCTGCATTGGATCAGTCTCCTTTCTAGAACAGCCAAGAGCTTTCTAGCCTCGCGGCAGCAGCGTCTTACATCGCTCAGACCTTAAAACAGTCAGCGCCGCGGATGCGGTTTCGAAACTTTATCAAAAAACGTTGGTGCGGACAGATGATGAGTTTTGTGATGCGGTTGAGGATGAAATAATAATAGCCCATCCGCGCATCTCTAATACAAATGGAATGTTATTGGAATGTTATGTGTCATGGAACATTGCGCTCCCGAACTCGCGAAAGATCGGATTTGCTCCATCTTTTGATGATAAGTTTTGTTTAGAAAACCTTGAATCCATGTAAGACACAATATCATTAGACATAATCCATGTCATTAGAATCAATGAATCCATGTCATTAGACACAACATGTGCAGGCCAATGTTTTTTTTTTTGTGGTGATGACGGTGACGAGCTCAGAGCCGCGGTTGGAGTCACGTGACCGCGGTATTGTGGTAACCGTCCCAGCCCTACTCATGGCGTACTGAACACGCCCCGCCCCCTGCTACCCTGCCTCGTCGGACCTCATGTCTTATGTGTACACAACGAATTCAGTTCCCTTTCGTTGTCACTCCGAGTTACGTCGGATGACGACGAATGGGGTTTCGCTTAGAAAGCCTATCAACTTCGAGTATTACAAAACGAGCCAATGGCAAAGAAATGCCATGGGTCTGCGGAATTTGCATGACGTAACTCCGCCCCACCTCGTGGGTATAAAAGGAGGAAGTCTGCAACAGCAGTTTATGTTTTCGCTTCGGAGCCAAGTGTATTCTTCTCTCCACAAGCTATCTCTGAATTGTCAGCTTTACAAACGAGTACCTCGAGTGTTGGTGTGACGGCGATCTACGGCGAGCGCGTGCTTCCTGCTGATCTGTTGCAGTGGTCTGCCAGTTGGTGCGTGTCTCCCCGGGTGCTTCAACACTTGAGTTTTCTCTCACTAAAAGAGTCTTTTTAAAGACGGCTCGCCCGTGCATTTAAAAAAAAATAAAAATTAATGGTGCGGCAGCTTGGTATCGGACTCTGATGGGCACGAGCGTTGTCTAGTATGTTTGGGCTTGATCATGCTAGAGCAGCGCTCGTGGATGACTCATGTTTTCTCTGTGGAAACATGATCATCGCGTCATTAAGGTCGAGACTCGGTGAACTCACATGAGTGAGAGTCCCCTCATCCACCCCCCGTTCTTCGGCTGGTGGCCAGGGTGACCTGAGGGTTATGGTCTGGAACAAGGCACCGACTATGTGTCCGCGACCCCAGCCCCCCTCTTCAATGACGGTGCCCGCTAGTGAACAGGTGATTCCCACGGGTCTACCCTCTGGTGGCCCGTGTGTTTCATTTGAAGCTACAGAGGATGATATTATGTTTGTAGCAGCTTCACTAGGTGGGTTTGATTTTCCTGGAAATGACGACTCGTCGAGTCTGATCCGGAGATGGCGGCCATGCTTTCCCGGGACGATTGGTTTTTGGGTGAGGCCGCCGACCCTCGTCCACGGCAAACCCCAATACCTTTCTTCCCGGACGTGCATGATGAGATCAGGGACCACTCGCTGATGTCATCCGCCTTTCCTACCCTCGATGGGGCCGCTGCCCATGGGTACACTGGGGTTCCCCCGGCTGAACGCTCTGTTGCGATGCTATGTGTCCTCAGAGTGCTTCTTCTCGGCGCAATCCTAAGCACCCGTCCGTGGCCTGTAGTTTTTCGTCTACGCTTGTGGCGAAATCCTATAGCGCCACGGGACTGGCAGCCGCCTCACTGCATGCCATGGTCATTCTGCTGGTCTACCTGACCCAGATGCTCATGGTCCTGCACGAGGGCGGGACTGACCCAGGGCTCTTCACTGAGCTGCGCGCCACCACTAACCTTGCTCTCCGAGCGACGAAAGTGGCCGTACGCTCCCTGGGTCAGGTGATGCTCACCATTCAATGGCTATACCTGTTTGATGTGCTGGATGTCGCGCGGACCCGTCTGTCCGACATTCCCATATCCCAGGTCGGCCTCTTCGGCGGTGCGGTTGAGGGCTGGCCCAACAGCTCTCGGCCGCCCATGAGCAGACTGACGTTGATTCTGTCCCGACGGCCGCTCAGATCCCTCGGTCTGCCCACCGCCGAAGGCGCCCTCCCGCGGCTCCCACCCTGCCCGTTCACCCGGGCCGGGTCTGGGGGCCGCGGGCGGACGCCACAGCCCTCTCTAGCCCCACCCCCCGCCGGGTTAAGCGGCGCTCCTGAGACGGGCTCCTCGGGGATGGAGCAGGCTGAGGTTGACTCTGTCCCGACGGCCCCGCCGTCCGCTAAGGTCCCTCGGTCTGCCCACCGCCGAGGGCGCTCCCCCGCGGCTCCCACCCCGCCCGTTCACCCTGGCCGGCTCTGGAGGCCGCGGTCGGACGCCACAGCCCTCTCCAGCCCCGCCCCCCGCTACACGCCGGGTTAGGTGGCGCTCTTGAGAGGGGCTCCCCAGAGATGGGACTCAGTTCTTTCCAGGAGTTGGTAGCAGGACCACTCCTTTCCCCGGTGGAGGGCCGGGGAAGAATCCTTATTCGCAAAGAACTTACTCTCCCGTCTATGAGCACACAGAGTTCTCGGACGACACAGAGCGCCGCCCTCTCCTCGTCCCCCTCTGTCCCAGAGGTGGTTGACACGGCGTGCCGTCCACGGACTGCTTCGCCCCTGTCCCCCTCTGTCGCCAGACCCCTGGCAGAGCAGGCCCCCGCGGGACGACCAGCCTGGTCCTCCCCTGGCCCCCTCTGCCAGGGCGGGTTGCTAACTGTGCCCCCACACCGGACCGCTATGCCGTCCACGTCTGGGCCAGTTACTCCGCTTCGCTGCCCCTCCGGGGGGACGCCTGTCGTCCGCTTGATCCCGCTGGTTCAGTTCCTGGGAGCCTGGCTAGAGCTTCCCCGTCTGTCCGGCTGGATCGCGCGCACCGGCAGGCTCGGCTATGCGATTCAGTTCGCACGGTCTCCTCTCCGCTTCCGGGGAGTCCGCTCCACTTTGGTCGGTGGCAATGCCCCCGTCAGGAGAGCAGAGGTTGCACCCCTGGCGAAGGGTGCAATCGAGACTGTCCCTCCAGCCGAGATGAGGTCCGGCTTCTACAGCCCCTACTTCATTGTCCCCAAGAAAACCGGTGGGTTACGGCCAATCCTGGACTTGCGCGTGCTGAACCGATCCCTTCACAGGCTACCAGTTACTCCGACCTGCCGTCAGTTCCTCACCCCGTGGTCGAACCTCAGTTTTCTCAGGGTGTGTGTCCCCCTGGAACGAGCTCCTGGCATGTTGTTGTCTCAACAGATGCCTCCACCACGGGCTGGGGCGCCATGTGCAATGGACATGCTGCTGCGGGCTCCTGGACAGGACCCCAGCGGCTATGGCATGTCAATTGCCTCGAGTTGTTGGCAGTACGTCTTGCCCTGCACCGCTTCCGGGCGTTGCTCCTGGGTCAACACGTGCTAGTCCGCTCAGACAATACCGCCACTGTTGCGTACATCAACCATCAAGGTGGTCTACGCTCCCGCCGTATGTCACAACTCGCCCGCCACCTCCTCCTATGGAGTCAGAAGCATCTGAGGTCGCTTCGAGCCATTTTCATTCCCGGAGCGCTTAACTGTGCAGCTGACGAGCTCTCACGGCTTCACCATTCTCCCTGGAGAATGGTGACTCCATCCCCAGTCGGTTCAGCTGATTTGGGACCAGTTCGGGGACGCACAGATAGATCTGTTTGCCTCTCACGACTCGACCCATTGCGCCCTGTATTTTTCCCTGACCGAGGGCACGCTCGGCACGGATGCACTGGCGCACAGCTGGCCGCCGGGCCGCAAATATGCGTTTCCCCCAGTGAGCCTTCTTGCGCAGGGAGGTCAGGGAGGACGAGGAGCAGGTCATTCTGGTCGCGCCGTATTGGCCCAACCGGACCTGGTTCCCTGAACTCGTACTCCTTGCGACAGCACCTCCCTGGCCCATTCCTCTGAGGAAGGACCTTCTTTCTCAGGGATGGGGCACCCTGTTGCACCCTCGCCCCGATGGAGCCTCCAGGTGTGGCTCCTGGACAGCTCAAGGTAGGTTTGAGTACCCTTCCACCAGCGGTGGCGGCTACCATCACTTCCGCAAGAGCGTCGTCCACGAGACACGCGTTGCGTTGAAGTGGAACCTCTTCGTCGACTGGTGCTCTTCTCACCGAGAAGACCCCCGGAGATGCTCGATCAGCGTTGTGCTTCCCTTCCTTCAGCAAGGGTTGGAGCGAAGGCTGTCTCCCTCCACCCTTAAGGTCTATGTTGCCGCCATTGCCGCACATCATGACCCCGTCGAAGGTAAGTCGGTAGGGAAGCACGACCTGGTCATCAGGTTCCTGAGAGGAGCGAGAAGACTATATCCTCCTCGCCCTCCTCTCGTTCCCTCTTGGGACCTCTCAGTGGTTCTAACTGCCCTGAAGAGTGCTCCCTTTGAGCCTCTGCAATCAGTTGAGCTTAAGTTCCTGTCTATGAAGACAGCGCTCCTGGTTGCACTGACCTCCATCAAGAGGGTAGGGGACCTGCACGCATTCTCCGTCGACGAAGCGTGCCTGGAATTTGGACCGGCTTTCTCTCACGTTATCCTGAGACCCCGGCCCGGATATGTGCCCAAGGTTCCTAACACTCCCTTTCGGGACCAGGTGGTGAACCTGCAAGCGCTGCCCCCGGAGGAGGCAGACCCAGCCTTGGCACTGCTCTGTCCAGTACGCGCTCTTCGCGCCTATGTAGACAGGACGCAGTGTTTCAGGACCTCTGACCAGCTTTGTCTGTTATGGTGGGAAGCTGAAGGGAAAGGCTCTCTCCAAGCAAAGGTTGTCTCACTGGATAGTGGTCGCCATTGCCTTGGCATACCAGCAGCAAGGCCTGCGCGTCGGCTAGGTGCCTCCCGTGTGCATGGTCCCTCCCCTGAGCGACCCCCACATGTGTATTTCCACTGTTAGCCTCTCTGAGCATGTGTCTTTCCCTTGGCAAGCCACCTTGCCACCCCTGGGGTTGAAAGATTCCACCTGCGGTTGGACACCTCAGTGTTCTCCATATGTTTCCTTCGGATCATATGTGTATTCTCTAAGTCCCTCCCCTCTGGGTTGGCATTAATTGCATACTTCCCCTAGCTTGGGATATGCTTCCCAGTGTACCTTGGTATTCCTGTGTTAAATGGAGTCCTTCGTCCGTCTATGACAGGGATCTCTGTTTACGCAGGGCACTGGAAGACAGCTGAGAAGGTGGCGTGATTAGACTGGTAACCCCATTCGTCGTCATCCGACGTAACTCGGAGTGACAACGAAAGGGAACGTCTACGGTTACGTATGTAACCCTCGTTCCCTGAGTAGGGAACGGAGACGTTATGTCTGCCTGCCACTTTCCGCTGTACCGCGGGGATCGCCTGAGCTCAGTCTTGGCTCCTCAGCGAAGAAACATAAACTGCTGTTGCAGACTTCCTCCTTTTATACCCACGAGGTGGGGCGGAGTTACGTCATGCAAATTCCGCAGACCCATGGCATTTCTTTGCCATTGGCTCGTTTTGTAATACTCGAAGTTGATAGGCTTTCTAAGCGAAACCCCATTCGTCGTCATCCGATGTAACGTCTCCGTTCCCTACTCAGGGAACGAGGGTTACATACGTAACCGTAGACGTTTTGTAGCCTAACCACCATTAACACCATATAATAGCAAGCTCCGTGTTTTGTTACTTTCGATGATAAGCAAGGTGTAATCTTTCAAATTCTGTCTATTTGATCACGAAATTCAAACAATAAATGCCGCTTTGGCGCTCTTTGATGTGGCGTGCAAGATCACTGTACTGCCGTGCAAAGACAAAAGACCGTAACTTCGTTTTTGGTCGAAGAATGAGTTATTTATATTTTTGGCACATTCAAGACCTCCTTTATCATATGGATAAGTAGCTTGAGTCAAATCCGTTGTTTTTTCGAGAAAATAATGGGTTGTCTTAACCGTAACTTCCAAAAGCCCATGAGAAACCAAGGCAGAACACCGTAAAACCAGTTACCGCTCTTTGGCTTTGTTTTGGAACGCTCACGCTTGAGTTACGCTACTCTGCCTTTGTTTAGCCGCGCGTCAATATGAAGTTACGGTGCCGGCGTTCTATCAAATAATGCTACCTACCAGATTATACGGTGGTCTGCCTTTGTTTTACTCTCCTTTAAAATTTAAATTACGGTTGTAGCCTGTGTAGAGCTGTGTACAGCTGCCATCTGTCCCTGTCTTCTGATGTCCTCAGAGCTTTGTCCTGCACTAATGCGGTCAGAACATTTAGTATGGTCTGAACCCGCTCCATCGACAAACATGCGATAACGATCGCGAAGGATATATGCAGAGATGACAGAAAAAATGTTACACATGCCATAGCAGGTGAATACAACAAAGAACTAAAGCCCCGCCTCACCCAGTTTGGATACCGGACCTGGTTGAAACAATCGTGCATTCTAGCAGGCAGAGTGCCAAAACTTTGCCGGCGCCTTCAACATCGCCCTGAACACGGTCGAGCCGACGCAGGACTAATATATCACAGGGAGTGATAATAATTTAGAAACAAGGGTATATTGGTGCATACAACATAAGGAAGCAAGAAGAGCCGGTGCATACAACATCAGACCAGCTTTTACAAGCAGGTTATACAAATACAATCACAGCGTCCGGAATAAATCCGCGGGACGAGCGAAGTGCACAAGCACAATAATAGGGCAGACAGCTGAAACCACCGCATACAGAAGAGACGCGGAACACAGAAGGTTGCGCTATAAATGCATTAGTCGTCTAGGTAGTCCAGAACGCGCTCCCTACTGAGTCTCAAGGGGGAAAGCACTGCGTAGGCTACTTTTCGTGAACGGACGAGGAGCGTGACACCTTCGAACACGAATCTCGGTAAGTGCCTGTGAAAGTATGCGTCTTTCAGATCCACCAGTCTCCGGGTCGAATGTGCGCGAGGATCTGTTTTATCGTGATCATTTTGAACGCATGTTTAGCAAGTCTTATGCCACGCGGTACCACTTGAAAATAGGCTACTCTTTACCCCATGGAGGTATTTTGTCATGTCTAATGTAGGCTATTAATATAGGCCACCAGAATGCAACCAAAGCACAGGATAGCAATAAGTAGATGGCTATAATTGTAAATCATACAAAATAAATGCCATGATCACTAGATTGTATACAGGTGTTGTTATAATGATTTTGTTAATGGTGATCAGCAACCAAATATTGATAATGTGGAAGTTACTGCCTTTTGCCTTGGCATGACTTATCACTTTTTGCTGACAATACAAAGGCAGAGTACAGTAACTTTAAAGTAGTGGTCAAAAGTCAAGTTTGAGCTCAAGATTTTTTAATGTAGATAATTTTCATTACTTAAACATCTAAGTGCCCGATTTTCAGTGTCCTACCTATAATTAATTTGGCGGGACAACTAAAAATCTTTAAAGTAATTTTTCTCAGTTCCACACTCTAGCAGTTAAGGTCTTTTGCCTTTGTAGGGCAGTGTACTAGGCTCCTCATTTCAAGCGGCAGCACTGAGCGTGAGTAAACGCAATCATCTCTTCCTCAGTTACAGAATAAACATGAATGGATACCTGAAGGTATGTTGAAAGATAAAGTATACTGTCACAGTGTTGGTTTATGTTCCCTGGTGTCCACTAGAGGTCCTCTTCCCCCACGGTGTCATTCACATTAGGAACTGCATCCCCCACAATCCTTGTCTGCACTCATCATCTGTTCATTGCACTCAGCTGTTCCCCATCATGATTGTTAGATTCTGTGTGTATAAACACCCTGCCTGTTTAGTGTTTGTTACGGAGTCCTTGTTATTCGTCACACCACTTTGGAGGGCTGTGTTCTTGCTTTGTTTCTCGTTTATGGATTGCTTATATGGATTTTGACCCCTGCTTGGACTGCTTTTATGATTTACGGATACCCATTAAACTGCTATTGGATCTACCCTTGTTTCCTGTGTGTGGTATCGTGACAGAAGGACTCCGTCATGTATAGATCCAGCGGTATGGGTTTTCGTGGCTCTTCTCCAACCACCGAGAGAGAGAGGAAGCAGCAGAGGGGGAATTGACAAGCTGGAGAGGCTCCGCCTCGTATGAAAAATTTTCAGGGCTTTACGTTGTGGCCCCGTCAGACTGAGGAGACTATGGCGGTCAATTCCCTTGAGCACCCTTCCATCAGGCACGAACAATCTTTTGAGGGAACCCATCTGGCCAGGTTTTCTGGGACCCATGGAGGTCGCAGGAGAGGAGGTGCTAGAGGTGAGCCACCACCACTTCTCCACTTCTCCGCTTCTGTCCCTCCTCAACCCTGGGCTGAGCTCCTTCCGCCGCTGATTCCGCCCAGTCCAGAGCTCTGTTCGCCGCGGTTCCCGACCAGCCCAGAGCCTGCACATCGCCATCAGAAACGGTGGAGGAGGGGGAAGACCTCCAGCCTCCCCAAGAACCCGGAGGTCGTGCCCGAGCAGCCCGCTGCCTTCCTGGAGGCAGTGCCCGAGCAGCCCGCTGCCTTCCCGGAGGCAGTGCCCGAGCAGCCCGCTGTCTTCCCGGAGGCCGTGCCCGAGCAGCCCATCATCAGTCCTGCCACGGCCAAGAGAGCGGTCTTCCTTTTTTATGTATTGGCGGTTCTGCATGCACGGAGGAAGCACACGTCTGCCAATCCAGAGACTGTTCACGTCACGTCTGCCGAGCCAGTGTCTCCGGACAAGATGGCCGCCGCCGACCTAAGGTGTGTGTCTTTTCCTGAGCCGGTGTCTGTTCCTGTGCCTGAGCCGGTGTCTGTTCCTGTGCCGGTGCCTATTCGTGAGCCTGAGCCGGTGTCTGTTCCTGTTCCACCGCCCTGGCCGCCCGAAGGGTCCTCACTGCCCTGGCCGCCCGAAGGACTGTCGTCTGCTTCGCCCTGGCCGCCCGATGGATTGTCGTCTGCTTCGCCCTGGCCGCCCGATGGAGGGTCGTCTGCTTCGCCCTGGTCGCCCGATGGGTCGTCTGCTTCGCCCTGGCCGCATGATGGACTCTCTGTTTCGCCCTGGCCGCCGGCTAAGCCATCATCCCTTGTTCCTGTTCCCCTTCATGGACCTGGCCACCCATCCCTCCCCTGGTCCTCCACCGTTCCACCTCCCTCCTGGACTCTTGTTTTGTAGTTGTGTCTTGGAGCGTCTAGTAGCCACTCCGTAGAGGGGGGGTTATGTCACAGTGTTGGTTTATGTTCCCTGGTGTCCACTAGAGGTCCTCTTCCCGCACGGTGCCATTCACATTAGGAACTGCATCCCCCACAATCCTTGTCTGCACTCATCTGTTCATTGCACTCAGCTGTTCCCCATCATGATTGTTAGTTTCTGTGTGTATAAATACCCTGCCTGTTTAGTGTTTAGTGCTTATATGGATTTTGACCCCTGCTTGGACTGGTTTTATGATTTACGGATACCCATTAAACTGCTATTGGATCTACCCGTTTCCTGTGTGTGGTATCGTGACATACTGAAAGGCGTCATAACTCGTGTAATTGCTCAATCAGTGTTTCAGCAGCGGAAAGACGTCAATAAAACAGCTTAGTTTGTCCCATAGCATTATATTTACCTCAGCAGGCAAGTCATCCAGTGTCCACAGCTTGTTGGTTCCTAGAGAAATAAACTCTTGCACTAAATAAATGCACTATATTAGCCTATATACTAGGGCTGGGACGGTTACCGCATTACCGCAATACCGTGGTCACGTGACTCCAAACGCGGCTCTGAGCTCGTCACCATCATCACCGCAAAAAAAACACAAAAAAAAAAAAACAACAACATTGGCTATGTTGTATCCCCAGAATATCAGCAGTGAACTCATTCTCTGATCGGTGCACAGGGATAAAAATAAATAAATAAATAGCCTATAACGCACATCGGGAAACCTGACCTTACCTGACTAGGCTACTGTAGCCTAAAATGTTATTTCGTTTTGAATTTTGTTTAAAAGCAGACATTAAGCTTTCTATTTATTTCTCATGTCTGTGAGGCAAGTTCATTTATGAGACGAGCTCCAATTCACGCGCAAGAGATCGTGCCGCCGCCTCCACGTCCTCCTGATTATATTGTCACGACGCAGACACAGGGAAACAGTAGATCCAGTAGCAGTATGTTTATTGGGTAATCCGTACACGTAATCCAGTCCAGGCAAGGGTCAAACACCGTATAAGCAATCCAAGAACAAAACAACAAAAACGAGAAACGAGCAGAAACAAACCTCAGAAGTGTGGGGAGATAAAACAAGGACTCCGTAACAAACACTGACACAGACAGGGAATATATACACTCAGAACTAACAAGGTGACGGGATACAGCTGAGTGTGATAATTAGATGAGTGACAGACTAGAATGCTGGGAAATGTAGTAAATGACACCGTGAGAACGAGGACCTCTAGTGATAACCCAGGGAAACACAACCAGACACTGTGACAGAACCTCCCCTCTACGGAGCGGCTACCAGACGCTCAAAGACAGAAAACAAGACAAAACAAGAATCCAGGAGGGAGGTGGAACGGTGGAGGATCAGGGGGAGGGATGGGGGGCCAGGTCCATGAAAGGGAACAGAAACAGGGGGTGATGGTTTAGCCGACGGCCAGGGCGAAGCAGACAGTCCATCGGGCGGCCAGGGCGAAGCAGACAGTCCATCGGGCGGCCAGGGCGAAACAGACGACCCATCGGGCGGCCAGGATGAAGCAGACGACCCATCGGGCGGCCAGGGCGAAGCAGACGACCCATTGGGCGGCCAGGGCGAAGCAGACGACCCATCGGGCGGCCAGGGCGAAGCAGACGACCCATCAGGCGGCCAGGGCGGTGAAGACCCCTCGGGCGGCCAGGGCGGTGAAGACCCCTCGGGCGGCCAGGGCGGTGAAGACCCCTCAGGCGGCCAGGGCGGTGAAGACCCCTCAGGCGGCCAGGGCGGTGAAGACCCCTCGGGCGGCCAGGGCGGTGAAGACCCCTCGGGCGGCCAGGGCGGTGAAGACCCCTCGGGCAGCCAGGGCGGTGAAGACCCCTCAGGCGGCCAGGGCGGTGAAGACCCTTCGGGTGGCCATGGCGGTGACGACCAGGGCGAAGACGACCACTCGGGCGACCACGGCACAGGAACAGAACCCGGCTCAGGAACAGCAACAGACACTGGCTCCGGCTCAGCAACAGACACTGGCTCCGGCTCCGCAACAGACACTGGCTCCGGCTCAGCAACAGACACTGGCTCCGGCTCGGCAACAGACACTGGCTCCGGCTCGGCAACAGACACTGGCTCCGGCTCAGCAACAGACACTGGCTCCGGCTCAGCAACAGACACTGGCTCCGGCTCAGCAACAGACACTGGCTCCGATTCAGGAACAGACACTGGCTCCGGCTCAGGAACAGACAATGGCCCCGGCTCAGGAACAGACACCGGCTCAGGAACAGACACCAAAACTGTAACAGTCACAAGAACAGACACAAACACAGAAACAAACACTGGCTCTGGCGCTGGAACAGGCACTGGCTCAGGAACAGGCATTGGCTCTGCCTCCGGCTCTGGAACAGGCATTGGCTCTGCCTCCGGCTCTGGAACAGGCATTGGCTCTGCCTCCGGCTCTGGAACAGGCATTGGCTCTGCCTCCGGCTCTGGAACAGGCATTGGCTCTGCCTCCGGCTCTGGAACAGGCATTGGCTCTGCCTCCGGCTCTGGAACAGGCATTGGCTCTGCCTCCGGCTCTGGAATGGGCACTGGCTCTGCCTCCGGCTCTGGAACAGCAGACACTGGCTCCGGCTCTGGGACAGGAGACACTGGCTCCGGCTCTGGGACAGGAGACACTGGCATGTCCAGGATCCGAGCCAGACGTGACGTGAACCGTCTCTCGCTGGGCAGACGTGACGTGAACAGTCTCTCGCTGGGCAGACGTGACGTGAACAGTCTCTCGCTGGGCAGACGTGACGTGAACAGTCTCTCGCTGGGCAGACGTGACGTGAACAGTCTCTCGCTGGGCAGACGTGACGTGAACAGTCTCTCGCTGGGCAGACGTGACGTGAACAGTCTCTGACTGGGTAGACGGGACGTGAACAGTCTCTCGCTGGGCAGACGGGACGTGAACAGTCTCTCGCTGGGCAGACGTGACGTGAACAGTCTCTCGCTGGGCAGACGGAACGTGAACAGTCTCTCGCTGGGCAGACGGGACGTGAACAGTCTCTCGCTGGGCAGACGGGACGTGAACAGTCTCTCGCTGGGCAGACGGGACGTGAACAGTCTCTCGCTGGGCAGACGGGACGTGAACAGTCTCTCGCTCAGGCATGGCCTCCGGGTCCTTAGGGATACTGGAGGTCTTCCTCTTCCTCCGCCGTCTCTGATGGCGACGGGCAGGCTCTGGACTGGACTGAATGAGTGGTGAACTTAAGTCTGGAGTAGACCTCACCTCCTCTGGTTCCATGAAGACTCGAGGTGGAGAGTGACACCTGGACTCCCCTCCAGTACCTCCTCTCCTATGACCTCCTCGGGTCCCTGAAAATTTTGCCAGCCGGGTTCCCTCGAATGATTCCCTGGGATGGTCAAAAGGGATTGAGGAAGCTTTCTTGACATCAGCTTCCTCTGTCAATCGGGCCCACAAAGCAAAGCAATCAAAAATGTTCATACGAGGAGGAATCTCCTTAGGTTGAGACTTCCCTCTCTGTTGTTTCCTCCTCTTCTCAGTCTCCATACCGCTGGATCGTTTGTGACGGAGTCCTTCTGTCACGACGCACACACAGGGAAACAGTAGATCCAGTAGCAGTATGTTTATTGGGTAATCCGTACACGTAATCCAGTCCAGGCAAGGGTCAAACACCGTATAAGCAATCCAAGAACAAAACAACAAAAACGAGAAACGAGCAGAAACAAACCTCAGAAGTGTGGGGAGATAAAACAAGGACTCCGTAACAAACACTGACACAGACAGGGAATATATACACTCAGAACTAACAAGGTGACGGGATACAGCTGAGTGTGATAATTAGATGAGTGAAAGACTAGAATGCTGGGAAATGTAGTAAATGACACCGTGAGAACGAGGACCTCTAGTGATAACCCAGGGAAACACAACCAGACACTGTGACATATATGTCTGCTATATTTGATTCTTATTTATTAATTCCAGGCAATTAGTTAATGAAACAGTGATTAAAATTAAGATACAATTTATACAAAACGAAATTTAATTTAAAGAAAGGCTTTCTACAAAACAAAACTTAATAAAGTGGACAAAATCATGATCCTATCTTACTCATGCTGTTCACTTTTCATATAATCGACATAGATTAAATAAAAAATAACATTATATTATGCAAACATAAATATGGAATATAATTTTTGTAATTAAGACATGTTGGAAAAGGTGTTCATCTTTCATTTCCAATGTGAACATCATAATGTATTCTCCTGAAAATGATTAATTCAATGCGAATGTATCTGAGAATATTCTAAAATAAGGAAATATATTCAGTGATTGGTTCATGCCAAATTACTGATTAATGAAAATTTGACTATTTCAAATTGTGCTAGTTTTTTTTGGATGCAGGTGACAATATTTAACAAAGTCTCTCTAGCAAAAACGACTTCTGGTGTGTGCGCGAAAGTCTGTCGAGGGGAGGGGAGGGTATTTAAAGCGTATTTTTTTCTTTGTATTTAAAGCGGTTTACCGCTATACCGCGGGAATATCTTGCTTTTCAACCGCGGTTAGAAAAAATCCATACCGCCCCAGCCCTACTATATACTATATTTTACTTAACCTGTTAATGATATCTTGATTATTTAATGTACGTTTAAAATATCTTTCATGAAAATGACAGCAACTGTGTAAATTATTATTAGGGCTGTCACTTTTGTGAAAAAATCCTGTTCGATTTTTGAGACATAAGTTTTCATTGAATCGATTGTAAAATCGATTTTTTCATGTCTAAAGACGTTTCCATTTTCAACGCCAAATATAGGCAAATCCACGGACAACTAGCAGGCATTAGGACGAACGTAAAAAGGGCGCATGAGACGCACAAGTCAGCAATATTTCTAATAATTTATTGGCTTGAAGTTTCGTGCACAATAAATAACAGCAGTGTAACATTCTCGAAAAACAATAAGCAGACTAGTGCTGCTGTGATATGTGAACTCGCGATCGCACAGTTTGCATACCACTTTGTCCTTCTTCATAGTTTGATCTACAGTCCAAAACCCGAAGTGCTTCCATATCGAACTCCTCAGGTTATTAGGGGTTATGACTCGTCTCTCATGTCGCACAGGTTGATTGCCGTTATCTTCCATTTTTTTGGCAAAACACCAGCAGCAGCCGATTGAACGTAAACCACGTGGGAAATTTATTTTTAGCTTTCGCAACGCCTACTGCACTTTCGAAATTCTTTATTTTCTTTTTCTGCTTGTTTGTGAGTTTTGTTACATCTATCTTTTTTATTTGTTTAATTCGTTTAAAATTAATGATGTACATTTGGTTAAAATCGATTCCCTATTTTCGTTTTCGATACTTGCGTTGGTTGGTCCGATCGATTGTGCAATCGATTTTCGAACGTAAAGTGACAGCCCTAATTATTATATTTCAATAACGAATTAGAGTAAAACCATAAGTTAATGCAAAAACTGCCTTATGTCCAGTTTTCATACAATGTGTTGGGTGTTGATTATTATTTCTAAAAAATAAATAGCATCTGAATTTAAGCTAAAAGTCTAGGCTCTGTTGTTAACCTTTAATGTTATAGTAATGTGCGGGCTCCTTATATAGTTTACAGCAGTGGTCTCAAACTCAATTCCTGGAGGGCCACAGCTCTGCACAGTTTAGCTCCAACCAGCTCAAACTCACACCTGCAAGGAAGTTTCTAGCAATCCTGAAGACCTTGATTAGCTGGATCAGGTGTGTTTGATTACGGTTGGAGCAAAACTGTGCAGAGCTCTGGCCCTCCAGGAATTGAGTTTGAGACCACTGGTTTACAGCATTAGCATCTTTTTTTTTATTATCCTTGCAAAACGTTTCATTGTAATTGAATTAATTTAAAGACACAATTTTTTCATTAAACCACTGTTTAAAAAAAACAAAAAAAGCAATTTTAGCTTTCTAAACCCCACCGAACTGAACCGAACGTCAGAACCGTGGGAAGAACCGAACGGTCAGTTTTGTGTATCGTTACACCCCTAATAGCAGTGTTTCCCCTACAATGTATTCAACAGGATTTTCAACCCCGCTGCAAAATCTTTCCATGATCAGTAATATCACGACATTCACTTACACACCTAAAAACACGGAGACATGGCGACCGGCGGCACTGCATGCAGTGGCTCTAAATCCACTTGTTGACAAGAAAGGAGGAAAGAGCCACATAGCGTGTTTTTTTTCAGGTGCGAATTTGTTATTTCAAATGCGGTATACAGTGCGCTCATAATATAAACGACGCGGCGCGCTCGTTTTTCCAAGCGTGCCTCTGTTCATGGTTGCATAGCAACGACAGACGCCACGGGAGAGCAAGCACTTGTGTAAAGTAAAAACCGGTACGAACTGAGCTCTCCATGAGGACGAGGTAGTATCACCTACTACTCATAGTCCTTATGGTTAAATCATATTTTAATTTTATTAATTTAATTTTCAGTGTTCTTCAGTGTCACATGATCCTTCCGAAATCATTTTAATATGATATGTGATGCTCTTTTTTTTTTTTAAAGATTCTTGGATTAATAAAAAGTTAAAAATACTTAACTTTTAACCGTCCCTGGTCACTGCGTCCCTGGCGAATCAGAATTTGATACATGTTATTTTATCCAGTCTGATTGGTTCTTGTCACCTGTCATTCAACTTTACGCTCTTGGGCCACTACTGCGAGTGCGCAAGGTGACTTCGACAAAACCTTGCTAGGCTGATCACTTTAGTTGAGATAATGGCAGCAATTAAACCAAATTTAACCCGTCATTGATTTACAAAAAAACCCTTTCACAAGGCGTTCACTGGAAGAAAAAGAAAAAGCATAAAGGATCTCGGACCGGACCAACCTGATTTACAAATCCGGCAGCAGCAGCCAGTGACAGAGGACGAGCTTCACCCGCGCTTGTCATAAGAAACGTGTCGGCACTGAAGTTTTGTGGACAATAACGGGGGTAAGAGACCTCAAACAGCTATCTGAAATTTATTTTCACCCCGCCCCCCCAAAAATAATTATCACCAGCCGCCACTGCAAACATGTTGCATTCTATACGACCTGATTATGTCATTTTTTAAGTTACATAGCCTGCCTCCAGTTTTCCTCAACTTGACTAATTAAGAGGCGATATTTGACCGGCATATCATGAAAATGTCCGTAAAACGAAACCTCTGCTGGTCACTTTGACCGGCACCAATTTTTTCTAGCGGAAACTCTGACACACACCTATTTACGTAATATCTAACATAGACAAGCGTGAACAATGTCAGTCTGAGAACAAGAACTGTTTTAGAGTCTTTACCTGTTGAGCAGGCACACAGTTGTCTGGTGTGGACACAGCTGTGGCCAGACTGTCCCGCACATCTTCTCCTGCGCTGGCTTCTGTGTTCCCGGGTTCAGGTGGGTCGATGTCATGATCCTCCGCAACTTCTGGATCAACAATGTCCACATTGGGAAGATTGGTTGTGGAGCACTGTGCAACATACAACAACCTCTAGCACAAAGGCAGGGCTGACTTCCAGGGCCTTAAAGAAGGCTGACTTCCAGGGCCTTCTGTATGGGGTCATGAAGCAGATGAGCAAACTCAAGAATACCCGCCATCTCCGAGCATGCACTTTCCTGCAGGTGGATACAGGCGACCAGTGTAAACAGGGCTGTTCTTCAGCACCCTTGCATCGTGCACAGACCCGGGATACCCAACACAAATGTTGAGGAACTTCCCCTGGTGGTTTATTGATGGCCTGCAGCTGGACAGAATGAAGCAGCTTCCTGTTAAAGTAGCATTTGCTAGTGGTTTAATGCGGATGTGACAGCCATCTATTGCACCAGCTAGTGCACAGGAAGCTGGAGACTACGCCAGCTGAGCTAAGCCTGCTCCCACTGCTTCCAGGTCATCTGTGGTGGGGAAAGCTATGAGCCGCCTCAAAATCCCAATGACTGCTTT
Source organism: Gila orcuttii (assembly GCA_026230005.1). Taxonomy (NCBI): domain Eukaryota; kingdom Metazoa; phylum Chordata; class Actinopteri; order Cypriniformes; family Leuciscidae; genus Gila; species Gila orcuttii. The sequence goes on along the minus strand of JAPDVR010000024.1, from coordinate 18,502,173 downwards.
AATCACTCCGTGGACAATGTTATGGAGTGGACCAGCCAGTTGACTTGGGGATGTCGAAGGGCAGTGGCATTACCTTGTATGATGCTGCATGGACCAGCCAGTTGAGGAACACCAGCACCTCGATCAATGTCCTTTTCCCACCCATGGTCAAAATCGGATTTCGCTGCAGCAATCAGGGACTAGATGGGCTGCCGTTAAAGCCGGAAGTTGGGGTCCACCTCCAGGTCAGCTCTACGGATGGCTCGATACCAAAATTTTGGCTTCGGTACGATACCAGAACCTAATACCTCGGTATCGATACTAAATCGATACCACAGGTAAAAAAAAAAAAAGTCTCAAAATGTAAGTGACACTTAAAAAACACTGCTTGAAACTCTCCACTACCAAATGTGCTAAGAAAGGGTATCAAAATGTAAAATACAATAATAATTCAGTCAGGGAACATACAGTAGGTTCAATTTTGATTTTGAAAAAACAACAACCTGAAATTATACAATTAAAATAGGTTAATATCTATAATAATAGATTAACATATAATAATAATAATAATAGAATAATGAAATGACATGTAAACCATTAGCTGTCATGCATCAACTGAGAATTATCAACATTTATTGCATTTATTCATCTTGGTTTGGTTACTGTTTGGGTTCATATTAGTTTAATGCATTGCTAAACATGTATTAGTATATTTAATTTTCTAGGTCATTTAATTACTGATTGATATAGATTAATACATGCTATAATACTGTTAGGTCAGGTTACCTAATGAATGTTGACAAATGTAGCTTAATTATTAGTAATATTTAAATTACTACTATTACTCTCTCTCTCGGCTTATTCCTCTAGGGGTCGCCACAGCGGCACTAATATGCCATTCATTTTACTATCACTAATACTAAAATTAATATTATTAAAATTTTTATTCTTTATTCATTCAAATTCGATTAATATGTGTTTGTTTGAAAATGCAAAAATGATGAGACCTAAACTGAATTGGTTCTAGCGTGTCATGCAAGCAGATTTGAGCTTTCGTGTTTACCGTATCATATAATTGATAAGCTCTTACGTATATGCGCTGTTCAGTGTTCAATAAAAGCCTAAATTAAATCAGTTGAATGATGGACTAACCTGTCGATCTCTGAACTCTTTGAACAAGTCAGGATGAGCAACTGACGAGTCAAGTGCTTAGGCAGATTTGATGTGTTGCCTCCCCGTTTGCAGAGTGGTGCATTGAGATCTGTTTCTTTACTTTTCTCATTACTTTTGTAGGCAAAGTAATGCCTTATTTCACTCATACTGCTCTCTCTATTTATTAATTTCGGGCGTGTAGAAATTCGAATGAGCTTAGTTTGATCCATCGTGTTTCCTCTGTTGTCACCGTTTGCCGGTTTCGCATGACCCGCGTCAGTTTAGGTAGCGCACTGCCGCCTAGCGGTGAACTTCGAAACAGCAGCGCATCAAATACCGAATTGAACAAAATTATGATATTGTACCGTTTGAAATTTAATATATACCGGTATTTATGCAGTACCGGTATACCGCGCATCCCTAGTCAGCTCCATCTTTGAAATGTAGCCAAAGAATTGAAACAGCAGCATTCAGTTGGCAGTAGGTTAGGCCTCACAATCTGTAAGTATTATAGTTTAATATAGTAATATAGTTTATTTTAGAATACAATTTGAATAGACAAGACACTTGTGTCTTGTAATTTACATGCATATATATATATATATATATATAAAAAATATAGAGCTGCACGATTAGGGGAAAATGTCATATTGCGATTATAAGGTCAATATTGCGATATAATAAACAAATGGTTTCATGGTTTGCTTGGTTCTCAAGGAAAATGCACACACAGATCAGTGATGATGCTGAAATCTTTATTTCTCAAACTCAAACTAGCAACAACAACTAAATGATTGATAACACCTATAATGATCAATAAGCCATTGATGTCTGGATAAAAAAGTTTTATCCAACTCACAGCGTCCCTGCTTTCGGCTGAGAACAAAGGCGATGCGCCGACCAGTAAATTAACTACTTTCGTCCAACTTTTAACAAGCTGTGCTTGACACAGAAGACGAGAATTCTGATTCCTGTATGAATAACTTTTACCAGCTCGCACACAGACCGGGCCAACCAAAACAAATTCATCAACCCTGCACGCTGCTTTTATCTACTTCCTAGTTTTCACCAATGGAAGAGAGTGAAGGGACGTCGTCCATCTTTTTTTACAGTCTATGATTCATAGTAATATGAGTGCACCGTCTTTGTATAGTCTTTAGAACACTTCTTAACATTTTAGAAGTAATAAATCATTTAAAAGTAATTAACCCTCTGAGGTCGCTTTTTTTCTTATCAGTGCAAAAGAAACTCAAATAACTCTGTCGATTTTTGTCATACAGACAAGTGTTTTACATTTTTAAAAACTGTTAAATGTCTTCTTTTTTTGTGTACACTAATAATAAAAACAAAAAGTTGTGTTTTTCGTAAAATAAAGAAAAAAAACATGATGCACGTTCTGTCTTCTCTCTCAATGTAAAGTTCATTCTGAAACGCGACAGAAAATGATCTTTAACTCAGCCAATACTTGCCACCCACACATGAAAGTAATGTCTTTACAAAGTTCGAAGTCTCCTTTTTTAAATGAAGTAAATCATATCAAAAACAAATATTCTCGGTTTAAGAAATCCGTATGAAAGCAACGACATGTACAGTTTCTCCAGCCCGAGCTCATTAACTTTAATTTGACCACACCCCCACGCGCGCAGTTGTTCTCATTCAAATGATCCACGTGAAGGAACACAGAGCTGTTAACGCCCTCATCAGCTCGAAACAAAGAATCAGCAACAGCGACTCCAGTATTTCTCTACTTTTCATCAGTTTGGAAGACTGTTTGTGCTGTGGATTTACCTTGGATTTACCTAAGGACACATTTTTATTATGAGAACAATTTTTAAGGTAAGAGACATAATAGTAAGTGTTTTATTGTTGCATAAACTTTACATTGTAGCTACTAAACTCAAACTGGTGCAGCCTAAAATGTTATGAAATGAGATACAAGTAGGCCTATGCTAGTATGAGTGTTTATTATAATATGGTGAATATTTTAATGTTTAGACCTGTGTTTACTGTTAAATACTGTGTTTGTGGATATCTGCTCAAACGTAGATGTATAATGTAACAACGTTTCATAGTTTGGAGCGGCTCGATCGCTGCACGCGCTGAGTTTGGGTCTGAGTCGCGCTGTGTGTTTGAAAAGCAAAACACGCCACACATTAGGCTTCACGACAAACTCATCTCATTTCATAACGAATAGAAATTAGAAAATAGAAATAGAAAAGTAACATATGATAAACAATATATGTTTGTCTAGTGTAGTGTTACTGAAAAGTGTTCATTTTTAACGATTTATAGGCTGCCTGCTATCTAGGCTATTGTTATTATTTTATGCAGCCCTACACATGCCTATATACAAGGCACAACAAACTAGGTGTTCCTATATATATTTACAAAATACATATACATATATACACTGCCGTTCAAAAGTTTGGGGTCGGTAAGATTTTTAATGTTTTTAAAAGAAGTCACTTATGATTAGATTATTTTTCAGATAAATGCTGTTCTTTTGAACTTTCTATTCATCAAAGAATCCTGAAATAAACATGTAAATAACTGTTTTCAACATTGATGATAATGAAAAATGTTTCTTGAGCATCAAATCATCATATTATACTGATTTCTGAAGGATCATGTGACACTGAAGACTGGAGTAATGATCACAGGAATAAATTACACTTTACTATATATTTACATAGAAAACAGCTGATTAACATTGAAATATTATTTCACAATATTACTGGGTTTGTTTTGTATTTTTACTCAAATAAATGCAGCCTTTGTGAGCATACATGACTTCTTTTAAAAACATTAAAAATCATACCGACCCCAAACTTTTGAACGGCAGTGTGTGTGTGTGTGTGTGTGTATATATATATATATATATATATATTGTGTGTGTATATTTATATGTATATGTGTGTGAGAAATCTAAAATGTATTCCCAGAATCGTGCAGCCTTATAGTTTGTCTTGATGTCAACATGTTTACAGGTGTTTATTTATTTATTTTTTAGAAAGGGACCAGATGCCACTGGATGAGTCCTGCTGACTTCAACATTCACATGAGTCTCTGTACATGAACATGGTAAAATGAAAAGTCAAACACCTTGGACATGACAGGTATGTAGGCTACTATGTTTCAGAAATGGCACAAAGGTGTGTGACTGTTTAAGTCTTTGTCTTTACATCAGTGTGTTTACTAATGTGCTTTTTGTCCTTTGTTGTGTATCTTTGGATTATGTTGTGTTGTAAATAAATCCAGACAATCTAAAAGCCATTCTTTTTTTAATTTCTCCTCATTCTTTGTGCAAGGCTTCTCATGATGATAGGGCCTGATAGCCCCTAATAGGGCCATTAGGGGAGGGTCTTTGTCTTTCTCAGGTGTAAAATGCAGGGCTCGAATTTCGGTGCGGGATTGCGGGTATTGCGCATCATTTTAATCATTCCCGCAGGTCTTGCGTTTATAATGCGGGAAATTCCCGCAAACATTCATTTAATCTAGCATGTAGGCCTATGAGTAAATTTAACCTAACAGATTATGAGATCAAATCAGTCATTTTAAAACCTTCTGCGAGACGCAATTTCACAAACAGCGTGAGTGATTCTGACAATGCCGCGTCTTCTCTCTCTCTCTCAAAATGGGTTGCACAAGGCCAGCAAATCGCGCTGCAGCTGCAGGAGGTGATTCTAGACTCTCGCGTTTCAGGAGTCGGGACATTTGATGGAAATGTCACTTGCACAATCGGGCCATTGCATCGTCACTAATGTTTATAATTTGTGCGTCTTTTTAAGTCTTATATTTAAACATTCAAGCGATTTTAAACCGCATAACAAACAGCTCGTGAGTAACAAACCTGAGTTATTTTTTGCAAATTATAGCGTCTAAATTATATGTCTAAATTCCGGTCTTGGGGAGTATCCTCTCAAACACAATCGGTTATGTCTTAAAAAAATAATACAAAAAGAAAATGCATGTGACACTATAATGAAAACCGTATGGGCCGTTCACGTTACGTCTTTTGCGCACTCATCCTTTGCTGAAACGTCTTCGTCTTCATGGAGAACATGGTGGCTCATGATTGCTTAGCAACGGGGAGCCCTTTTTAAAAGAGGAGAAAGTGGCGCGGACTGCGCTTTACACGCAACATGTGAACGGCCCCTTAATGGATCCGTGCACTAGCTCTTAAAGTGAGAGTAGCCTAAAATGTGTCTGTCATTATTGTATATAAAACAACAAAATATAGCATTAATTGTAAGGAATCAGGATTTATAGCCTATGCATTCAAATTATACAGGACTAAAAGACTATTCCGTGTTATTTTACATTTGATTACTTTTTTCGTTTCTGTAGTATTTCTGAATACTAGTGTTAGACCTAAACTTTTCTCTTTATTTCATGTATTTATTTGTTCTACTTTTTTCAATTTAATTCAAAGATTGAAATCAAGCTTCCTTTTGTTGTGTACACTAAAAAAAATGACCCCATTGTAAAAACACAAATACAATGACTGAGCAAACATTTAGCTAAACATATATATTTTTTAAATTGTCTAACAAAAAAAACCTCCCCCCTCAAATTAAAAAATCCCCCCATAAGAATGACCTAAAGGGGGATTTCCCCCCTATTTTCCAAAACGAAATTCAGGCCCTGAAATGCATTCATATTAATGAGAGATCCACGCCCCTTCGCATAAAGCTTTCTCACACAAAACACGTCATACAAATTTTAAATCAATATATTGTCTTATCTAAATGAGTATGCAGGATGATTTTCACATAGTTTTGGAGCAAATATTCTAGGCTACGTGATACAATTTTCAAAAGTCTTGTGAAGAAATAATCACTATGGGTTTTATGACCTTATTTCAGTGACATTTGTTTTTTCACAAACCATAAACCATATTATCTTAAAAATACAAACATGTACATACATGTTGCTCACATATTACGGTAGCCCCGTTTGTGCTATATAGAGTGAATTTACACCTTTGCCATTAACATGTTTATAAATAACTGAAAAAAGCACAAATGTCAGAGCATGTCAGAACACCTCCAGGACCCAGAAAACACCTTAGACCTCAGAGGATTAAAGTTTAATTAACCGGTCTCTGTTACCTGGCTTGACAACCGTAACACCGTGTCCAGACGCGATGCGATTCCAGCGACAAATAATATTGTATCTATTTTTATTACCACTATTTTTTTATCTGATTACTCGATGGAATAATCAGTAGAATACTCGATTACTAAAATAATCGATAGCACTAAAAATACATTGGCTACTGAGTTACTAAAACAATCTTTGTCAAAGAATAACGTTACACTTGCTGGTTCTCTTTCGGCGGGGGAACTGCTAACTTCAGGCCGCTGCCCTTCGTTTCACAACTTGCCCAACAAACAGTGCACATTTCTGACAATATATTTTAACATCCAAGGTAATTATATTCAGTATCTTTAGGAAAATAAGTTATTTTCTTTATGCAAGGGATTAACGTTAGGTGCTTCCATCACGCGAAAAGGCCGATGCGACATTCGTTAGGTGACCGACGTTCCTACAATGTTCGCATAAAATAAAACGATTTATAACACACTACCGATTTTATAGATTAAATAAAACATACACAAACCAGTGTTTTACCGTAGAAATGGACCAATTCGGCGGAAATGAGAACTGCTCTCTGAAGAGGATGAAAAAAGCCCGCACTCAGAAACTGAACCGTTGGGTTTACGTCAGAGGATCGTGGGGGAGGGGCGCATTTGTTGCCTTTCACGCTATAATCGGAAATTTCATACTTTCCACTTCTGAAGTCGTGAGTACGAGTTCGTCGCATTCCAGTGCTTGTTGTTGGAAAGAACAGGAATCATGGAGGACATCAGGTTTATTCTTGCCTATTTATTGAAAAAATCTTATTAAAGCCTCATTTATATTTAGCGTCTCATTCATTGAAAACCATAACATTCACTACGCTATCTATAGTGAGATTGCTAACGAATTATGGAATTTCGGTCAAATACCCAAGGCGCTGTGTATAATACATAAAATATTATTATATAGCCTTGCACAACTTTAAGAATAAGACAAGGTGATGTAGCGGTTGTGGGGAAAAAATAGTAATAAAGAATAGCAGTCACAGTAGCAATCGTTCTTCCCAATGATGCCCATCTCGGGAACATTGGGTATCAAAATTACCCTGAACTTCCCAGTGGAAAATACGACTTGAGAGGGCGTTCGTGTATGTATTATTTATTATTGTGCTATTTACAAAGCCACTGAATTTTTTTTATTTTAGAGTAGCCTCGCACCGCTCACCGTCAATAATTACATTCTATCCACAATTGGTGATGTGAAATTCAAATGCTTTATTTTGCATATGCAAAGTAGCCTACTAATTTCATATTCATGAGAGCCTGATAATAAACTATCATCGAATAAGTACCGAAAAAAAATTGATATAGGCCTATGGAGTGGAAAGAGCACTTTATGATGCAGAATCATTCCTAATGAACCTTTCCCTTATTTGTGATTTAATAACATGACAAATAAAAAAGAAACTTCAGTTTAGTTTAAAAATAAATTAGCCTATTAAAAACATTCTAAAAAGGATATGTTGAAGGAAATTCAGATAGTTCTTCAGGTAAATGCAAGATTAATCTGTTTAACTAAATAAAGATTAACTCCAAATAGTAACAACCATAAATGTATGCTATTTTTTTCTGAGACTATAAATTCGTATTATTAAATATAATAGTTGTGTATTATTAGCCATAGACTGTATTAGCCCAGTAAATCATTGCACTGTCACACAGTCACCACGCGGCGTCGCTGCAAACTAAGCAACAATTCCCTATCAGTGTTCAAATAACCAACGGTGCTAAATGCACATGAAACACCAGTCCTTTTCTTCCGAACACTAGACTTTATTTATTTATATTATATTTGTTTATATTATAGATAATGATAATAATATGCATTTATTTATTTTTTGATTTAATGTCTCCGTGTGCCACTGTTGTTTTAAAGGCTAAGTCTGGGAAAAGAAGACACCTGCACTTCAGTTAATCATGATTTTGCTATTGTCATTCATTGCGAATAAAACATCACGATATAGCTACATAAAAAAACAACTCAAAAATGAACCAGGCTTGACTTTACAAACCTAACCCACGTCTAACTATTAGAATAAACTATAGTTGCAGTAACATTTGTGTGTGTTTGTGAAATGTGGTTAATTGTAATTTATTGTGAAAATAATGTCGTAATGCAAAATAAATATAGCCTAACATATGACTCCGATTCGGAATTTGACTTGAATTTGTTATATTCCTCCAACGTGTTCTTGATAGGTTGGAATGGTCACCATATGTTTGTTAATCATTAACTGATTAGAAAAGTTCGTGTTGTTACCGGCTTTTCACGTGCACTATTAAACTGACTATCCGAATGAGCGCGCGCCCACCGGGCAGGCACATCTGCAGTGACGTCATATCGAACCTCCCAGTCCCCGTCCTCGCGCTGCCAGTGTGTGAGTTTAAGTTTGAGAGTGCTGGCTCAGATCCGGCTTCAGTATTAAAGGCTGCATGTCTCCTGCATGCGCACCGGTCCAATGTGCATTACTGTTATTATTCATCTCTGGTGAATCAAATATCACGAGACCAAACAATAAGCCATCACACACGCTGGAAACTTTAACAGTTAAACATGAGCTGAGTTACACAAACTTATTCAACAACTTTTTCATATTTTGGAGATGAGTGCATGGAGTTTTTTCATTGCATTGCTGATGCAGTGAGTTCATGAAAAGCTTTTTTTTTTTGGTGCTGTAGCCTACAAGGACACAACTACATTTGTTGGCATGAGAGGTAGAGAATGGCTTGAAGCGAAACGAGAGATTTGCTGAAGAATGCACTGAAGTGGATTCAAATGAAGATTTCTACTGTCTGCATGTGTTCAACAACAAAAAAAGATGAAGACGGTAACTATCATTTCTTACGGTCTTTCAGACAGGAAGGATAGTCTGGGCATTCCCAGTGGAGTTTGCATAGAAAATGTCAATGCATGGCAATATAACGGAGTCTGTTTTTAATAGTAACCCTTTGTAACTGCTTTATCTCAAGCGACAACATTAATGACTACTTTATCAAGCAATAAAAAAAGAAAAAAATAGAGTCCCTTGGTGCACATTTGTAGTCCTCTGACTGGGCTTGTGTGTTTTTATTTCAGCGGTCAGTGTAATAGTGTTGGACAGTTGCCAGCTGTCTGGGTCAGACACGTTTTAGACTCGAGCTGCTGTCTGAAGGAAGCCGCTTTATTAAACTCATGAATGTTCGTCTGCACAGTAACTGCCGCTTCTGCTGCGATAGTAAGAAATACACGCAAAAGGGGGTGATATACAGGATATATCTGTTGGAACTGGACGACTCTTCTGCTGGATGTTATAGAGAAAAGCCGGCATTTGATCTGATGTTCATCCGGTGAGTTACTTCTTGAGTTGCTTTTACTATTATCACATAGAGCTATGGAACATTGAGTCTAGCAATGGTACTGTAATACCGTCATGCTTGTGCTTATAAGATAGATAGATAGATAGATAGATAGATAGATAGATAGATAGATAGATAGATAGATAGATAGATAGATAGATAGATAGATAGATAGATAGATAGATAGACAGACTCATGTCGTTCCAAAACTTAATGACTTTCTTCTGTGGAACATAACAAATGTTTTGGAAATGTCTCATTGTTTCTTTGTTCTGTTGGTAAACTGTTTGGGTACCAACATTCTTCAAAATATCTTCTAAAAAATGCATACAGGTTTGGAACGACATGAGTGTTAGTACACGTTGCCAGATTATTTTTTTTTTGTGAACTATCCCTTTAAATCACACTTTAAATAAGTGTAATTTTGTGTCATAAATAACAATTCAAGAAATAAAATAAATAATAAAATAGAAATATGCTGTTCAAAATGAAAATATTTGGACACTTTCCGGATGTCAGTAGCGGATCATGTTCTGCACCTGTGGTTTCTCTGATAGGATGCCTGTGTGAACTTGAGAACTGGCTTCATACATCCACTAAAATCAGCTTGAGACCAGATGATAGTACTGCAACACTGCAAAAAAAAAAAAAAAAATCTCAAAAAACTTAAATTAGTTCTGTTAAAAGCTCTAGCAGCATTCGGGTGCAGATGACACTTTATTTCATACTTTGTACATTAAAGAAATACTTGCGGGTCCCATTTACACATCAACAAATGTTGCAAAGTTCAAACCGGCTGGTGAAACTTCAGTCTGATCATCCAGTCATGTTATTTGTTACAGGTTTTCATGCCTTAAATCGGAAACAGGCAGGGCAGCTAATAGTCAAGTGCAGGTGTGAAAATGATAACCTGAAGTTACGGCATCCCACTCAACACCTATGAGCTCACCATTATGTATGTGTGTGTGTGTGTGTGTGTGTGTGTATGTGTGTGTGTGTGTGTGTGTGTGTGTGAGAGAGAGAGTGAGTGATCAAACCTGTTCAAGTCCAGATGTTTCAGCTGCGGAATTGCAATCTGCTCTTGATGTTTGATGAGACACAGTTGAAACTTTTAGGAACATTTTGGAAGATTAGAAACCGGCAATTTTCCACTGACAAGGTTTTTTCCACTCTCATTCATTTCCAGGCAAACAAATGGATCGTTCGGGACAATCTCCTAATATAGATCTGCTGCTCTGGAATAACATGAAGAGAGTTCTTATGGATTCTTGCCCTGCTCATGGCTGACAAAAGTGCAGGCACAAGTCCTTCCTTTTAGGAAGACTTTTAAACCCGGGATTAAGTGTGAACTGAGATTCGAATTTGTCGAGGATGCTTGTCACGGATATGTTTTGGTGCGAAGCTGGATTGATCATATCGCTTTAATCCACTTGTAGCCTGCCCCGACCCCCCTACCCCCACACCCATGTCAGATCTTCCCTAAATTATGGAACTTTTTTGGAAGACGCTGACTTGGATATTTAGCCTGGTCTTGGCCACTGCTGAAGCTCAAATCCTTTCATACAACTCTCAAGGTAAGTTTAACAGAAAGTGATGACTGTAGCTGTAACAGCTGATATCATACCAGTTCTGAAAATTGCTCTTGCATAGCATCAGGAGATTTAACTAGATCTCAGGTATCTGAGATAGTTACAGGTAAAGTAATCTTAACACCTTTATCTCAGGTGTTGCTCCTGAAAAACATTTACTCCCGGTTTCACAGACAAGGCTTAAGCCTAGTTTGAGACTAAAATGCATGTTTGAGCTGTTTTAACTGAAAGCAACTTGCACTGATATATCTTAAAATACGTCAATGCCATTGTTTTGTCTTAAGATGCACACCAGTAATGTTTTTAATGTTTATAAAAGCTACTTTAATGTCCTAATTAAACCAAAATTTAATCCTTGCTTAATCTAAGCCCCATCTATGAAACCAGGTCTAAGAGAAATTTCATGAAAAACAAGTTGAGACATTGACTTTCAGCTAATCAAATCTGACCCTAGTTTGAGACAATGTTGTTCTATTCTGAAATGACAAGAGGCGACATGTGAAAAGAGACACATGTGAGATTACTGGGAGAGAAATCTAAACACAAAAGTCTCCATTTGGTGTCTTTGAATCACTGCTGTGAAGGAGAAACAACTGAGACATTAAAGAGATGTCTTCAATCAAATTTCAGAGATTCAGACATTTCTCATCAATTTCTTCAAAGACCAAATTACTTTAGCTATAATATCCACATTCAATAATGTCTTTTATTTCTCTAAAGCAGTGGTACCTTATTATAAGGTAAGGCAGCAGCCCCAAACTCGTTAGTAAGTTGGTATGAGCCACCACAGTCATCAAAAATATAGAATTGGTGGTATTTTGGGTTAATATAAGGGTTACAGAAACTAGAGTTACCATGGTAAAAACACAATTCTTACATGAACTGTTAATAAAACATATGGACACTGATTCTAATGAATAGAATGAACACCATACCTGGATACAAATCCTTCCCAGCTTACAAACGATGTACCACTTACGTAATTAATTGGTACTTTTTGGTAATTTTGGTAGTTGACAATGTAACTACGATACTGTATGCTCTTAATTTTGACCACAAAAACTCATTCTGTTTGAATTGGCCCTGACAAGTTACAAAAATAACATTAGAATACAGACACTGACATATAGCCTGACATATTTCAGATAGTAAAACAGTAGAATGCAAGAAGCAGGTCAGTGGAATAGAAAAGAACCTGCAAGGTCTAGAGACTTTTTTTAAAGGCCCCTTGAAATCAAAATGTAAGTTTTTTTAGCTTTTAATATGAATATGTTAGCCTTAAGGTTATGAATAAGCTGGTGTGTTCTAGAACAAGGACTAAATTTGCATTTAGGAGATATAAGCATTCAAAACTTACAGTCTCTCACTTCCGCTAAAATGGATCACAGATTTTTATGACATCACTGCGGACTTCAGCTTCTCATCACATCTTCTGTCCAATCAAATGCTCTCTAGAATCTAAAGCTCCGCCGCCTATGCTATAAATACCACCTGGCCAAAGCGACCATTGACACTTCACAAAGCAATATGGGTTGGAGATGTGTGTTCAGTTGCTCAAACGTTTGAGTTTTATTCCGTTTTCAAACTGTACGTTTGTTAAGAATGAAATGTCTAGAATTTATTCACACCTCTTCTATTGAATCCAACGTATCATCAGCGCTCAGATTTGCTTCCATGGTGCTGTCAAGTACGACTTGTAGTCTGTGAGGTAAACTAAGCGCTATTGGCTATTTGAAAAGGAGGAGGAACCATTCAATATGTCCCACCTTAGCTTCCTGTTTCAGTGGAAATTACGTCAACGCATTATGCAAAGGCACTTCAGTGGGCCTTTAAGGTTTAACTTTTTTCTTTACTTGAGGACCTTGTTTTTAGAACACCGTGTCATGCACGAGACACTACAAAAGACACAAGCACAACGGTCAAACAGTCAAGTCAAATGTAAACCATGTTCCATCTGACAGAAAATCAAAGCCTTTGCAGAAGAGTCAACAGCATTCACGCACACCTTTCAAAATAAAAGTACGGTTTGTTGTTGTTTCTTTGACTACAAACTAGGCAACCCACTTAGCAGTTGAGAAACACTGCTCTAGAGGATTTTTAGGAGAAACATCAGAAACAAAGTTGTTACACTTAGAAACTCACAGAAGCTGTGGAAGATCAACCTCTGAGCAATTAAACCTTCCTCTGAACACACATGCCACTTACAGTGCTGAAATTGCTTGTTGATTTTTGGTTTCCCATGATTACCCTCCTTTGTTTTGCTCACTGTTATCTGCTTCACTTTATTACCCAAAACCAAAAGCGGAATTCCTGTCCACGCTGGAGCACTATCAGCTGACAGTCCCAGTGCGGGTGGATGAAAGGGGCCAGTTCATGAGTTACACTGTGAAGCATTACAGGCCCGGTCGGCGGAGACGTGGACTGGACCAGGCTGAGCTGGACCACACTGAGACCAGGCTTTTTTACAAACTCTCCGCCTACGGCAAGCACTTTCACCTGAATCTGACACTCAACCCCAATCTGGTTTCTAAACATTTCACAGTAGAGTACTGGGGCAAAGACGGACTAGACTGGCAGCATTCAGTGGTCGATAACTGCCACTATGTTGGATATCTACTGGATCAATATAGCACTACAAAAGTGGCATTGAGCAACTGCAAAGGCTTGGTGAGTACAGCAGATTTTGAAAATCTTGCTTTTGGCTGTATGAGAAGGTAAGTATGCTGTTTTTCTCCAAAATACCTCAGGAAAAGGCACACTGTTTTCTGCATAAAAGAACAGATTGGAAATTGTACATTCACACAGGGATATGAAAGCATGCTGGCCAATGACATGTGGAATAGACATTGCATTTTATTGCCCACATATCTAAAGATCTTCAGCTGAAGTGTTTACTTCCTCAAAGGGCCCCATATTTGCTGACTTAGCCTTTTTTTGATGTGACTGATATGCTGTCCTTACTGTGGATGGTTATTTCTAAACCCACGAGAATATGTGCTATTACTTTTAGTGATTGAACTTATGAGATTCATTTGGCAAAAATCCTTTTTTTGCACTCAGAACACCTAGAAAAAGTAACCACATTGCAACGACTCAGAATACCTTAATAACAGCGTAGTGAAAATATTGTTATAGCCGAAGTGTGTAATTTCTGGAAAAGTAAAGGTTGTTGTCAACCAGGTTTCCTGAACACTCTGCTGTTTGTTGGACAAATCGATAGTCCCGCCCAACCCTCACGGCATTGGTTCAGTTGCTATGCAGGGAAGCTGATTCCCTTTCTTGGGAATCAACCTACAAATGGCTTCTTTGTAGTTGTCTATTAAGCCTATTAACCTCAGATAGGAGACAGGATTTTAACATTGAAAAATGTAGTTCATTGTCCCTGTCAATGTCTTGCTCAGCAGTTTAACTCCAGAGCTTCAGGCCAGCGTCCAAAGTGAGTCAGCGTGTCTATATCACATTAATAAAGCTTAGGCAGCTTCAAGAAACTCATGGCTTATGTGTTTGACTAACACAAGAGAGAGAGAAAGAGAGAGAGCTTAAAGCACCTTGTCTGTGTTGCTGCCAGAGTTCTTATCTATGTCCCTGTCTCTGTGTACACGGCTGCTTCTGCTCACTGTTAAAGTGACTGCTGAGTGACAGCAAAATATTAGCTTAGCTGTCTCTCTGCATCGGGCTTGAATCCCTCCTGCACCTGCAAGCCCGTTGCCAGCTGATTCCTATCTCACGCTGAGCATTTCATCTGGTGGGGACTTTGACGTCGCATGACTAAACCACCCTCTACACGGTTGCTGTGAAACTTGGCTTCCTGTGATGCGATGTGATTATTGAAATGTTAGATCATGGCTATGACTAGTATAAACTAGTGATAGCAACTAACTTCTGTAGGAAACTAAAATGCTTTTAATGCTACACAGCTTAACAGCTTAGCATGTTATAATAATAAAAATAATAAAAAGACAGGCAATAAAAAAATAAAAAGAGGCAAAAAAAAAATTGGATTCTGAATGGTCACTTCGAAAAGAAAATGATTAATTCATTGGGTCATTTATTGAGTCTACATAAGTCTACAGTGAAATTAGCTTACTCTCATTTTCTCTAAGAAAAAATATTTCAACATTTTTGCCCATACAGTGAGAGTCGGTGGGGTCCGTAACAATATTGGACCCCACTGACCTCCATTGTATGGACAAATAAAAAACATTCAGACATTTTTCAAAAGATCATCTTTTTCCAAAGAAAGTCATATAGGTTTGGAACAACATGAGTAAAATGTGAACTTTAGCTTTAACACAGCTACCTTAACGCAGTTACCTTTATACTTTTCCAAAATGATAGCTCGACTGTAGTTTAAATACTTTAAATTATGAGTAGCTTGTATCTTGGCAGGCTTCAGTTTTAAAGTATCTTCCCCAACATAGGAACTTAGATATTTTGCATGTTGTGTCTTTAACTTGACAAGAGACTGAGGGGAAAATTCCCAAGCTAGCCGGCCCTGTGCAATTACCTTAAACTGGTGTGTTCATGTGGGAGGACAGGCCTCGATATTGGATTCCACCCTGGTATCAGCAGCACCCTCACATAAATCTATGAGAATTAAGAGTGGCTCTGCTGGTCCTGAGGCATTTCCTGCAGTCACTGTGTCTGCATGCAAACACAAACCCTTCTCCCTACACCACTCTGAAGACCTATAGTTTCAGGAGTTCAGTAGATAGCTAAGCCTGTAAAGAGTTTTACCTGAACCCCGAGTTGGATATCGCAAGAGATAACAAAATAATTATTTAAACAAATTTCAAAACACCTCAGGATCTCTCAGCAGCATTTGTGACGTGGTGTTGAGTACCACAGCAAATAATTTCCTGTTCCTTAGTTTGCTAAAAACATCTCAATGGCAGTGGTTTGGCTGGCGCATGACCCCCGGGAAGCATCTGACCTGTTTGCTGCTCATGGGCATTCAGTTTTGGTCCAATTTTATGGGTAAATCACTTATAGCTTTTCACTACTAATGGCTCACAGATTGGTTGATGGCACCACAAGAACAAGCAGAGGCTTTCAGCAGTCACTAATCTGACCTAGAAATTAAAAAATACTGGTTGAAACTCTTCACATCCTTATAGCAATCAATAATAGAAGTGGTCTAAATATAAAAAAAATGTACATACGTATTCTGTGGAAGTGTCAGGACCAAAATATGTTGGTCCAATGTATTTCCATACCTCCGTGAACCTACTCACGCAGTCATCACACGTAATCAGCACGTTCAGTAAGGCTGTGCATAGTTGTAGACAGACGTCAGTCACTGAGCACCGCAAACGAACAGCAGCCGCGTTTATAGTTCCTCCTGAACCAAAACTATGAGCTTATGCTGGGTTCAAGCAATGTCATAACCGTAATTACGAGATGGCAACCCGTGACGTTCTACCTGGAGCTGTTCACGTCCTCAGACTCGGATTTATGCGTTTCTATGTCAACACTATCAACGCCGAAATTAACCTGCAGCAGCCAGATGGTAAAAATCAGAAATCTAAGATGTTTACATTAATTATTGTAATGTTATGTTCTTTGAGACATGAGGTAATTTAACTCTGTCTCTCGTCTCGTGACGCTTTGCAGACGCTGCTATGTTCGTTCATGTGTTTTGAAGGAGGCGTGGCTTTGGAGATGCTCTGAAGGGAGGGTGTGATCTCATACATCTCATGCATCATAAAGCTAGCTGGCTATTGCTAGTCTTTCCTACATTGCCTACCCTACCTTTAAGAGACAAAAAAATGTGTACTGGTTAAACGTCTGCTAAATTGACTTGCAAAAGCAAAGCACATTTTGCCAAAAAGTAGTTATGATCAAAATCTGGCCTCTTAGATTATGATCGGTCCTGTGATGGACTGTTTTGGCTCATTTACACTTAGTCTGCAAGGAATCAAAAATATAAAAAAAGCAATTTTTCTCACAGTCGGTGTTGGTGTAGTTACTGTGTTTTGGTTCTATAGAATTTGCTCACAGAATGATGTAGTTACAGCATCTACCAGCATTGGCTATCTAGTAAAAACAAGCAAAAAGTGTTCACAGTAATGCACTTACTATGAAAGCCTATGAGAAAAGACATTGCAGAGAGATGTGCTGTTAAATCTTCCTTTCTTTTTCCTTTTTTCGTTTTTTTATTGGTGGTCTGTTGGCTGAGTTCCCTGTGTTTGTAAAGGTTAAAACTTCTGCACTAGTCTTATGTTAACACTTCTGTTTTGTCTGTAGACAAACTTTCAAAATTGTGTATATTTTAACATTTATTCTGGTCTATTGTCTTGTCCCATAGACTTCAGTTGTAAGTCCCTTGCAAACATGATGTTTAGTTTTTACAAACTAAGGGACAAGAATGAATTATTTTCATTCACATCTGGTGTCAATGAAGTTTAGAGATTGTTTTTAAGACATACCAGTCACCCATCTTTCCATTTCACATATGACCCTAACCAGTTAATTAATCTAATATCATGCATCACAGCTGATCTCATGTAAGTTTGATCTTTCCAATGGCTGGGATCAAAACTCATTCTGAAAGTAAAAGCAAACATAATGTTCCACTTCATTAGTGTTTGAGAAATTCCAATCATCTGTGCTTTATCAGGTTCGTAATTTTAGCTTTTTCCCATAATCCCCCTTTAGTTAGAATGGAGAACGAGACAGTTGCAATGATGCTAAGATGTTATATTATTATTGTTGCAGCCAAAAGTACTGGCTCACTTGACTTAATAAATCGAGGTCTCTGCATTGCCTCAGTCATTTTATTGAAACCAAAAATGGAAAAACAATCCTTTGAATGCCTCAGCAGTTTTCGCCGTGCATCACACAGCATACGGCTTATATCAACTGCGCTTTTGTTTTGCGTGTGCAGCATTTGCTCTTTCTTTGTAAAGATTTAATTGGTCTCATTGTGGAGTTTTACAGACTTGGAGAACATGCCAGAGCTTTTTTTCTTCTTCTTTTTCTATAAACACATTTCTGAGGCACTTTTTGAATTTATGTTAAATTGGGGGTGTTCAAGGGCACAGATCTGTGTGCTTTGGTTCCTGTCCAGGTAATTACGGTGTTGTTCTTTATGTAATTGGTGGTTTTGAGTGATTTATCTCATTGATTTGTATTGTGGCATGTTTTTGCATTTGCTTGCAATGCTGAATGATATGAAATCACTTGAAATAATACGAGTTATAATTATCTACGTTCTGGTATAATCTAAAGAGACTATTTGTAGAGATGATAAGCATGTGATACAGCCATTAAAATGCTTTTTTTTTTACAACCTTGTCCTTGACATTGCAGATGGAATATTTCAAATCTTTTCAATGAACATATTTTCCTGAGTGCTTTTGGTGTAACCTATCATTTTCTCTTTTCTTATCAAGCATGGTGTCATAACCACAGAGGACGAGCAATATTTAATAGAGCCATTAAAAAATATATCCCGAAATTTCAGTGATGTCAACCACGAAGGACAACCACATGTTATTTATAAAAAGACTTCCATTCCCTCTTCACAAGAGCCAAGCGAGGAGTTCAGTTGTGGTGTTTCAGGTTGGTAAACCTCCATTTGGCCACATTGTGACATAAACAGCTATAGATAGCAGTTTAGGAAATGATGGTCAGTGGTTCAGGATTTGGCTGGAAGTCTCTGCAAACAGCCTTTTTGAGTGAAGATCTACTCTAAAGTTCAGCTGAATCTCATTCGTTACAAACTGAACTGCTAATGAATAATTTTTTGATGAAAATGTGAGTCATATTTGTTTTCTCCAGACCTCACAATAAGCAGGACACCCTGCTACGATACCAACCCTGAAGAAAACCCACCGTACCCAGTCCCAGGCAGCGACAGCTCGACGGATGGCCATCGCCAGCGCCGATCCGTCAGTTCTGAACGCTTTGTGGAGACCCTAGTGGTGGCGGACAAAATGATGGTTGGCTACCACGGTCGCAAAGACATCGAGCACTACATTCTGTCCGTAATGAATATTGTAAGTTTGGTCCTGCTTTTCTCATGCGTGTTTGTCTCAAATGCGTGTTCAATACCTTTTTAAGGGAACATCGGAAGAACTCGAACAGCATTTGGCTGACTTTGTGTCTTTACTTCTTTTCTGGAGGTCAGGTTGCCAAACTTTACCGTGATGCCAGTCTTGGAAACGTTGTGAACATTATTGTAACCCGACTGATTGTTCTGACAGAAGATCAGGTCAGTGTTTTTAATGTGATGGAGAAGTTTTAATGCTAATATGATTCAGAAGTCTTAAAGGGATAGTTCACCCAAAATATCAATTCTGTCAGTGTTTACTCAACTTCATTTTGTTCCAAACCAGTATGACTTACTTTCTTTTTTGGAATACAAAAGATGATATATTGAAGAACATTCATCTGTCTGAAAATCAATGGGGTCTAATGTTGTTTTGGACAAAAAACGACAATAGAGTTTTCATTTTTGTGTATTTTATTTTCAGAAAAGCATACAGGTTATACAGGTTTGGAATAACGAGGATGACCAAATTTTATTTTTTGGGGTGAAATATCCCTTTAACTTTTTTTGCATTGTTCTGCAAAAACAAACTATTTACACAGTTTACAGCTACATTTTGGTTTTGCAAAAGGTCATTGTTTTTCAGCAGCACTTCCCAAGACTAGGCTAGGTGACATTTTCTCCCTAGTGTCTCACGCACATGCATACTATTCCTCGTTCTTGTCTGTATTAGCATTAAATGAGTGTGAGCTAAGAGTATTTTTAGAAGCTTAGAAACACACCTCACAGTAGTCTGCTGTTTTATTGGCCTGAATAAGACAGATGGAATCATGAATCGTCGGACCACTTTTAAAGATAAAAGTTATTCGAACAGATATGCCTAGACATTGTCCCACAGGGAAACTTTGTAAAAGATTTTACATTAATGTCTTTAATGAAAGAGCCAGGGCGTTTGTCTATGTTTTTTTTTTTTTGTTTTTTTGTTCTCGGAAGAGTCAAATAACTCTTCTCAGACTGGGAAACCAACCAAAAGATCCAACTACCACAAAGATGATGTCTTTAGAGCTACGATTCACATTGTACCAGCCAAATAATATATATAATATATTATATAAAATAATAACTCAACAAACTGAAGGATCCTTTGTTATATTGTGACTTCATTTCAAAATGCAGTGGGTCAGATTGTATCGTCTTAAACAAAGTTTGATATGTTACATTGGTGTTCTATGTTGCAGCTCAACTTGGAGATAAACCACCATGCAGACAAATCTCTAGACAGCTTCTGTAAATGGCAGAAATCCATTCTTTCTCATCAGGGGGATGGAAACAGTATCCCAGAGAATGGGATCGCCCATCACGATAATGCTGTTCTCATTACAAGGTCAGTTACTATTATTTCCATCTGATTTTAGGGTAGTTAATGATTGAGGTTGGTAATATGGTCAGGAGGACTATGTTTGTTTGAAAGGAATGTTCTTCCAGGGCCCAGATGGAAGACACCAACACTTCATCTGTTTAAAATCATGTTTGATGACAAAAATTCATTTAGCCAATATTTGATAGATTAGGTTAGTATATCCTAAAGAATTTTACTACGTTATTTGTCTGATGAAAGTGCAAATACTTCACTTTCATACTTCACATGGTAAAATGATTACATTTGATATTCAGACTGATTTTAGTATTTTGCTGAAGCAGAACTAGTTAAAGAAGACCAATTATGCTTTTTTACATTTTCTATGTCCGTTGAATGTGTGTAATGTTGCCGTTTGAGCATGAAAAAGCCCTGCAAAGTTATAAAGCACAAAGTCTCTCCAAAGGTAGTTATCCTTTCTGAACTCCCTGAAACGGCTCATTGTAGTCTTGAGTATTCTTCCAGAACACGTCACAATATTAACTTATTTAAATAATTCCCGCCCACAGCATATGAAAAATTAAAGGGAGGAGGCCTGGTTGAGTTTGTAGTGTGTTGAAACTTGTGATTATAGTAAGGGGTGTGGATTTTTCCCAAACATACTTGTAGCAGATGACCAATCACAACACACATCACAACACACTGATCCAGCTGACCAATCAGAGCACATTGTGCTTTTCAGAGGAGGGGCTTCATAGAAACAGGAACTAAACTGAGCCTTACTGACAGACTGGGAAGGGAGGTGCTGCAACAATGGAGAAAATGTGAAACATTTTTTGAACAGTCAAGCATGAAAATCTATTCTAGTAGAGCCCAAAAACAAAGACTTTGTAAAAGGGCATAATAGTAGGTCCCCTTTAAGAACTAAATTGCCATTACAGTTGTTTCCACAAAACCCCAGCCAACAAAACATGTTAACGTCTCGTTTAAAATTGTTTTTATTGACTTTGTTGACTGGAGGTTGTCTTTTTTACTTCCTCTATGGATTTTCCTTTGAGTCAGTCTATATTGTTAAATAAAGACCCTTCTGAATTCCCTGCCTTAATTCATTATGTTTATCCAGAAGCCAAAAACGCCTTACAGTAGTTTGTTTCAGTGATTAGTTTGTGGGCGATCAATCTGTTCAATGGCAGACAGCTCTGCAATTTTAACATTTTTTACTAACTTCCTCAATTAAGCTCAAATTAGAGAAGAAAGGCTTGTTTTAGGGCTAGCTGACATTTTGGCTTTCGAGTTTGACAGTTTGTTCTGGAAACATATATTGGGTGGGTCATTTACAACTGAGACTAAACTGGTTATTAATGTCATTGTTAATTGCTGTTCACTGGTGCATGACTGTGTGGTTTGGACAGGTGTGAGCCTTGACGCTGTCAGCTGATACTGTAGACGTCACTCCTTGAGCAGAGGTTATTGGAAATTTCTATTTATACATATAATTTTTTTAACTTCGTAGTGTTTTGCTAAACACGTGGAGGCCAAACACCTTTTTGAATTGACTGAAACAGGCGGTGTGTCTGACGCTAGTCTACAGAAAGTTTCATTTTAGGTTTATTCTTCTGAACAGACAGAAATCTGCCAAAGTAAGCCGGATGGTAAACAACTAGCCGTTGTCCTGCTAATTTCTGGCAGACTGGTTTTAAGTCTGGCAAACAAATGCTACTGGTTTGCCGCTATAAATGGATTTCGTTCTGAATTAAGTGCAGCTTTAAACTTTAGTCAGAGTTTTCCTTTTAGAAAAAAAGGCTTGTGTTGTCTTATACTACAATACTACATGTGGTGGAGGAATTGACATTTCATACTTCAGTTAAATATAAATGACTCCAAAGTTCATATTGTATTCTTTGATTCTACAGCTATTGTTTTATGTGATCTGTTCTGATTATTTGAGGCTTTACTTAAGAAAATGAACAATAGTTTAAGTGAAACAGTGAATAGCTATTAAATCCAAATCCGAGAATGTTAATTAGCCCATATATATATAGACATGCAGATTTTTTGTTGTCTCAAACTCCAATCTATTTTGTTTTTTCTAGTCTGAACAGAAAAACCACTTGTTTACATTATATGTGGTTTGCAATCTATCTCATTCTGAATGTTCAAATTGGAGTTCTTTAAAGAAATAAAGAAATACATTTATTTATTTAAAATAAAGTATTTTTACATCACTCTACATTCTTGCTGTTGTGGATTATGTGAGATTATGTCATGATAGACATGAGAACATTGTCAGTGTCAG
This sequence comes from Gila orcuttii, assembly GCA_026230005.1. Classification (NCBI taxonomy): domain Eukaryota; kingdom Metazoa; phylum Chordata; class Actinopteri; order Cypriniformes; family Leuciscidae; genus Gila; species Gila orcuttii. The sequence continues at coordinate 18,479,330 of JAPDVR010000024.1, read as the reverse complement.
CTACTGTTCTATTAGAAAATAATTTGACATAAACCGGACATCAACTACACTGTATGAATGAACAGATCAGATTTCATCAGCTAGAAAATGACTGTGTAGTCAGTCCTAGAATGAATTTGAAAAACAAATCTGATTTATGAGCCTTATTTGCACAAAGGCTAATGTGCTGATTAGCTTTGTGTGGTCGGTGTATTATTGAGTACCCCTGCAGCGATTTGATTTTATGACTATAGCAGTGCTTCATTTGGAGACATTTATATGGGGTGAATTCATATATGACTAATGATAGCCTGGAGGAGAGCTTAACAATCTGAGTGATGTTCCCTCGAAAGTCTGTTAAAGTAAACACAGCATACCATACAACGTAATGACTACTCATTAGCTCTCTAGCCAGTTGTGATTATTTGTTTATGTTTGGTGAAAATCAACTTGTGTTCTTGGAACACTAATAGCTTACAATAGCTCTAACTAGTCATGCAACAATAGTTTATGAATTTTCCTAAAATTGTTAGAGTTGCAAGTTACTGTACAATGTTTACTACAATTTCAAAATGTTACATGTTCTGTTTGTGTTTGGACTTCCTGTGTTCATTTGTTCTTTTCCCGCCACTCCTTAGTTGCCATGGACACCTTAATCAGTCATTGTCTCGTCAGTCTTGTTTCTTTGATTAGGTCCCTGTGTATTGAAGGCCTGTGTTTTGTACTGTCGTTGTTGATGTTGGCCTGGTTGTTCTGTCCCGTGTGAGAGATTTCCTAGTATCTCGAGGATTACTGTAAGTTTGAGTTTATGATTAATAAAGACTGCTGCATATAGATCTTGTTTCCTCATTGCTGCAACCAGACCCGTAACAGAAAAGTTGGAATAGTTTATAAAGTTTACTAAAATTGTGACTGGTGCTGTAGTTTATGATTGTGATAGTTACAATAGTTTATGAAATTTACTATATTTAACTAAAATATCACTGCATGTAAACAACATCACACTTCAAGTAAACTTTGTAAACTGCTGCAACTATCGCAATTTTTTGTAAGTTGTTAAATTCCCCCTGTTGTCAATCCCTTAAACTCATCAAAATTACACGTTTTTCCTCAGAAAAAAAAATGTCTTTATGCCTTAAAATAGCTTGAATGTAACTCTACACCCTTGCCTCATTTAGTAAACGCGGTTCTATGAATATGCAAATTAGCCCTGCCTCCACTCACTCGCACCAGCTCAGAGATCCACTCGTTGACGATCACACAATGACCTGATTGGTTACAAGGTAGTTTGTGACGTCAGAAACACCAGCGATTTCAAATCGTGTTTTTGAGACTGTCTTTGCTTCACTGCAGTTTTAAGGAGAAAATACTCAGCTATAGTATTGACTTATGAATTTGTACATGGTTTGTCTTAAAGCATATTAAAGCAACATTACATATAAAGAACATTAAAAGCTTGATTTTCACCCACAGGGGAACTTTAAAATTATCTTAAGTTTAGTATTACCGTAACTATCACACTTTTCAAAAGTTTTTTAATAAACGCAAGAATACTATTTATAGTAAATCTATAAACTGTTGTAGCTATTACAATTTTAATAAATGTCGCAAACTATCACAATTTGAGTAAACGTTGTAAACTTTATGACTTTTGCAACAATTTTAGTTGCAACTTTCACAATTGCAGCAACATGCAACATTCCTCATATAGCGCACTGCGGGTGCATGAGGAAGAAATATTATCAGGATAAAGACCACATCATCCTGACGGACGGTCCATTCTGACCTCTCCGGCGATGTTTTTCCAGCCCTAGACTTTTGGCCGGAGTATGATGGGGAGATACAATATTGCTTGTTTGGAACACGATCCACTGCGAGAGCTGAGGGAAATTAAAGTAACTAAATCAAAATAAATCGATGTCCAAATGAGGCCAGCTTCATGAGACAGTACCTAATGCTGGTGAGTTTTCTCTGCTTGGGGAGTCATGGGATGAGAGGGAGCAACTAAAATTTAATTTGCATTGTCCTCGGATTTCTAATACATTAAAAGCCCGTCTTCAAGGCAGAGACCTTGTTCATCATTCCTTGTGGATGCTGTGTATGCCATTACTTTTTTATTATTATTGAATTATCAGTACAGTATATACACATCAATTAGACTTCAAGCGAAACAGTGGGTCAGTCACACACACACACACACACACACACACACACACACACACACACACACACACACACACACACACACACACACACACACACATACACACACACATTTAGTCTTCCATCTAATTTACTCTGTTTAGTATGCTGTTTTGTTTGAACTTACAGATAAAGCATTTAATAATGTATTGGTTATACATTCAGCTTTAGCAATTTGATGTCATGCTAAAGTTATGTAGTTTATTATTAGGTATGATGTACCACCATTACAATTTTTAACCTATAACACTGTTATAGCGGGTTGAGTACAGGACTGAATATTCCGGGTTCAGTACAAGTTCAATCGACCATATTTGTGGCATAATGTTAGATGACCATAAAGAGAATTAAGTTTACAGTCATGCACTTACAATGGAAGTGAAAGGGGCCATTTTATGGAGGGTTTGAGTGCAGAAATGTGAAGCTTATGATTGTATGAAGTCACTTACATTTAATTATTCTGTCCAATTTAAACGGTCATTTTATAGGTTTAGATGTTACAAAGTTGTAAGATTGGATATAACTTTACACAGAAGAGGTTAATAAGAGATGCACATTATTTTATTGTGGCTCTACTATTGAAACACTAACAAATTGGCTCAATTCACTTCCATTGTAGTTGAAATCACACTGCATTATGACATAAAGGATTCTTCAAATCACAGAACTTGTTGAGGAACTTGCAATGATCAATGAAAAAACCTATAGATTTACACTGAAGAAAAGTTATGAGCAATATCTAGCGGCCAGACTTATCATAGAGACTCATGGGTTTGCTCTTTTGACTTGGCTAAGTAAGTTACCACCTAGCAACTGCACAGCTACACGACAACAGCCACTCACAACACCTTAGTAATTGCATAGCAACGCCCTGGCAACCACTCACAACACCGTAGTATTGTGGCAGAATGTTTTGCATGGGCAAGTACCACGCACATTTTCTTAAGAAATTGTAATCAAGTTTAAATGAGAATGATCTCACAGTAAGTTTACATTTTTTCACAATTTATAAATTGTATAAGAAGCGTATTACTTGCTTATAAACTGTGTAAAGGAGCAAAAAGAAACCCTTGTTTTGATTATTTATTTTTTTGGCTGCAATATTCCAGTATGATTTTCCAGATTCAAAGATCTTTTGGCTCCTCTGACACTTTTCAGCTGCCACAGTAAACAGTGCACATGGATATCTTCAGATCGACACCAAAATAGAAGGCCGATAGGAACTTTCCAACTACCAGTCTGACTGAATACGTGCATAACATCTGCGTCCCCAACCCAAGCCCCTGACGCAAAACACAAAGCTTCTAAGATAGTTTAATATGATTCAGATCAGGCACTGCGTCTTTCCTCTGCGCTGAGGACAATGTCAAACAAAGCCTGTCTGCCTGCCTTTGGCCAGACTCAGCAGCCCAAACTGCTTGTGATATTTTTCAGGAGGTGTTAAATGCCCCATTTGGGGAATAAGAAAATATTTGCCATTCTTTCATATAGGCCTGCTGACGAAATCAAATCGTCAGCCGACTGATAACAAGTCCCATTGGGGAAAAGAAAGGGTTTGGGTTACAAAATAAAACAACAACAAAACATACAAAAAAGAAAACTAAGGCAAGGATCACGAACAGATGTTAAGTTACAATGGATGCTGTCAATAAAATGTGGGAAATAGATTTTGAATATTTGGCATTAAGGTGCAGTCACATTAGCGAAATTTCAACAAAATTTTGCGGGCAAAAAATGTCCATTTTCTGTTGTCATTGGTGTAGTGATATATAAAGCACAGCACACACAGAAGACACCTTCAGATCGAGCTGCTTTCTGCTGACCAGTGTGGCATTGTGTGACCAACTTGAAATTGAACAAATTCCTCTGGAGGACATTTTTTCAACCACCTGATGAAAACAAACATGGCAGCGCGCATCGGATGACTGTGTTTGATTGATATATTAACATTATTGTGCTTATATGCCCTATAAACTTTTATCGTGGTACTTCTGTGATAATTTGTGTGTCTGTGATATAAAATAAATAAATACTACAGAAATTAAAGTAATCAAATGTAAAATAACACTGGATAGTCTTCATTGTAAAAATTAAATACAGATTAATGCTTACAATTAGTTACAAAACGTATTCATTCAAGAGCAGCGAGTGATTTTCTTTGTCTTTTGTTCTTTTATTAACATGACAGACGGCAACAGGTTGATTAGGCTGCTGTCACTTTAAGAGTTTATGCATGCATCCAAAATACTGTTACACGACATGCATTATCTCTCTCAACTAATTAAGTTCCAAAATTGACTGTGTTTAACTGAATACTGAGTGAGTGAGAGGAGGTGGGTGTGTCACTCTGCCGTCAGAGAGAAGAGGAGAATGCTCAGCTAACCTCATTACCTGTGCCGATGACAACAAAATGGACCGGAATCGGTAAGACGTGAGACTGACCGACCGATTCCGGTCCCTGGCCGTTCGATCGGTGCATCTCTAGTTACGGACATGAACCATAATCACATAATGTGCAAATGCATTTTGCTAATACTTATGATTTTCACAAGGCAGATGATAAAATGGGCAAAAAAATTTGTGGACTTTGTGGCATAGGAGTGTCCCGGGCCATATCTACGGGAATAGAATATCATAGAAGTCAAATCATATCACCCAGAACACCTTAGCAACCCCATTCGAAATCTCTGGCCAGCGAGTTCTGCACGGGCAAACACCATTCATGTTTTCTTCAAAAGTTACCGCATGGAGAACCAATGAATTTCTGTCATCTAAAGACCTCACTTTTGATTTCTTTTCTTTCTTAGGTATGACATCTGCACCTATAAGAACAAACCCTGCGGTACTCTCGGTAAGTACCAGAAATGAATCCTAAAACCAAATATTCTTCGATTTAAACATACGCCACCAAACGCCAAATGCTACATGCTTTGTTTTAATTGTGTAACAAATAATTCTGCGTGAGTTTTGAGAAAGACTTCACTGCCCTGTCTTTATTGAGCTGCTTGGCTCACGTTGAGCTCAAACATGGCTCAATGCCTGCCTGCCTCTACAGACACCGCTGTCTCTTGTTTCATTTCCTAACATTCCCACTTCTGTCTGCTACGGGACGGAGGTGTTTACCCCTCCCCTGTGCAAGCCAAAAAAGAAAAGGAGTGAAGAAAATTAGACTATACAATATATAACAGAGAACAACATGATAAAAGAAGAATTAACATGTTTAAAGAAGTTGGGATAACTGAGGAAAAAGCAAACACCCTAAATGGTCTGTGTCAAAGTCTCGTCTTATCTGAACCAGCCTCCTCCAGGGCTGAACTGTATATCTTAGAAGTAATATTGTGACTCCAGGGGGGGTTTGACAGATTGACCGCATTCGTCACATTCCCCGGGTCCCTTTAATTGCCCTGGCATCTGCTCTGCTTCCTTGCTGCCCCCCCTCCTCTTTCTCCACCTCTATCTCCACTTCAACACCCCCCACTCACCTAGAGGCATCACCATGATCTCGGGTCAACGTGTTGCCCTCTGGGGGTCATCGCAGAGTGGGGATAAAACCAACGTGACCCTCGGCTTAGGAAAACAAGCCCCACCAATGAGCTTTCGAGTCAGCCTGGGCCCACTAACTCTCTTCCATCCTGTATCGCTTTCCTTTTGTACCCTTCTTGCCTCCAGTCGGTGTCTTATTAGCCTTTGATTTGCATGTCCGCTCTTGTTTGGGCCTCTGGATAAGGAAGATAAAGAGGCCAGAAGTGCTTTGTTGGAGCGATGGCTCCCAAACAGTCACAAGCCTCCCATATTAGGATTCAATATCTTTAATAATATTTTACCCACCGAGAGGTCAGGTGTAGACCTTTCCAATACTCTTTTGTTAGATTGTCAACTTTAAAGGAGTAGTTCAGCCTCATGCTATTCCGAATCTCGATTACTTTCTTTTTTTCCCCCTTTTCTTTTTGGAACAGGGGTCAGACGTGCCTTTCTTTCTTTCTTTCTTTCTTTCTTTCTTTCTTTCTTCAGTTAATACATCTTTAATACAGCATGATTTTAATTTCTGAATTAAAATTCTTTTTTGATATTTATGGAGAAGCATAAAGTGAAACAAAACTGCTTATTGATATTTAAAAAGCCCACATGGTGCAAACAATAATGTCATGTGGTGCAACCAACTTGCAGGAAATACTATTATAAAAAGAATACGGTAACACTTTATTTTACAGTGTTTTTGTCACATATGTTACATGTACTTACCATACTAATAACAGTAAATTATGCATAATTACATGCAACTAACCCTCAACCAAATCCTAATCCTACCCTGACCTATTAAGTACATGTATTTAATTAATATTACTCTGTACTTAAATGTATAATAACACTGAAACAATGACACCTTAAATAAAGTGTAACCAAAAACACCCCTGCAGACTGTTAAATTATTACATAATTTTACCTTTTTTATGAACACTGTAAAAAAAGTTGCTGTCTTAAATTAAGTAGTCAACTTGGATGTTTAAGTCATTTCATCTTAAATTACATTAAACGGGCTTAAAAAATTAGTTGAATCTTGTATAACTTAAATATTGTAAAATTGCAACTTATTTTGATGAGTTAAAACAATGTAAAAACATATTGTTGTTATAACTTATTAATCTGATCATTTTTACAGTGAATTATTATTTAAGGCATGGTTAGTTAAGGTTGTAAAATGTCATGTGGTTCTACTCCACAAAACCTAAGGATGTTTATGAATTCATTATACTTGTAAAACATACTTTTTTGAATATCATGATTAAAATGTGTACACTTACATGTATTGCAAGGTGTAAAGAAAATGTTATTACTGTTTACTCATTAAACTGAAGAAAATGGTAGAAACTTTTATTTATTTATTTACAGGTCCTTCTCAAAAAATTAGCATATTGTGATAAAGTTCATTATTTTCCATAATGTAATGATAAAAATTAAACTTTCATATATTTTAGATTCATTGCACACCAACTGAAATATTTCAGGTCTTTTATTGTTTTAATACTGATGATTTTGGCATACAGCTCATGAAAACCCAAAATTCCTATCTCAAAAAATTAGCATATCATGAAAAGGTTCTCTAAACGAGCTATTAACCTAATCATCTGAATCAACTAATTAACTCTAAACACCTGCAAAAGATTCCTGAGGCTTTTAAAAACTCCCAGCCTGTTTCATTACTCAAAACCGAAATCATGGGTAAGACTGCCGACCTGACTGCTGTCCAGAAGGCCATCATTGACACCCTCAAGCAAGAGGGTAAGACACAGAAAGAAATTGCGGCGTGGCATGGAGGCAATCAGCCTGTGGCACTGCTGAGGTGTTATGGAGGCCCAGGATGCTTCGATAGTGGCCTTAAGCTCATCCAGAGTGTTGGGTCTTGCGTCTCTCAACTTTCTCTTCACAATATCCCACAGATTCTCTATGGGGTTCAGGTCAGGAGAGTTGGCAGGCCAATTGAGCACAGTAATACCATGGTCAGTAAACCATTTACCAGTGGTTTTGGCACTGTGAGCAGGTGCCAGGTCGTGCTGAAAAATGAAATCTTCATCTCCATAAAGCTTTTCAGCAGATGGAAGCATGAAGTGCTCCAAAATCTCCTGATAGCTAGCTGCATTGACCCTGCCCTTGATAAAACACAGTTGACCAACACCAACAGCTGACATGGCACCCCAGACCATCACTGACTGTGGGTACTCCAGTGCTGCTTCTCTGTAGCCCAGGTCAGGCGCTTCTGCCGCTGTTTCTGGTTCAAAAGTGGCTTGACCTGGGGAATGCGGCACCTGTAGCCCATTTCCTGCACACGCCTGTGCACGGTGGCTCTGGATGTTTCTACTCCAGACTCAGTCCACTGCTTCCGCAGGTCCCCCAAGGTCTGGAATCGGTCCTTCTCCACAATCTTCCTCAGGGTCCGGTCACCTCTTCTCGTTGTGCAGCGTTTTTTGCCACACTTTTTCCTTCCCACAGACTCCCCACTGAGGTGCCTTGATACAGCACTCTGGGAACAGCCTATTTGTTCAGAAATTTCTTTCTGTGTCTTACCTTCTTGCTTGAGGGTGTCAATGATGGCCTTCTGGACAGCAGTCAGGTCGGCAGTCTTACCCATGATTGCGGTTTTGAGTAATGAAACAGGCTGGGAGTTTTTAAAAGCCTCAGGAATCTTTTGCAGGTGTTTAGAGTTAATTAGTTGATTCAGATGATTAGGTTAATAGCTCGTTTAGAGAACCTTTTCATGATATGCTAATTTTTTGAGATAGGAATTTTGGGTTTTCATGAGCTGTATGCCAAAATCATCAGTATTAAAACAAAAGACCTGAAATATTTCAGTTGGTGTGCAATGAATCTAAAATACATGAAAGTTTAATTTTTATCATTACATTATGGAAAATAATGAACTTTATCAAAATATGCAAATTTTTTGAGAAGGACCTGCATTTATTTAAAACTATATGAAACCAACAGGAATTCATAGAATGCATGTCAAAGAACTTAGCATACATGTTTTAAACTTTTTCATATACAATGAAAACATATTGTGTCAAGCCATAACACAAAAAGGATAAAAAAGCAGCACAAAATTATCATAAGATGAGTCTATACAACTTGTGGTATATATCCATAGTCATATATGAGGGACAGACCGGAATTTAAGTTATTCACAGATAATTTTCCAACATAGCTCTCAAATTTGAAATGAACCTGTGCATTTTCAAACTTCAAGATGTGTTAAGACCCCAAACACCATTGGTTTTCAGATGGCTCACAATGGATGTGACACAAAAATTTAAATTGACATTTACTTCTTGTTCTTTTAGTTCTTGTGCAGTACCTATTTAATATTATTAGCGCCCAAAAGTAGGTACTTTTACCTTTAAAGGACCAAGGTCTCCTTGTTGATTTCAGTTTGCAGCGATAAACTACTCACCACATGTTTGATCCAATCAGGGGCCAGAGCAGGCTACTTGGATGGTCCTCCATTCATCTAGCTTTAGGGTTTTGTGTTTTCTTCCCACCAAACACCAACAGATGTAATCTGGTGAGAATTGTTCTTCTCTCCCAGGCTGGACAGAGGGGGAAAAAAGAACTAAGAGACACCTGGATTTTGAAAAAGCCAATTTCCCCACTGCATAGCTTCAAGGGAACCCCCTCCCCTTAACAGAAGCAGCTGGCTTTGAGACTTGAAGACTCAATCTTTGCTCCATCTTCTTCTATGTCAGGAAGAAACATCTGATGTGTTTTGTAAGACATGATGTTAAATTAAGACTTCTTTAGGACAATGAAAAGAATAATTAGTTATTTTTTATTGCTTAAAAAATATGGAATATAGTGCACAAGTCGTATGGCCTACTGTTATGATAATTTTGTGGTTGGATTATTTTTTATGCTTGAATGCCCCAATAATTGTAATAGCGTGGAAAAGAGCGACCAACATTTCTCAGAATTTCTATATTTTTCATTTTTGAGTGAACTAATTGTATTTTTTATTTAAGTATTTTAAGTATTTGTAGTATTTTCATCACAATTAAGCTGCCAGTTTTTTGTAGTGAAGGCAATCCCAGAACAAACACAGTGGAAAAAAATAATGGGAGAAAAAATAACTCCTTATAAATATACTTTCAGCAAATTCATTCTTTAATATTAAATAACTAAAATTTATACAGATTAAAAATTGCTTAATCTAATTAAAATTGACTGTTACCCAAAATTAGTTTTTGTGTGTGTGTGCGTGCGTGCGTGCGTGTGTGCGTGTGTGTGTGTGTGTGTGTGTGTGTGTGTGTGTGTGTGTGTGTGTTTCTATGTTTACTAGAGTAATATGTTGTTTAGGTTATCAACATCTTAACCAAAACCTCTATTTAAATGAATTTTGAGTCGAGTCTCCAGTGTACTTCGCATAATGTTGTTTGAATGACTTACGAGGTGCTGTCTATAGAGATTGTTCTAAATCAGTCAATTATGATGTTACAATTCAGTTATCGTGTATGTAGTCAGTGGACAGAAAGACTTGAAAGTTTTATGAGATTAAGTGCCCTATGCCAGTGCTGCCACACAGAGGTGGCTTGCTACAAAAGTTACAACATAAAAACAGAGTAGATTTAATGTTTCCTTCATTCCATACACATTAAATAACAGGCCTGTTTATTTAATGCAAGGAAAATGACAGTTTAGCATAACACTTAATGTACAAACCTCTCAGAAAGCCAAGTCCCTGTAGGCTGGGGACCAAAACATTGTCAGTTGTAAATTTCAGCTTATGTCAGTTTTGTGCTAATATCCAAAAATTGTCAACTAAATCTCATTTGAAACAAAACAAACATAACAGGATTAAGAAAACAATGATTTCTTTGACTCTTGAAACATTGAATAATAAAAACATCTATATTTTTTTTTTGGGGGGGGCGCAAAGTGAAATGTTTTCTTGAATTCTGAGCTCTGGCTTGCATTACTAGGTGGTCCCTTGTTACCAGATGTAGAATTTATAAATCTAACCCCCTTGTCTAGACATTTTCCAGCTACAACATCAGTTGTTTTTTTATTTAATCGTCTAGACGTCAGTGTTGACCCACCCCCTAGTGATTTAAAAAAACTTTCGCATAAACTTTTCACCAGCTTCAAGTTCAGTGGTTTCGAGGTTAATGTGAAGAATCTCATTTTATGGTGGTGACTCAGTGTAGCACTTCTACACCTTGACCTGACCTCATCTCTCTGTGTGTGTGTGTGTGTGTGTGTGTGTGTGTGTGTGTGTGTGTGTGTGTGTGTGTGTGTGTGTGTGTGTGTGTGTGTGTGTGTGTGTGTGTGTGTCTCTGTCTGTCTCTGTGGCCAGGTTTGGCGTCCGTAGCCGGAATGTGTGAGCCAGAGAGGAGCTGTAGTATTAATGAAGATATAGGCCTTGGCTCGGCCTTCACTATTGCACATGAGATCGGACACAAGTAAGTATATTTTCTCTTTCTATTTGTCTCTGTGTTCTGGCTGACCATTTGTGACAGTAATATCAGCCAGACATACATTGTAACATGTTAATTGTTGTTAATTAGTGGTGTTTGCTAAGGCAATCATCCGTTTCTATTGTTCACTAAGTAATTGAACCTTAAATCCTCTTGTTTACAGTGAGTTTATACATTTGTGGTCCTTTTTGTTGTTGTTGCTGTTTTCATCCATAGAATCAAAAACCTAGGAGAGGAAATAAATGGGAGATATATACGAGTATGTTGCAAGCCAGATTCAAACTAATTTTTCCTGCATAAGCACCAGGACTCAGTGTTTTAATTCAAATAAGGACATTTTCTAAAAGAAAACCTAAAAATCTTCTGTTTTTATTATTGGTAAAGAAAATTAACAAAACTGCTTATTTGAAAAACTTTTATTCGCCAAATGAAGGTCATGTAGTGCAAACATGCGGATACATGGAGACCCTCATGACTGAGTCAAAGCCAACAAGTCTCTTAAAATGTCAGATAATTTTACTTTTTATGACAAGGCACAGTTTATTCAGGCTGTAAAGGGTCTTGTGGTGTGAAAAACTTTTCTTGATATTAATAAATGTAAATAAATAATTTGTAAAAAATATATACTTTTTATACTTATATATATAAAAAAAAAATATATATATATATATATATATATATATGAACACTTTTAAAAAAAAATAATGATTAAGATGCATTCAGGGTGTAAAGTGTTTCAAAACCGTATGTTTTTTAAACCATTTTTTTAAGATTTTTTTTCTCTTCTTTGTCTTGTTTTGTCGCCTATTTCAGAGCAGTATCGGGTTGAACTGGATTGCAGGTTGCAAGTGAATAAGCTGAGATACAACTGTTACTGTTTAGTGAATTCAACCCTGAATGTTGAAAGAGATGATCAGGACTCTGTTAGAGTCCTTCTGGTTGAAAAATTACTCAATATTTTACAAATCCTATGAGATATTCTACAATATTCTACAATTTCAGTTCTCAGAATTTCAGTTCTCATAGGATATTTGTGTCTGGATTGGTTTTATTGTGGTCATTATTATGTATAATCCTCAAGCCAAAATGCAAAGCGTGTACTGCCTGCACACACATATTTATGCAAATGACAGTCTGAACAAATGAACCCTATCCTGAAAGCTTAGAAAAATAACCATGATCTATTGGTCTACGTAGCTTTTCGGCTAAGTTCAGCGAGATTGCAATTTCCTCTGTTATGTCTTGCGTCTGCTTCTGTTGTGAATCAGTTGTAAAAATAGCCGCTACTTCTTGTGGGGAAGGTTTCTCCCGCGCTGATTTATATTGAGAGTAGAGTGAAATGTCAAAATTGTGCGCCTTAAAAAAACACAGAGGAATTGTGTGATGTGGTGGTGGTGGTGGTGGTGGGGGTGAGGGTGAGGGGGGGGTTTGAATGCATTAGAGGCTAAATTTGAATTTGGATAGACCCCGGCCAGCAACAAAAGGTGATCTAACTTTTTCATACAATATCCAGACAGATATGTAAGGGAACAAAATTTGCACAGCTCAAATTATGTATTTGTGGAGTTGCCGGCAAGGAATGTGGCTGAATGCTTCTGCAGTCTCGTACGCCGATGGCCTATGAGCAGATGAAAGCAGCTTGGAGGAAGGGGAAAAGCGGGCCAGGTTCATTAATAGATGACTGTCCAATTGAGGTCGGCTCAAACATGTAATTATTGATTGACAGCCTGGGATCAGGGTGGTGATTACAACTTTCGCCCTCCTCCAGAGCTCCAGACAGCCCCTGGCCTTTGACCCATCTGTCCTCTTCTCACAGCTGTTACCGAGTCAGAAAAAGACTCTTTTTACAGCTTAGCTGAAGGAGATGTCCTCCGCTCCTGATCTTTCAGAGCTGCCCAAGCTTGTTGATTGTTTGCGGGGTGGGCCTTGTGATTGACATGCTCCATCAAAGCTCATGATCTGCCGCTTGTCTCGCAGTTTCGGCATGAACCACGATGGGATCGGAAACTCCTGCGGGACCAAAGGTCACGAGACAGCCAAGCTGATGGCGGCCCATATCACAGCCAACACCAACCCCTTCTCCTGGTCAGCCTGCAGCAAGGACTATATCACCAGCTTTTTGGAGTAAGTGAAAAGAGGATTTGAAGAATGCTTCTTTTGTCGGTAATGCTCAAGATTTTATAATCTAAATTTTAGCGGTCTTCAAGGGTCCAATTTGATCGGAAATCCTAAGAACTGAGCGGGTTCGAAAACTTTGACAATAGGGAAGAAGACTATTGCAACTTCCGTTTCCAACTTTAAATAAATATGCTTTACCGAATGGACCCGAGAAGGCCCAAATTCCTTTAAAATATGCCAACTTTCCATTATTTTTTTGTACATTCAACAATGTTTTATTTAAAAAAAATACATATTAAGTAATTCTATGACAATGTTATTATCCCCCTTCTCAGGGCTCCAGACTAACTTTTTGCCTTGGTTGCACTGGTGCGCCTAACTTTTTTATTTAGGTGCACCAGCACAAAATTTAGGTGCACCCAAATGTTTCCTCGGCTCGCGTCGCCTTTAACGCCACAATTAAACAATTAAACAAAGATGCACATTATATAGGCCTACACAGTGCTTTAATTTCAGGAAGGTCTATTAACATTAGCTACTGTTCAAGTATGGTCTAAAAAGAAATCTAATAAAGTAATCAAATGTAAAATAACACTGCATATTTTATCATAGATAGATAATGCTTATTAAAGCTGAAGTTATTAATTCAAGAGCTGTGAATACAAGCCGGTCATTTTGACATATTTTTGTGTACATTTGATAGTTTAGACACGCACATGAAACCCAAAGTATAATTTGCTTGTCTCGTTACGGTCTGTTTCGGAGCGCGCGTCGCCTTGGGAACAGCATCTCTTGTGCAGACTTTTGTGCTTTTAATAGCTCTTTTTATTATTAAACGCGTCCCGCAATTTAGCAACAGTAGCTGGACTGCATTTTACAACAATCACGAGCTGATTCTGTCGTTAAGTTTGAGTTTTAGGGAGAAATGACAGCGCACTGCTGCGAAGGGAAGGAAGCTGCGCAAGACCGAATGTGGCTGTAGTTTTTAATGGTTTTACCTCAATATTTTTTTTAATAATCTTTGTAAGCCGAAATCTAAAATAAAATCAGACTAATATCACAGACCTAAAGTGTAACCAGGCTACGTTTGAATGTTTAGTTCTGCCGTCGTCACTCATTAAGCAGAGCTGTCGTGTTGTGCGCGCTGTGGCTCCGCGTGAGAAATCTCTCTCTCTCTTTCTCTCTTGGACTGCGAATAGCAAAAATGGTGTAATATTATTATACACAGAAAGGCTCGCAAGATAAATTCTTTTTTTAAATAACGTCTTTATAGTAATAATAAATAGTATGTGTATTTTCTTAATTTCTCCAGTAAGTTACCGACATCAGAACCGATCACGTCCGAGCTGATCGATACAGCGGTCTTTCAGAAGTTGAATACCGGGTTTCGGTACCCATCCCTACACTGGAGAGTGTTGGGGGAACAGGCCTACTTTTCTTAAAGAAAAAACTCTATGGGTCCATTTCTTTTCATTGTTCGTCGTCTGTTTTCTTGCGTTTCTTTTGCTGATGCTGATTGCCGTAACTGATTCTCTGGTGCTCAGGTCGCAATTTCAGTCACACAGCACGGAGCAGTGTAGGCCTACCACAGCCAATCAGAGGCAAAGACCCGCCCTATCTCTGTCTCTGATTGGTTTAGACCATGATATGATCCAACCATGAGTGTGAGTTCCGACAAAGGAGAACAAGCGCTTCGTTCGTGGAGAGGCAGCGGACGCGAGGACGTTAGGTGCACCGGTGCGACCTTGGAAAAATTTTAGTCGCACCCTTACACATTTTGGTCGCATATGCGACCAAATTGGTCGCACTCTAGAGCCCTGCCCCTTCTTTGTTCCCTCTCAGTTAATGCTTCTATATGTATATTACCAAACCCTCCTGTATACTGGTGTATGCAGCAGCATTTCATTCAAACTGCAAATCTGCAATACCTGATGCATTTAAGAGAATGCATGCTGGGATTTGCTTAATATTAACATCAAAGGGGACCTATTATGCCCCTTTTTACAAGATGCAATATAAGTCTCAGGTGTCCCCAGAATATGTCTTTGAAGGTTTCAGCTCAAAATACCCCACAGATGAATTATTACATCTCCTGTAAATAGCAATTTTTGAGTGGATGGAAAAACATTCTTGTATTCGTGCATGTATCTTTAAATGCAAGTGAACTGCTGCTCCCCACCCCACTTTCCAGAAGAGGGCGGAGCCTTTACAGCTTGTGCCTCTGCCAAAAACAAAAGTTTAGTTTCGATTATCATGTCTATCACTGTCATGGTCACGTGACATTGTAGTTCTTCATCTTCATGAAAGTTTATTATCTGCATGCGTTTTAAAACCTATCAGTCTAAACTTCTGATATATGGTTTTCTGAACGCACACATGCGAACCTCGCGCAAAGAAAACTGGATGTCAGACAGCGCATTAATAGCCCATGAGTATTAAACTAATTTGTCATTTGCGTCTTATTGCACTTAAACTGTCATATACACACTAGGTTATGTCAAAAACAAACGAAGTTCACATGAACACAGTAGGTGATGTAACAGATAAACATGGCGGACTGTGTACAGATCACTCAGGGGAGGAGCTAAGGTAATAGGGCAGATTCCTTCAGTCAATAATCGTTTTACCTTGATTATTTTTTCATAATCGTTGGAAGCCAAAATCAAAATCGTAAATCAATTAAGACTAATCGCACATCCCTAGTTTAGAGTACGCAGATTGATTATTTTTATGCTTTTACTCTTTATTTTCCCACTAATGCATTATGCCACTTTACAATTGGGAAAATTGTGAATTTATTTTTTATAACCTAATAAATAAATTTTTAAAAAACCTAATAAAATTTGAAAAAGAGTCTGTTCAAGGCTAGACGAGAGCGTGGTTGATCTTTAGTAGGCAGTCATAGGCAGGACTGTGAATTGTTAGCCTAACGTAAGACGAAAGGAAAGAATAGTGGTTGCCATGGCTGTCAAAAAGTTTTCCTGGTGAATGACCTCATGAAAGAAGATTAACATCACAGCCATCACTGGCATCAGAAGCTTTATCATCGTGTGCCAACTTCCCACACAAACACAAAGAAACGCTGCTCTGTTGGTTTGGGATGAACTCCCTGTTGTATAATCACACCGTGTCATCTGTGACCATTTCGGATTGAGGTTGAATACTTACCTTCCTTTTTTGGATTTGCTTAGCACCGAGCAATTCATCAGTAATGGGCCTTCTCTAAAATCTCAGGTTGATGTAATCTTTGGCAGTAAAACAGCTTTGCTATGATAATGCTAGTCTATTTCCGCAACATCCCCATCTAGCAGATTCTGGGTGGGTGGATGGGTCTTTTCTCGTCAGAAACCGGTGTGTTTGGCTGTAGATTCCGACTTGTTTCAGAGTACTTGTTTGTACATGTAGAGTAGGAACTTTCAATAAAGAAAGAGGCTTTTGAAAAATGCCTACTGTTTGCAGTAGTCATTATTACTGTTAGACTGATCTATCGAACATATATGCTCATTTTGAGATCGACATTGGCCAATAGACATGCCTTTTGGCCGATTGAAAATTAATCATGTCAGTTCCAAAGTACACAATAAACATAAACTTTAATTTCTCAATTATTTAAAATAATTTTAATGAAAAATGTTGAGTAAAAATTGTGTCAAATAAGCATTTAATTGGTTTTCTGTACTTTCTCAACCATCGGCCACCCTGTTCTTGGACAGGGTGCTTAACTTAAATTAGAGGCCCCGTTTACACCTAGTATGAATGTGTTTTGGTCGATTAGATCACAAGTAGACGAGGGAGACATATTCCTGTTTACACCTGGTGTTTTAATCTGTCTCTTTTGTCCACTTTCAACCAATTCTGTCCTGGTTTCTTCTAGGGGAGGGTCTATGGGCGGGTAAATGTATGGGCTTTTTCAGATCTTTCGATCTAATGGACGAAATAAGCTCGCGCAATTTACTTATGAACGCACCCGGAGATGACAGGAAAACATACAGAGAGCAGCAGAGTAAGTGTGTTCGAATTCAGAAATGGTGAGAGAACATTGTGCTTAGTTTGTTTTTCATCTTCAAACCAAACTTGGGTCTCCAGTCGACAAAGTTTAAATCCTGTCTGGCTAGCTCACTTCCAATAATGTTTGGAATTATTGTCAGTAGGCGGAGAGTAGGCGTCTTTTGTGGCTGTTCAAACACATTCGACCAGATGAGCGTCTACACTACGAAAGCAATCCGGTCAAATGCGTTTTCAACTACCTCTGGAAGTGGTCAAAAGTGGACAAGCTCAAAACCTTTTAGACCCGTTTACACCTGTATTTACCGTCGTCCACTTGTGATCCGATCGACCAAAACGCATCTTAATACCAGGTGTAAACAGGGCCTTAGACACATGGTCAGTTATTTTGTCTATTTTCACTCTGCCAAAGAAAATTATTCTAAATTAAGATAAAGCAGGATCAACCGTTGCGTGTCATCGAACAAGAAAAACGTACACAAACACAGTCAAACTGAACGATACAAAAGGTAAAGTGTTTTATACTAGATATCAGTGCTTTTGGAATGCTGCTTGTCCAATTAGATTAGAGGACCAGAACTAGGCTAACTGTTATCTATCTTATCACTAGCTTAACATTTTTCGATATCGATCAAACACTAGGTAAAACGATTGCCTTTTTTTGTGATTTCCTATTCAACTATTTGTTTTTGTGCTGAAATATTGTAAATAGTCATTAAGTTTTTTCATTGCTGGAATATCAGCTCGCTGTAATGAGTTTACCCAAGGAAGTTTTGTTGACATGTCAAATAAACATGTCCATTTTTAAAGTGACCATTTTTGTCTTTCTCTAAAAAAATAAAATAAACAGTCTTTGTTTGTGTATTCTAATACAAGAGGACATATTCAGACTTGTCTTTCTTCCCAGCAAGGCGATTATTCTACCAAAACACATGGGAAAAAATAGAAAACTAAAGGGATGAAACCAAATACAACATTGGTTACCCCCAGGCTAGAGCTCATGTGTTTCTTTCCTTTCCAATGTATTTGGTTTAGTTTTTAATTAGATTAGACTTCCAGTATTGTGGTGGGAAGCCAGATATCCCTGTTTCACCTAATGCTTCCTCTAAAAATGCACTACAGAAACCAGATCCATGGATGGTTTTGTTAGACATCTATATATATTTTTGAATGCCTTTTTGTCAATGTAATGTATGATTTTATCAACCACATTATTTAACTATTTTATTATATTAAGCTAAAAATAAAGTAGGGGAAATCATGGCTTCATCATTAACTGATGTTATGCGACTAAAACTTAATTTTTTTCTCTCACAATAAGTCATTCCAAAAATCATGTAAATGGATGTTAGTAGGTTTACGTATATCTCAGCTACCGCACTAGCCATAAAGACATAGGCATGTTATCCAAGCATTAATGGCAAGGAAAGCCCCTTATACTCAGAAGCGGCACATAGGAGGTGTTTCTCTCACCTATCTGCTTCAAGGTCTTGATAAATTGTGGCATTTCTTTGTTGTTTAAAATCCATTATTACCGTAATACCTTTGACTTTTATGAGTTTAACAAAGAACCCTGTCTTGACTTCTGTCAAAACATACAGTGCCATCTACGCCAGGCCTGAAAAACCACCTCAAGCGAGCGTAAAAACATTTTTGCGATATATGGGAGTTTTTGCGAAATTGAAGAGTTTTCATTGGGCGTATTTTCAATTACAATTTGCGCAATTTGAAGGGTAATGGAAATGCGGCTAACGAAACCTGCCATTACACAACCATTAATTAAAAAATAGCTCATGAAAAAGTAAAAGTGTATAAGGTATAAAATGTCAAACTATTTTACCATCAAATGTATAATTAAATGACCAATACAGCATGTAAAACATGTAAATATATTTATGGTATAAATGATTAAAAATATATATATATTGTTGCAATTCTAGTTTAGAGAAAGCTAAATAAAAAATAAAAAATTATTCTGATTTAAGAACTAGGCGATTTTAATGAGCTTAAGCCCCAGTGCACACTAGCTCCGGCCCTCTATAGGCTACATAAAATAAATAGTTATAATTTAAGTTTTAAAGCCACTCCTTTCCATTTTTCCATCTTCAGACCAATTAAAGTGCGAGTTAGACACGTATTCCATGTAGAAAGTGTCTGAAAATGTAATGGCATACCGTCAGAGGGCGAGTGTGTCTTGGCTGATGCAATGTAAACTCGCTGTCTTTAGAGGCAATGTTGCTTTTAGCAGCGCACGGTGGGGTGGTTGGTTGGTTAACATGCTTTAGGTTGCGTGTTCAGTTGCAGCAATCATGCGAATGCCAGACAGGACCTAGAATAGAGCTGCCTGCTCTCCAGCAGTATGAAATGTTAGCGTTTATGTTGTTAGCGAGCCCACTGTTCCCTCAGAGAGAAGGAGAGCGTATTCCGCGGCATGCTGCTGGCAAAGCGAGCGGGATAATAATTGGCTGTTTTATTCCGGCGGACAGCAGCAGCGTGGGGTGAACACGTCTCTCAGCCGCTTGCACACGCCAGGGAGGGGGGAAAAGCGTCCGTAACAGGGACGCCGAGAATAAAACAAGATCCACTTCTGAACCCAGAATAAACACAGTCCAGCAAAACATGCACTGTCTGGCCTCTTCTTGGGCTTTATTTTTTGACTTTGTTCGCTGCAGATGGAGCAGTGGCCCTTTTTTTAGGGTTTCTTGGGAGCGTTCATATTTCTAGCTGACTAAACAGACTAAACACAACTCTTGACTGGACGCATGACCTCCGGTACCTTCTGCGTTTTTTTTTGCTCCTTCAGTCTCTTTCGTCATTTTATTGGCTCTTCAAAGGATTCCATAGGCGCACCACAGTACCATATAAGTCCAAATCTCAGCCTTTTATGGCCACTGTTTGTCATTCATGCTTCCTCCCCTCATTTTGCTTTCTGCATTTTACAGGTTTCTCACTCGATAATTCCCATCAACAATACACCTTCCCATTTCGTTTCATTTGAGCTTTTGGCATGAGACACTTTTTTCTCTTGTTGGACACAAATTAAACTTCTGTAGAGGAGCCAATCCCATTGAAGGTTTGTTTTTTTGACAGCTCAGGTCGGGGAACGTGTCTGGACAATGAGCCTCTGAAACGAGACTTCCTGTACCCCACTGTGGCTCCAGGGCAGGTGTACGATGCAGATGAGCAGTGTCGTTTCCAGTACGGTGCCTCCTCCCGTCAGTGCAAATATGGGGTAAGAAGGCTGCAACACACTATCATGCTCTGGGAATGTCGTTCTTACGTGGTGACATTTGTTGGCTCAGAGACAAAGAATTATAGGCATTTTGGGGTCAGAAAATGAGACAGTTTGGATTAAACCAGGATTTTTTTTTTAAAATAACAATAAACAGTATTCATTAAAAGAGAAAAAAATTAAATGTAAGTGTGAAATATTTTTGCCACTAGTGTCACCAAATGGAATTGCAAAAATAATACCTGTTTTCAGACAGGTTTCCCAAACGCATGCCATTGGTTGAGACAATATTGCTGTGTCAGACTGGTCTTTATATAGACAGAGCAACAAATGCATTTTTTACAGACTTCTGTTCTAAACATCCGCACACATATTAACAACCAAAAATGAACTACCATTGTAGCAAGCACAATTGTTCTGCAGTTGCTTAACCCTTAAAACCATGAATGTTTCGCCAATCATTATTACATATTCGGGTCTTTAGCGACCCGGATCTATATGGATTTGTATAAAACTCTCCTAATATTAGAGTAACAATTACAGAACAGTAAAATAAAGCATCATTTGCATTCTCAAACATATTCTCAAAACTGTCATTTTCAACATCTTAAAAATCAAAATGAATATATTGCTGACAGCTTCTTCACCAGATCCACCATAAAGTGGCAGTGACACTAATATTGTTGAGCCCTTTCAAGTTTTGCTGATGATACTTCCTATTCTTTTGTTTTCTGCCTGCGGTAACTATGAGTGAAACGTCACTTCATCATTGTGTATCAGACATTGCCAGCTTGTGGAGTAAAGAATTGCACTTATTCAGTCATCAAAGATTCAATTATTGTTGTGCAGAAAAAATATACTTACACTGTTAAACACCTTGGGTCGTTAGCGACCCTATACAGTTTTGTACAAAAAATGAATGGGAAAACAGGCATTCTTTTATAATTTTATTATTTTTTTCTTGTTATATTTTTTATAATGAATTTATTGTGGAATACTAAGAAGGTTAATGTCTAACTTTAAAAATGAATGAGGAGGAGGGTAGTGAATGACATCCCGGGTCACTAAAGACCCGAGGTATGTGTTTAAGGGTTCAAATTTAAATAAAATAACATTTTTTAATTATGTACATAATGCGGTAGATGTTGGATTTTTTAAACACTGCAGAAATGTTGTTCTGATATTGTTAGCATTACTTAAGTTAAATATTTGGTTGTTGTGCTAAATATCCCAAATCGATGCCAACAATGGGTGAAGTCTGTTTGTAAGCAGTTTATGGACTTGATGAATTTTGGTATTTTTATTGTCTTTGAAATGCTTCATTCAAATGTACAGATTGCATTATTTTAATAGCTGGTTTTGTTTTCATCATTAAAACAAATTATATTAATATTTTTAGTCTATTTAAAGAAAATGACCAAGTCTGTGTTTTCTAAATATTCCAAACGCATTTTGTTTGGATTACTTTTTTTGGAAATGTTTTTCAAGAACGTTTAAAATATGTTACTGAGACATTACTAACTGCAACCAATGCAATGAAGCAAAAAGCGCTAAATATTCAATGTAAATACGAATTCTTGTCCTAACCAGGTGTGCTTTGCTTGAAAATGCCAGGACGCAGAGTGATATAACGTGAACACATCAGATATTTGCGACATTCTTGACCTGTGAGGTCTTTACCTGTGTGCTTTACCTGTGAGGTCAGAACCTGCTGCATATGTATTAAATCCAAGAGCTGATTTTAATAACACTGGACGATTCAGAAGGCGGTTTGGACATAGAGAGCAAGACAGCTACTTAAAGAGCTCTGAGGAGACATGAAGCCGGAGGTCAAGCAGTTATTTTTACCACTGACCCAGAGGAGACTAGCCAAAGGACATGATTTGTTCAGCAGGCAACATTACAAGAAGAGCTCTCTGATTTACAGAGCAGTGAGGGAAAAAACGTGCTGTGAGTGAGTGCTGTGGTGTCTCATTTGGACTTGTAAAGAATATATCGAGTTTAAGTTTTTGTAACACTTGCCCTGATTGTGGAGAACTTTTGGAAGCTTTAAGAAACACAGGTGATAGCAATCAGCTGAGATTATTTTCACTTCCTTTGAGGGCTAGAAGGGAGGCTGCCAAATTGATACTCTCTTGTAATTTGTTGCATAATGCCATTCATGTTGTCGAAATTAAAGATCGTTGTTTTATCAGCACCTGAAACGAGCTTTGCCGAGGACTGTTTGAAGTCGGGCCACATATCTTTCAAAGAAAGTCCATACTTGAGGTTTGTTTCTTTTCCTGCCGAATCCCTAGACTTTTGGAAATGATAATGATTTTACCCAAAGAATAACAAACTTAAGCAAATAAACTGACACAGGGGGGAAAAAGAGCTTGAAGCGAGCCAGGAAAATTAATGATCAATAAGAGATGGCGCTCTGCTTAGTACAAATATGCGGCTTTGCGTTCTACACCAGAAAAGAATTAAATTACCCGAGATTACAGTGTTCTTTTGTTTCATTGAGAGATATATCCGACAGTGGATGAACGCATGCCAAAAAGAGAACCCTGTAATTTCTCTCTTAAGCTCATAACTGTGGTATAGATCAGCATGGAAGACGGTCATGTAAAGAAAAAAAGTCTTGCATTCCCTTGGCTCAAGTTTAATACAGCGTGTAGTGTTAGTGGATTCTGACAATCTTTTTTTTTTCTGCCAACCATCTGTTTAATACATGCCTTTGGAGAATTATAACCACACCAGCGAACCAGAGGTTTGAATTTAGTTTGGAAAAACTGTTACGGAGAGATAAACACACACCCAGGGGGTGGACGAAAAATTCGAAACCTAAAAATATATTAATATCAAAGACCTAATAAGGTGCACAACCACCTTTTGCCTTTATTCCTTCCTGGAATGCTACCATTCTATGTCTAAATGGTGTGGAGTGTAATTTTATCCCATTCTTCCCACAATAAAAAAACATTGACTCTATTGTGTCTTTAGGACAAAGGCAGTGGAAATCTATTTCTTAATCTATTTTGCTTCAGATCAGTGGTGTTTGGATCTAGTGACTAGGGAGGATGTGGGAGGCAATAGGCTTTATCCTTCTGTTTATTTAACCATCAATTAATTAACATTGCATATGAGGAGATTATCACCATGGAATATGGGAACATCATAAAAAAATATTTAGTGGCAGTGGAGAGCACCTAGTATGGTAAAGTGGATTCATTAATTTCGACGTTACTGGGCCATATTGACGCTGGAGGCTGGATATGTCGAGTAAACTTTTGACAACTTTTATGCTGAGGTCATCCATGTTTTGCATATGATGTCATAACATTTCCTCACTTCAAGACATTAAATAATTGTTCAGTTTTTGTGTTATTTGACTATTTGACCTCTTTGCATGGGTGGTTAATGAACTCAAACATCATACACATATGTGATTAATCAGATATATGCACAACATATGCGTAATATTACATTATATCTTGCACCTGACTCAGCTGTCATATACATTGATGTTAATCAATTTTACTCTTTTAGTAGTTTTACTAGAATGCCATCTATGTCAAATTAATACCAGAAGTGGCTCTGAAAATGTAAAAAAAAAAAATTTATAGTAATTACTTTAGTCTTAGTGAAGTAGGCCAATTTTTATGCTACCCTGCACTCCCAGCTTAAACCCGTCAGTGCCTGAGTCTTGCTGGTCAAGCCTACCCCTCTGACCCTCTCAGCATGAGCATCTTGAAGGAGCCAGCAGGAAACCTTATTAAAACCAGCTGCAGAGGTGGAGCTTTTGCAACCTGAGAGTGGCAGTTTGCCGCTTTATTTAATCTGGATGGGCTGGCCAGCTGAGTCTTATTTACTGACCTGGGGTCAGTGGCGGTGCTCCCTATCATAAGTCTTTTTCATGGGGGCACTTCTCTGTCCTGTAAATCCTGTGAAGTTCAAGCTTTAAAGGGACTTTGTGCGCTTTATTGGGAAATACAATGCAGGGTTCTACAAAGCTACACTTGTATACAGAGATTCATTATATCTTCATGTTCAAACTTCAGGCCCCAGCATACGTAGTTTGTCAGCTACTTATAAGGGAGTTTTAGTAATTCATCCTGATTATGCCAATACTTTTTTATCCTATTTCCAGCTGTGATGTGCAAAATTCGTTATGTAAATTTGAGGGAGTCCTACTGATTTTGAAACTTAACTTGATGAGCAACAAAACGTCGTCTAATAAAGCTTAGATACTTAAGGTGCGGTAACATTAGCAAAACTTTGGCTAAATTTTGCATGCAAAAGAAGGTATATTGTCCATGAAGCACCGCTTACTGATCACTTCCAAACCAAGCAGCTTTATATTGGTAAATGCTGTGAATTTGTGTCATATACAATGAATTATGGGTAGGGCTGTCAACGTTAATGCCTTAACACATTCAATGAATTAAAAATTCTTAACATGTTAAAATAATTTTTCACAAATAACGCATTTAACATCAAAATATCCAGATAATGGCCAGATAATGTGCAAACTACATTTTCCGGCTTGATGAAGCAAACCAGCGTCTTGCTAATAAAGTTTTGATGGATGAGGATTGCAATTAAGGTAAAAATGATTGCGGTGACATACAGGAGTTGTACAGTAAGCATCCGTGAGTCCATTATATGAATGCGCGCTTGCGATGCACTGATGGCACATTGTATTTACGCACAGACATATTTCACTAGATTCAGGTTGTTTCCACACACATTCAGGTTAATGTTTTGATTTGTCATGTGTTCGTTGCTGTGTTTAGTAATTCTGAATGGATCTGTGTACTGTAGTAGGTAATGCAGTCAGGTTATTGGATTCGTTTTTTTTTTTTTTTTGCCATCTCCATGTGGTCCTGTTCTGTATTTCAACAAAAGGGTGCGATTAATCACAATTAAAATGTTTAATCTATTGACTGCTCTAATTATGGGTAAAAGCAAGTCTGTCAAGTGGTAATATTCCCTTGGCCATTATCCAAGCTTCTATGCTCCAGGACAAGGAAAGTCCCGGCCTTTACAACCTTCCTCCCTTCCTTGCGGGCCAGGCATTAGCCACATGAGGTCTAAGAGCAGAGCACTAAGGTTAAGCTAGGTAAATTTCTTTTTTTTTTGACACAGCCCATAGGGAATACTTGCCTAGGGAGAACGATTTAAACTGCGACCTTGGCTTGGCCCACCACTACCTCCAGAGGGAGCATATACGTGAACTGCTAGAAATATTGTTTCTCACTATCCTTGACCCTAAATACCCGACCCCTAGGGAAGCGCAGACGAGCTTCAGCTCTACTACCCCAAAGCAATTGGGGAAAGTGCTCTCACCCTGCCTGGACTCGTCCAGGATCCAAAGACTCCCAGTACTCGATAAGGTGCCCAGTAAAAAGAAGGGATGCTATATGGCACATGCTATGGGTGAAACAGTTCACAAAATCCTCAGTTCGGTTTGTATCACGGATCTGTGGTCATGGTTTTCGGTTAGATTCGGTATACATTGTTAATGTTTTTTTTTCCTTTTGAACACTTTAGAAATACCATACATCAGCATAAAATATATAGCCTTATAATCTACCATTTACAGTATTTAAAAATAAGTTATTCTCAAGGTCATGTAATAAAAAACTAAAAGAATGAGGGAGCTTGATCATAAATTAAATCTGTGAGATTCTGATACAGCAAGGGGAGATGTTGTTAATTTCAACAGGCTTTTCATTTATTTGTAAAAGAGTTTACAACTGTTGGCTTTAAACTAATTGTAGTTGAGAACAAAAACACTTATTGTCAAATTTAAAGAATAGGCTTGCTTGTCACTGTCAGTGCCTACATTTATTACAGTGTTGTTTAAATGCTTCGGGTAGTAGAAGTTGTTCTTTCCTACCCGACTTTCTCTTTCTTTCGCTGTCAGTTGACACATGTCTCCGCAGACGTAAACTGTAAACTGTCACGGTTTTATCCAGCACTTTCATAATCCGTCGTCGTCATATGTAGCACTAAATCTAAAATGATCCCACACAGTAGACCGAAACGATACTGTCGGTGCCTTGGGGAAGTTGACCTGCTGCACTGCAGCATCAACACTCCTAACATTGGCCTCCGTGCCAAATGATAAAAAACACGTTACGCTGCGCGTGGCCGGACCCGATCAAAACACACGTGTCTCGAACCGTGACAAGTGAATTGAACGGTTCAGATTTTTTTCATGAACTGTTCCACCCCTAGCACATGCTTCAGACGCCATCACCAATCACGCTGATGGCCTTCCCCATATTGTCAATCCAAGATTCAGTGTTGAGTTCCACTATGAAAGGGAACTGTTTTTGCTTGCTGTATAATGCATAATTTGTCATGTCAAATCAGATTTTGTCCAATCAAATTCTTTTTATAATAAGTATATCTCCTCCACGAAAACCACCTGGCACTGACTATCAAGTAGCACATTCATGTATCAGTGACGTAACTACAGCCTATTGGCTATTAGAAGGGGGAGTATCCTTTCAGTATGCCCCACCCAAACATCTTGTTTCAATAGGCATGTCAACGCAAGAAAGAAGCGATTTCATTGGGTCTCTAAAAAGCCTGCTGGGGAAACCTGCCCACTGCACAATGCTAATCTTGTTTCCATTTTTTTCTGGTCTCTCTTGGAAATTGATATATTCTGACCAACTTGCTTTTGCCTTCTTTCCTAGGAAGTGTGTAGAGAGCTCTGGTGCCTTAGCAAAAGTAATCGCTGTGTCACCAACAGTATCCCCGCCGCAGAAGGAACCCTGTGCCAGACGAGCACCATTGAAAAGGGGGTAAGTCAGTGTGCCATAAGGGAGAAAACTTTATGCAATGGGAAAGGTTATGAAATGGCAGGTAATGGGAAACGGACTCCTCATGGCTCCGTGTATGGTGTCTGGCCATGCTGGTACTCATTGTACCAGATATGGGAATAAGAAAGCCTATTCCCAGTGTTCACTCATGCAAGCAGCGTTTGGGTCATCAGTTTTCTGCCGGGCCAGGTTAGAGAGACAGTTTTAACAAAGATTAGGGTGGCCATTGTACTCGCTTGTAGGATGGCTCAAGCGGAAGAATGGAAGAGGACCATGAGCTGTCGATCTTTGTTACCATTCGCTCAATGGATCTATTTACTGCCAAGCTCTTGTGCGTTGTCTTGGACAAGCAGCGAGCCCCAGGTTGAGCCGCTGTTTTTTTTTAGCGGGTGGCGTACTTATGTCTGCCCCTGGCTGGGTCAGCATCAAAGGAATACGAATGTCAGCCATTTCTCACCCAGCGTGTAATGGAGTGGAGGCCCTGCCAGCTCCAGAAAGACGAGAAATGGAAAGGCAGAGAAAAAGGAGTGACCACACATGCTACTGAATGTGCTTTCCACCATCAGCACTGATAATGAATTTGTCACATCGTAAAGAATGGCTGTCGAACACTGCAGGAAGCATAATGCCAAAAAGCCACCCATTATAAGGCAGAATTCATTCTTAATCTGCTACTTAGGACTCTCTTCTCCTTTTTTTCATGTGATGTGACAATATGAAATAAAAATTTACTCTACTTGCTTTCTTAATAAATTCCCTTATTTATCAGTGCATATTATTTTTTCATTTATAAAATAAAAAAAATTCACAATCTTTTAGTAATAAATAATATATGTAATAGTGATATATAATATACTTTTAGTGAGATACTAGCCAATTAGTCTCACGTAGCCAGACCTTCAGACTGACGGCAGAAGATCTGGACTCTATCACAGCTTTCATTGGCCAAGGACCGCCCAAGATAATAGACCAGCGTGCATCTAATAAATGATTACTTCAGCAACATTGTCCAAGTTTACTGCAACACTGGAGCCATGAACTTGATACTTTTGAAAATCCTGCATTTAGTTGATCCTAGTAAGCGCTCATTCTCACAGTTTTAAACACTATAGCGTTCTTCTTCCATGAGGGGGTTTGGCATCACGGCATTAGTTTCCCGGCGGACCATTAAAGAACGTCAAACATGTCTCACATACATTCATCCAACTAGATGACGACTTTAAAAATCGAAAACCTGAAATGTTTACAGTTAAGTGTGCTATAGGCATCAGATGTTCAGCCAACGGGTGCGTCTGAAGCTGAGACTACTAGCCAATAAACCAACCAATAACCATCCATTTAGATTTTATCTGCATCAGCCAACAACCATGTCCACTGGGCAGATTATAAAAAAATGTGTGACTCTTGTATTAGTTCCATAATCTGCTGACTTGCATGTCAAATTATAATGAAAAATTTCTGTATTCAAAAATTACCCCTTACTGCACACCCCACATTTTGGCAAGTGTGGCATAAATTACATACCCAAAATAAATAGGTTTCTGCTCACAAGTCATTCCGAATAGACACATAATCAACATATATTTAGAAAGTCAACCCTTGAGAGTTTACAGTTCAAGACTCTGAGAAATTACTCCGACTGTTATTAATATGGAGATATATAAGCTCAAACATTAAAAACAAAAATAAAAATATTAAGAATATAATTTTTAAATGTATAAAAATATGTTGAACAACAATAATCTGGGGCCGCCGGCGATCTTTGCACGTGAAGGGGTTAAATATAAATGAATACAATTTACAATATGAATCAAAATGAATTATTTTATTTTGTACATTTTAAACATTCAATAGTCTGCTGAAAGTCTTGTCAAATTATAACAATTTATATATTCAAAGTAAATATCTTTTACTTCAAAATGCTTTACTTTCAAAGCATGCATATGATACATTACCTTAAAATGATGCTGACGGAGGCAGCTCACTAGGCTTCAGAACAGAGCGTCTGTTAGATAAGACATTCTTTAAGAGGTTATTTTGGACCTGCCTGCTAGTGTCTTAGCACACTACCCTGATTTCAGACACTGGTAGCTGAGGACACAGCCTTTCCCTTGCCAAGTTCTTCCTGTCTGTGAACGAGAGAAATAAATAGAGTCTGAGAACAAGAACAACCATCCAGACAGAGGAAGAGAGTGAGAAAGAGACAGAACTTAACCTACTGACACAGTTGCACAGTGACGACAGTTTCCAGTATTCCAATCCTTGTCCTCATGTCCCCTGGTTTGAATGGATTATGAGGTCGAGTGTTGAGAAGATTTCACGTGGTCCTGAAGCATTACAATGCCTTGAGTCTGATTTTATTCTGGAGTAGATTCAGATTAGAGACAGTAGGTGAATGCGCTGTTTACACAATACAAGAGATTTCTCTCAAATGGCAGCTGCAGTTAACTTATTGGACATACTAATTACAATCATAACTGTAATAATGAGCAAGGGAATGCTCATGGATTAATTATGTCAAAGGAAATGGACCGATAATAGGTACTAATAAAAATACCAGTTTTTTAAAAATGTTTTATAGAATATTTCACTCAAAAATGTTGTCATTATTTACTACTTGTATTTCAAGATGCATTTCACCAGATGAACAATGGTAAATGGCATTGGAGTTAATAACATAAGAGTGTCCACAATAAATAAATGGGAAAAATCTTAAAACACATATGCCACGTGTTTTTTTGTTTGTTTGTTTTTTTAAATCTACTTAGTATTCATGTTGGTCTCTGATCTGATTTTTAAAAATTTTATTCTATTTTCAAAAAAAAATATTTTTTATTACATTTTAAAATGTCATGTTGTGTAACCATGAAGTAAAAAGAATGTTTTTCATATATCTTTAAATAAATATCATTACAATTTTGGAGAATCGCACCACATGATATTTTACAATATTGAACTAACCTTGCCATTTCAAAATATGTCAAATTATCTGTTATTATAAAAGACTTAATTATCTTGATACGCGGCAGCAGTTGTACAGTATCACCTTGACATTTTTAATGTATTTTGAAAAAAATTAGTAGATAGGAGAAAAAAATCATGTCATTGACCCATATGTCATATTAATCATGATACACCAGTTTGAATATGCAGAAATGCCATTTCAGTAGATTTTGTATTGACATTATTAGAATTTGTAGAATTTTTCTGTTGAAATGCAGTGTCAATCATAGACACCGATCCCAAAATGGCCAACCACTGTGTAAAATCATGAGATATACTCATTGTTACCAGTCATAAAATTAACTGACATTCGGGAACGCTTTTTTTTTTTTCACAACGATAAATTTCATTTGAAGTAATTGGTCCGAACTCAGAGTACTCCCCAAATATCCCTGGCTAGTCAAGGCAAGTCTAGTCACCTTCATTTACATAGCGCTTTTAACAATATATTTCAAAGCAGCTTTACATTGATAATAGGAAATTAAAGTAACAGAGATTGTTTTGGCTTTACAGCAGCTCTAGAATAAAGTTATTGTCCAGCTAAAGTTAGTTTTGATTGATTCACTTCCGTTGCAAAGATCATTAGTTATTAACTTAGGGGCCGCTTACACGACACCGTTCACAACAGAAAACCATTAACGCGTTCCCGGCCTGCTCATCCGCACAACAACAGTGCCTGGTGGCTCGAGAACACAAACTTTGAAATGGGTTCCAAGGTGCAACCCTATAATTATTATTATAATTGTATAATTTTTTATCTTTGCGCAAGCTTTAAAATCGCAAACCTGTGAAAACGCAGAAGGCGTGCACATGCGCCTTACATGTTTCACTAGTTCACACTTACAAATAAGTTAGATGGAATAAATGGTATGCATATGCATATACCCAGAGTACTCCCCCCGTATTGCTGATTAGGATTGAACCAGGCGAGTGTGAGGAGACAGGGTGCTGCAGGGATGCTGAAAAACTGTCGAGGAACATTGGTGAGTCAAATGAGTATATATATGTCTCCACTCATGCTGTTTGGATAGACATGTTGATTACTGATTGTCGACAGCTGGTTGGAATGATGTGATAATTGGATCAATTATTTGAACGTACTCCTCCCGAACTTTGTTAACAAAACATCATTTAGTCTATAGGTATGCGCGTTTGAATATATATGTGCGCAGGCGTGTAGTCTTACTTTACAAATTGACTTAAACAGATTACTTGTCTGGCCTTAAAATTGTATAATGAAGAATTATTTATCGCTTCCGAGTAGCCATGTGAACCGGAATTATCCTGACAACGTTTTATCTGTACAGAGGTAAAGGGAAGGGAAGGAGGCCTTCACAGGGGAGACACTAGTTGACACTTCAGGACTGCGTTGTCGTCGTGTCCAGGCGCAGGTCCTTCATCAGATCCGGATACGGCCTGGATCCGGCGGACTGCTGTAAACCTCAGGATAAACAGAGAGACTAATATTAGCGTAGACGCCATTCTTCTTATGATGTAATGAGTTCATCAGGATTTATGGGGAGTGTTCCCGGTTCCGGCTGACCTAATCTATGCAGCCTAACATTGCATTATAGAAGTTTATAATGTGTTATGTGTATACTAGGTCAAAGAGATGTGTTTTTAATCTAGATTTGAACTGACAGAGTGTGTCTGCTTCCCGAACAATGTTAGGAAGACTGTTACAGAGTTTTGGTGCTAAATAGGAATAGGATCTACCGCCAGCAGTCGATTTTGATATTCTAGGTATTATCAACTGGGCAGAAATTTGAGATCGCAATAGACGTGAAGGACTATAATGCGTCAAGAGCTCACTCAAGTACTGGGGAGCTAAACCATTTAGTGCTTTGTAAGTAATCAGCGATATTTTAAAATGTATAGGATGGTTAATAGGGAGCCAATGCAGTGTTGATAGAACCAGGCTAATATGGTCATACTTCCTGGTTCTAGTAAGAACTCTAGCAGCTGCATTTTGGACCAGCTGTAGTTCGTTTATTAAGCGTGCAGGGCAACCACCTAGCAGAGCATTACAATAATCTAGCCTTGATGTCATGAACGCATGAACTAATTGTTCCGCATTTGTCATTGAGAGCATATGACGTAATTTAGATATATTTTTAAAATGGAAGAATGCGGTTTTACAGATACTAGACACGTGACTTTCAAATGAAAGCTTGGTATCAAAGAGCACACGCAGGTTCCTAACTGACGACGAAGGTTTGACAGAGCAGCCATCAAGTGTTAGACAGTATTCTAGGTTTTTACGTGAGGAAGTTTTTTGTCCAATAATTAGAATCTGTGTTTTTCCAGAGTTAAGTAGTAGAAAATTACTAGTCATCCAGTTTTTTTTATATCAACTATGCATTCCTTTAATTTTGTGAATTGGAAAGTTTCGTCAGGGCGTGAAGAAATATAGAGCTGAGTATCATCAGCATAACAGTGAAAACTAATGCCATGCTTCCTAATGATATCTCCCAAGGGTAGCATGTACAGAGTGAACAGCAATAATCCTAGTACTGAGACTTGTGGTACTCCACTTGTGATCGATAAGATGTGTCTTCATTTACTGCTGCAAACTGATAACGGTCAGATAAGTGTGATTTAAACCATGCTAATGCAATTCCACTAATGCCAACATAATTTTCGAGTCTATTTAAAAGAATGTTGTGGTCAATAGTATCAAATGCAGCACTAAGATCGAGTAACACTAATAGAGAGATACAACCACGATCGGATGATAAGAGCAAATAATTTCTAAATCCTGATTGAAAATCCTCACAGATACCATTTCTTTCTAAAAAGGAACATAGTTGTGAAGATACTGACTTTTCTAGTATCTTTGACATAAAAAAGGTAGATTAGAGATAGGCCTGTAATTGACTAATTCTGTAGGATCAAGTTGCGTTTTTTTAACAAGCGGTTTAATCATAGCCAGCTTAAAAGTTTTTGGTACGTATCCTAATGACAAATATAAATTAATGATATTAAGAAGAGGATCTATGACCTCTGGAAGCATCTCTTTCAGTAGCTTAGTCGGTATAGGACATACATGTTGATTTAGAAGATTTAACAAGTTTAGAAAATTCTTCCTCTCCTATAGCAATGAATGAATCAAATTTTCCCTCAGGGAGACTACAATGCACTGTCTGATGCAATACTGTAGAAGACGGTTGCATAGTTATAATTTTCTCCCAGATATTATCAATCTTGTTAGTAAAGAAGTTCATAAAGTCATTACTGCTGTGCTGCTTGGAAACGTCTGGGGTTGAAGCTTTATTTTTCGTTAATTTATACACTGCTTCAAATAAATATCTAGGGTTTTGTTTATTTTCTTCTAATAGGGTTGAAAAATAAGCAGATCTAGCAGTTTTTAAGGCCTCTCTGTACGCAATCGTGCTCTCTTTCCATGAAATGCGTAAAAACTCTAGTTTTGTTTTCTTCCAGTTTCGCTCCATTTTTCTGGCTGCTCTCTTGAGGGCCTGAGTGTGCTCGTTGTACCACGGCAATGGACTTTTTTTTTTTTAATCTTCTTTAAGCGCAAAGGAGCAACTGTGTCTAAAGTGCTGGAAAAGAGAGAGTCAAAAGTTACTGTCGCAACAAGCCAGGATAGGAACCAGCTGAGAGTGAGGAGTCATGAATAAAGATGTGTTTATTTTTGGTGTATGTGCACTTGCAAGTTTCCAAGAAAAAAAAGAAAGAAAGATGGGGGTTGTGGGTGGTATGGGGTGTGGTCACTCACCGGCAGAAACATAAGTCGCCGCCAATGGTTTCAATAGATTTGAGAGCTATGACAGAGGGGAACATTTTAGAAGAACTAATTTCTCCATATCTGTGTGTTAGTGGTGTTATCAGGGTGAATGTGTGGCGTTTGGGACATGGCCGCAGAGTGTGGACGGAAGCTGGGGACCTTGGACAACCTGGGGCGAGTGCAGTCGTACCTGCGGTGGTGGCGTCTCCTCGTCCATGCGACATTGTGACAGCCCAGCGTAAGTAGGCAAAGTAAGCCAGAACAAAGCTGAACAGGTCCCTATTTGGTCCATCTCACTACTGCTAACACTAGTCTCATTACTGTCTCACCTTTCTACGTTTTCAATGACCAACATAATTGTATTTTGTAAATATGAACAAATTTTGATTTTGATGGCTGCAATACACCCCAAAAAAGTTGGGACAGAGACATGTTTACCACTGTGTCACTTCACCTTTCCTTTTAATTACACTTTTTAATCATTTGGGAGTTGAGGATACTAATTGTTGGAGTTTTGCTAGTGGAATATTTGCCCAATCTCGTCTGATACACGACAGCCGCTCAACAGTCTGTGGTCATCGTTGCCTGATTCTCCTTTTCATGATGGGTCATACATTTTCCATAAGAGACATATCTGGACTGCAGTAAACAGGCAGGCACATCCCTTCTATGGTGCAGAGTGTCTAGAAACTCAATACCAGCACAGATGTTTGCTTTTGCACCTGTCGCTGGTGAAAATCTGGTTGGTCCCTTTCGTCTTTGGGACTGAGAACTCGATGTCCATTTTCTCCCAAAAACAAGCTGAAACATGGACTCATCTGACCACAGCAGACATTTCCACTGTCTTCTAGACCATCTGACATGAGCTCAGTCTCAGAGAACTCGCCGGCATCTCCACATAAAACTGATGTAAAGCTTTCTCCTTGCGTAACAGAGATTCAAGTGGCATTTCTTGATGCAGCGTCAGACTGTTCAGTGAAAATGGTTTTCCAAATTACTCCTGAGCACATGTGGCTGTATTTGACAGAGTAGCATGATGGTATCTTGTGCAATGCCATCTGAGGGCTCAAAGGTCACACACATTCAACAGAGGTCTACTGCCTTACCCAACACAGACTGAGATTTCTCTGGATTCCCTGAATCTTGTGACAATATTATGTATGGAAGATGATGAAAGGCATAAATTCTTTGCAATCTTGCATTGAGAAATGTGATTTTTTAATTGTTTG
Organism: Gila orcuttii; assembly: GCA_026230005.1. Taxonomy (NCBI): domain Eukaryota; kingdom Metazoa; phylum Chordata; class Actinopteri; order Cypriniformes; family Leuciscidae; genus Gila; species Gila orcuttii. The sequence continues at coordinate 18,444,036 of JAPDVR010000024.1, read as the reverse complement.
ACAATTCTCTCATGATATTTGGCACAAAGTGATGGCCCATGACCCATCTTTGCTTAAAAAGACTGAGAAGCACTTTTACACCCAAACACGATACCCTCAACTATTACCAATTCACCTGCTCATTGTAGACTGTTTCAAAATAGTTGGATAATTTAATTTGGATAATCTTTTCACTTTTATTTGGTCTCTGTCCCAACTTTTTTGGGGTGTGTTGCAGCCATCAAAATCAAAATTTGTTCATATTTACAAAATACAATTATGTTGGTCAGTGAAAACATTGGAAAACATTTCTTTGTACTTTTGTCAGCTAATAAAAGGTCAAATAGAATGAACAAATCACAGATTCTTGATTTTATTGCATTTTACAAAATGTCCCAACTTTTTCTGATTTGGGGTTGTAGATTGATTACACATCTTCGGTTGGGACATAATATTAAAATACGGTTACATTACCATTGTTCTGTGATTTTCCTTTTTTATGGGATAGCGAAATCCAGTCATTTCAATAGGAATCCACACAATTTTGAAATTTACTTCAGGGCGAAAGACTTCGATTTGCAAAGTTGTTTGTGTAAATTTGATGTGTTGGCCAACAGAAAGCTGCTTGATTTGAAAGTGATGTCTGTGTGACTTGTGCTTCATATATCACTACACTATCAATTACCATTTTAGTCATATCCGACTCTTGTCGATTCTATGGCCATCTCTTTCCTTACACGAGAGCCTGTCCATGCATTTTCTTGGCAATAATTTTTCCCAACCCTCCCCATTACATGGCTTGGGACTCACACACACACACACACGCATTCACACATACGGGCAATTTAGCATTTTCAATTCACCTATACTGCATGTTTTAGGATTGTGAGGGAAACCGCACTATTGACAATAAACAATGGACCTTTTGTGACCGCACCTTTAGCGTTTACTGTTGCAGTTTCAGGTACACTACCAGTCAAGTTTGGAATAATTAATTACTCAATGTTAATTAATTGCTTAATGTAAATAGTTGCATTTATTAAATCAAAATACTGTAAAATTAGTAATATTGTGAAATATTACAATTTAAAAGAACTTTTAAATTTTTCTATTTTAATATATTTAAAATGCAATTTATAAGAACCAGCATATTAGAATGATTTCTGAAGGATCATGTGACACTGAAGACGAGTAATGATACTGAAAATTCAGCTTTGATCACAAAAATAAATTACATTTTAAAATATATAAATAGAAAACAGTTCTTTTAAATTGTAATAATATTTCACAATATTACTCTTGCAGTATTTTTGATCAAATAAATGCAGAGCATAAGCGACTTCTTTCAAAAACAATAAAAAAAAAGTAATTATAACTGGTAGTGTACTTCAACTGCAGAAAAGGTATAGTAATCCCAGGCACTGTATTAAAAATGTTTTTAATATTTTACTAAAATATTAAATGTTGAGAAAACCCTTACTTAATTAGTCAAGCAAATGTAATGATGATTGTTTGTCCAAAGTTTTTACTTTTTACTTTTTTGAGTTTTTTTTTTCTTTTTTCTTGCCAGTTTCTCCATACTTTTTATAGGTAGCCACAGGAGCTCAAAATAGGTTTGGATGTAGATGGAGTTTAGGTTTCATTCCCGGCGGTTGCGGAAATGTCTATCCTCACACTCTCGCTGCAGACAGTGGTGGGAGTGTGGCCGGTGTAATATGTAACACCTGTGTAAGATGATCAGCCCTTAAAACCTGGCTACCCGAGAGAAAGGAAACCCAAGCACTTCAAGCCAAGCTGCCCTGGAAAGCATTCATTAAGAGCGGCCCTGAGAGAACAGCACAACTAGCCGCTCTTGGTGCCAGACGGCACGTAGGGAGGAAGATAGCCAGAATCACCTAAGGCTTGGCAAACCTCATTACGCTGCCCTCAAGGGTTAAAATAACCTGCTGAGAAATGGCCAAACAGCTTAGCTGTTCACTGAGAGAGACCTGGATACATACATCAAGTATTTATAAGGCAATGAGGAAAAAGTGCATACTGCCCTGCTGGTCATAACAACCTGAACAGACACTGGAGATAGTACAAATGTCTTGAGCTCTCTGTCAAACAAACACAAATGAAAACTGCTTTTCATATTTGCTTGTGGGTTGAGGAGTTTTCTGAATTTCCATTTATGGAACTGAAGTCAACCTTGATAGAATACGTGGATACTCGAGGGGCTTATTAGGGGCCCGGTTATTAATTATGGGGATTATTGTTTATAGAATTGGAAATCACTGGCCTGAGGGGCATCTTGCTCTTGAACAATGGAACTCCATGTAAGGCTGAAATTGTCACAGTTCTGCAAAAGAGAGGACCCAGATGCAGAATGAGCAGTGGTGATGTTTTATTGACAAGACTGTTGACATGGCACAGCAAGTAGAGTGAGGCAGCACCAGGTGGAATGATGGTGAGGAAGATGAGGCAGGAACACAAGGAACCAGAGACTTGATGATCTCTTCGATGTAGCACCAGTCTTGCTGCCAGGCCGAGGCTTGACGCTTGAGAAACAGACTGCTACCCCGGTCTAGAGAACACAAGACTCACAATGAACAAGACAAGACACAACAAGAAAAAGCAAGACGAGAAGATAATAAATGAAACAAGGGGTAAACTAAAACCTGATGTAAATAACTATGGCTTGATAAACTAAAGAAAGGAAAAGAATAATATTATTTTAATTTCTGATTCTACCTTGAAACATGTAAGATCCAGTTAAACGATATGGTTTGGATATATTTAAAGGTGAACTGCATAATTTTTGTGCTCCTATTGGCTGAAAGCAGAATTGCAAATATATATATATAAATATAAGGTAAGAGGTATATAAGATAAAGAGGTATATAAAATATAAGAGGATTATTTCAAAGTTTGTTTTGAGTGCCACACTTCCTGCTGCCAGCTGGTGGCGCTATAACAGTAACCCACAATAGCTATATCCATGTAATCAGCAACTATGACTGAACATACAACCCCAATTTTATTTAAATAAGACAATGCACATGGAAGATATGAGACTCTTCCTGTTTCATTTTTTTGCCAGTAATTTTTTCATACAGTAAGTCATGGCAACAACATTGAGGATCTAAAAAATCTGTGGCAATATAGACCTAGTTTGGTGCAAATCACAATAAATCATAAATCCTATTTTAAAATTCATAGCTTGCGATAAAAAAAAAAAATCCACATTAAATCCAAAATGGCTAACTCCGTTGGGCGGAGCTAAATATTTTAATTTTGAAAGTTCCTCAGCTTGATGAAAACAACATGTATAGAGTTTGGTAACTGTAGTTAAAATTGACCACACAACAACAGTCAAAAGGGGGCGCTACAGATGTGTATTACAATATACAGGTCGATTAGTGATTATGGGTGACATCACAAAATGTTATTTTATTGTAGGGGTCAAATAGTTTGACAAATTCAAATTATTTTGGTAAAATTTTGTCAGATGGGTCTCTATATGATGTTTCACACCAAATTTCATATAAATTGATCAAAAAGCCTCAGGGGAGTTTAAAAAGGCATGACTAAGAAATTCGAAATACCGATGCTGTTTCTAATTTAAAGATTTTTGAATGATTGTTTTCAAACAGGTTTACCTTCTATTTCTACTGCCCAAGCAGTGTTTTCACTCTATGTGAAGTCAACCTATGAATGACTTATATTTGTCTTCGCATGTTGAATTGGGATAGATTCTATCCGATAGAAGTATTTTAATGTTGAAAAAAATGACACACATTATCTTTAAACTGATCTGAGATCAGCACAAAAGAGCTAAGTCAACCCAGATCTGAAATATGGCTTTGTGTGTGATCTGATGACCCAATCTGATCTTTAGGACACTAAACTTTACATTGATTCCTTGTCTCTCATGATGGTACCTCATGAGTTTTTTTTTTTATTATTCAAACTCTTTCAGGCCGACAGGCGGAGGGAAGTACTGTCTCGGAGAGAGGAAGCGCTACAGATCGTGCAACACTGACGTGAGGTTTTTTGTTGTTTTTTTGGCTGTAATCTGAATGATTTTGATTTATGCTTAGGATTTTTTTTTTATATATATTTAGAATTACCCAGTATTAGCTGCACAATCCATATATATTCATTGAAAATGTAAAAAAAAATGTTACTTTAAAAATGGATTATTAAATTATTAAATGAGCAAAAATGTAAAATTCACATCCTCCCCCCACCCCCATAGTCTATTTCAAGGTGGCGTTTTTCTTAAATAAAAAAATTATAATTTTTTTTATATAGCTTTAGTGTTCATGTGTTTTAGCTTTGAGGTTTTCTAGATTCTGGTCTAAATCTAAAAATGACAAAATTCCATTCACAGATATGTGACTTTTCTCTTCTGGTGACTAATGTTGGACTTTTCATTTTCATTTCAAATGCTCACTAAAATGAGCAGCTAATCATGGTTTTAGGACTGTGACTATTTTACAAAAATGGAAAAAAGGGGCAAGCCTTTCAGTATGTCCCGTCCAGACTTCCTGATTCAAAGGAAACGTGACCACAGGACTTTATGGGGTTTTTAAGGTGAAAATTGAGCTTGTTCGGCATCCTTGCTACCACAAATCTTAAAAATAACAGTTAAGCACAAGCAACGAATGTGTACTTTGGAAAACAAACAGCACCCCCTTGCACTGAAAATGAAAGTGTCTTGTCCAACACAAACATGTTGTGGATATGGACTATTGGTGACATTTGGTCAGATTTGGGGAGCTTTAGACAGCAGCCCGGCACTGATTCAGCGCTTATAAAACAACAACCCCATCACAAATGTAATGTAATTGGTTTTTATGACCTCCTAGAATCAAATGAATCTTTTTGAAGGAGACAACCAAGGGTTGAACACCACTCTCTGGCTGTTTATGTGGGGCATTCCAACGTCTGGATTTATTATGACTGTGGCTTTGAAATTATTAAGTCATTGAGGATATGGCCCCCCTATGGCTCTGGTTCCAGCCACGGCCATTGTTCAGTACCAAGTAAAGGTCTGCGATCATTTGTTCTACTTTTCAAAACAATGAGCTAATCCGCACCCCTTCACTCACTGCTGACTCCATGATCCGCTAGTTTACATGAAGACTAGGGTTAATAACAATGCTGCGATGGAAAGAGGCCAAGTCGAGTTGCATATTAAAGTTTAATTGGCTTTAGGGCAATAATGTTTAAATAACAATGTGAGTTCATTACACAATGCACATACATTATTTGTTTTGTTTTTTTAGAGAGGGGATTTTTTTTGTAATAAAAAGAGGCAAAAAGACATTAGTTTGATAAAAAAAACAGTAAAACAGTAATATTTTATATAGTGAAATATTAAAACACTTAAAAATAACTGTTTTCTATTTGTATATATTTTAAATTGTAATTCATGTGATCAAAGCTGAATATTCAGCATCATTACTACTATATCACATGATCCTTCAGAAATCATTCTAATTTGATGAATTGATATTATTGTCTATGTTGAAAACAGTTGTGTAGCTTCACATTTTTGTGGAATCCGTGATTCATGATTTTTACTCAGGATACTTTGATGAATAGAAAGTTCAAAAGAACGACATTTATTTGCAATAGAAATCTTTTTGCACCCATGTAAAAGTCTTTACTGTCACTTTTGATCTATTTAATACATCCTTGCTGAATAAAAGTATTCATTTATTTTAATAAAGTTTTAAATGGTAGTATGTGCTATATTCCTGTTACTACTGTCTTGGTTATTGTAACCTCAGTTACCTGATGGAGGGAACAAGACGTGGTGTCGAATGCTGACACAATGGGTCACACTTGGGAGCCCTGATACTTCTGATGCTTCAGAAAAGGCCAATAAGAATTGGCGAGAGGAATTTGCATGCACCACTCCCCCGTACATACGAGTACAAAAGGAGCTGGCGTGCATCCACTTATTCAGGTTTGTGCTTAGGAGCCGAGAGTGTGTCCCAGCCATTCAGAGGGTAGTTCAGCATTGTGGCAAGAGGGACACCACGTCTCGTTCCCTAAATCAGGGAACAGAAGTTACAATAGTAACCAAGATGTTCCGTATCTATCAGTCACTTCGACGTGGTGTCGAAAGCTAGGAGTCCCTATAGAAAACGACACAACTGCAGTTACGAGGTGGTCGTAAAACCCCTGTATGCCGGGTAACAAGTGCACTCGTGACATCATAACCTACCCTGCGCCCCACGTAAGCCGTGTAGTTTTTTGTACCCATCGGGGACTGAAGGACAGTACTTGCAATGAGAATAGGTCGCTTCAGCCGGACTTCCTTGACCTTTTCTGTTTTTCTGGGAAGCACACCAGTTAGCTAATAGACTCCACTTCAAAGAATAGGCCTGCCTCGTAGAGGGGGCTCTAGTCTGAGTGATGGTGTCTATAAATGTTGGTGACAGCCCACTCAAGTTTTCCACTTCCCATCCAGGGGCCAGATTTGGAGGTTCCAGAGGTAATTTGCCAGGGAGGGGCTGTCGTCAGGAGCCTGAGCTCCAAGAACCAAGTCAGGGTAGGCCAGTACGGCACAACCAACAGGACCTGTCCTTTGTCCTCCCTGACTGTGCACAATGTCTGTACAAGCAGGCTCACTTGGGGAAATGCATATTTGCACAGACCCTGGGGCCAGCTGTGTGCCAGTGCATCCGTGCCAAGGGAGGCCTTGGTCAAGGAATACTTCAGAGAGCAATTGGAGCATTCCTGGGAAGCGAACAGATCTACCTGTGTTTCACTGAATCAACTCCAGATCAGCTGTACCACCTGAGGCTCCACTCTCCTTGGAGCATCAATTGCCGTGACAGCATGTCTGCTGCACAATTGAGCTCGCCTGGCGGTTTTGTATGAAACCGTTGGCGTGTTGTCTGTCCAGACCAACACGTTCTTGTCTTGGATCAATAACTGAAACCTCCACAGGGCCAGCAATACCACCAGCAACTTGAGGCAATTGATATGCCAGCACTGACAAGGTCCTGTCCAGGAACTTGAGGCTGCGCACCTGTTGCATTCAGCTGCCCAGCCCATCTTGGACGGATCTGTTTCTATCCCAAGATGTTCTGCACTGCCAAGAGCTTACTCTTTTCTCAGCTGACCCGAAGTCCCAATCGACTGAGGTGTTTGAGCACCAGGTCTCTGTGTGTGCACAATAGATCTCAAGAGTGAACATGAATCAGCCAGTCGTCGAGATAATTGAGAATGCCCACTTCGCTTAACGAGGCAAGGGCGGCCTCTGGGACTTTTGGGAAGACGCGAGGAGACAGGGACAGCCTAAAAGGTAGGACCTTTTACTGATATGCCTGATCCTCAAAGGCAAACTGAAAAAACGGTCTGTGCCGAGAAATGTCGAGACATGAGACATGATGTTGGTGAACGCATGTTAGAATGAGTTTCTGAGTCAATATCTTTAACTGGAGCCTGTGCAAGGCCCGATTCAAAACTCAAATGTCTAGGAATGGTTGTAACCCACCACCTTTCTTCAGTACAATGAAGTAAGGGCTGTAGAAACCCTTCTCCATTTCAGCTGGAGGGACTATCTCTTTTGCGCCCTTCGCCAATAGGACTCCAACTTCCGCATGCAGGAAAGGGGTGTCTTTTCCTGCCACTGAGGTAAAGAGGACGTCATTGAACCTGGGCAGGCATCTGGCAAACTGAATCGCATAGTCGAGTCTGATTGTCCTGATAAACCAGCGTGACGGGTTGGGAAACTTTAGACAGGCTCCCGAACTCCGCACGAGTGACACCAGAGGAGCAATCGTGTTTGACATATGATGGGGCGGCGCAGCAGAGCATTGGCCTCCATGTCGGCAAGCTGTGCGTCCCTAATTCTGTGGCTGTAGGTGTACTGGAACACCTACCTTGCTCTGCAAACCCCAACTGTTTGTATGGAGGGGCTCACCTCCATAACGTCCGGTCTGCAGGCTGTGTGACCTAGAAAGTGTGGAGTCTGTTCTTTCTCTGAAAAGGTGGCGAAACAAAAACAAAAGGAAACCAAGGATTCCCCCCCCCCCCGGCCCTCCTCCAGGCGGTGCGTTCACGGTCTTCAACCAGATTCAAATAATATCCAAGTGTTTGGATGCCTCAGTGAACACAGTTGGTTGTGTTATAAGTTCAAACTACATTAAAACACTCTGAAGCTACTTAAGAAATATTGTCAATTAAAACTCAGTAGAATGAGATCTGTGAGAAAAAAGTCACACAGAGACAATGAGTAGTTTGAAGGGGTTGAGTAGTTGAGAATGGAGTAAAGGCACACTGGTCAACCATATCAAGAGCTCTGCACATCGGCCTGTGAGGGACATAAATAGCCATTACTCCAAATGAACCATGAACCTTTTTGTGCAACCATGTCTGGAGTTTACCAGAAAGGGTTAATACCAAAATTAAAGATAATGGCTGGCTCTATTTCCCACATAACTCAGGCCACCTCAAAAAATCATATACCTATGGTGATATAGTGGTGGTAGCACCATGCTATAGGACTTTTCATTACCAGTGACTGCTGGGAATCTCTGACACTATTTAAAATTGTTCAGTATATGATTTGTAATTGAATAAAATTAAAGTATTATAAATACTTTGTAAGATAATATAATATACATGAGAGTAAATGAGAGTACCATCTGAATGATTTTACAAGGCCTCAACGGATCATTCATTTGCAGGCTTGTCCAGCAGGATCACGTGACTTTAGGGAGAAGCAGTGTGCCGATTTTGACAACATGCCTTTCCGTGGGAAGTACTACAACTGGAAGCCATACACTGGAGGTAAGTTCCCAACCCACAACACAGAACGACGGGCTACAGAGGGAGCCGCTCTCTCCCACAGCCTTTCCAAAGTCTCGGCTTCAGTGACCGTATACATATTGCCTTGCTGTGTGTACCCTGCTAACACCAACACTGTGAAAGTCTCTTTGATGGTCTGAAAATTCTTTAGATTCCAGATAGTACACCATGTATCGCTAGTCTCTCTCTCTCTCTCTCTCTCTCTGTGTGTGCGAGTGCGTGTGTGTTTATGTGTGGGCATGTTGTGGTGTACTTGAAACAAATGTCCCCACAAGGATAGTTAAACCTGAGATTACCTACATTGTGAGGACCGCTGGCTGGTCCTCACAAGGGAAATTGATTAATAAACATAATACATTGTGTTTTTTTTTAATGCAGAAAGTTTTGTGTGATGGGTAGGTTTAGTGTGGGGATAGAATATACAGTTTGTACAGTATAAAAACCATTACATCTATGGAGGTCCTCACAAGTATAGAAAAAAAAACATGAGTGTGTGTGTGTGTGTTTGACTGTGTACGTACAGAAGTCTCTCAGACAGGTCAAATCTGCAAAAGAACGAGTAACGATTAGACCTATCAATTTCATTAGTTCACTCAAAATGATAATTCTGACATGTCATTCCAAACCTTTATGACTTTCTTCTGTGGAACAATGAAGAAGATAGTATTTTTTTTTATTATTATTCATACAATTCAAATCAATGGGGTCTAATGTTGTTTTGGACCCCATTGACTTTTATTGTATGGGCAAATATTTGGTGTTCCATAGATAAATAATATATTTATTTTTTTGGGTGAACTATCACATACATTAATTGCAAAAATTATTAGTAAAATATTTTTTTTTTAAAGTGAATATGAATAATTAATTTAAATATATATGATCGCAAAATCGGGAGTGCTATGTAATGTTTTTGAATGCTCTTCAATTGGGAGCTTTTTTCACAAAATAATTGTGATTTATTTGTTTAATTCACCAGCATGTAATACAATTACATTTTATAACAGTGAATATCAAACCTCAACCAACATTGCCCCAATCTTTGACCCCTTTTTTGTTTCATTGGGGTTTTTCTCTGACACATTTTTTAACAGCTTTGAAAAAGTGCAGCCGGAAACCTAGTGGGAAGGGTGTATTTCTTGTTTACAACAAAATGGCCCGAACCCAATAAACAAAGAAAAACAGCAAGAGATCAAGAGGCATTTCGAAAACATTCTGACAGGAAGTTCACAGTTGACTCAATCATCTCCTTATCTCACTGCCCTGTAATAAGCATTATCATTACCAATTGTTTGGCTCTTAAAACTCATTTTGGAGGTGAACTTCACTTGTAAAGTCTGCGATAACCTTTGTCGATGTCTCCATGATTTTTGTTGGCAGCTGTGTTAATCTCTCCCCGTGTCTGTGCAGTAATGATGTCAGGCAGAACATTCAGATTCCACTATGAGTAATGCCTCTCGTGTGCTCGAGTGCTTTGACTGGATTGTTAATATCAACAAAGGCATAAAAGAAAACCTTGGGCTCCGTCTGAGAGCCCTGGCTCGAGACAGTTGCAAGAAAAGTAGTCTGTGAATTACTTATCAATGCACTGGTGAGGCGAGAGGCTCTGTTATTCCTTATAGAATTTTGGTTTATCGTATGACATAAATCATGGCCACCTCTTAGACACTTCTGGGGTGTAAAGGAGTTCTCGAGGACCTTGGGAACAATCAATAACCTGATAAAAAGTCCCATTGGTGTTCGAGAGCTGTTTGACGATAAACTCTGTTTGACGATAAACTCTGCATGTTTTTCAGGTGGAGTGAAACCGTGTGCTTTGAACTGTCTGGCTGAGGGCTACAATTTCTACACCGAACGTTCCCCCGCTGTCATCGACGGCACGCGCTGCCAGGCCGACTCGCTGGACATATGCATCAATGGAGAGTGCAAGGTGAGTCAAATCTCAAATCTCAGTCACAGTTCCTGAAGAAAATTTTATTTTTATGCTCTGAGAACTTAGTGTATGAGAAGTACCATATCATTTTTATAGTGAATACTAGTGAATACTTCTACTCACTTAAAGCATGAGTGAGAAACAGCAGTTTTGAGATGTAAATTGCATCTTGATACTTTACACAACCTTGTCATGACGGCAGAAGATCTGGTCTCTATAGCAGCTTTCATTAGCCAAGGACTGTCTGACTGATATGTAAAACAACCAATCACAGTTTGACAATTTTGTTTTGCACCATGCTTCGAGATGTGAAAGTGTAAAGTCGATGTCCATACAATAACTTAATCATTTACTGCATCAATGGTGCATCAGATTTCAAAAATACCTGTTTGAAGTTAGGTGGACACATGCAGACTTTATTCTGAGAATTTCAGGCTTGGAAAATAATACACTTCTCATATCTCGTCGGCAAACAAGTTAAAATACCTCTTTTTGTTTCCACAAGTCAGCAACATAGTGTCGGCCCAGATCCGGCCCACATCAGGTACACATGGATTCCACCCAGCCCAGATGTGGACCGGATCTGGGCCGACACTATGTTGCTGTCTGGCCTCAAGCAAAAGACTTGGATGTCTTTTTAAAAAGTCTAAGCGGAATCTGGAGTAGTGATCTGTAAATAGCGGAATGTAAAAAAAAAAAAAAAAACTTAAGTGTATTGTGATTGTCAAAACATTTGGTAACTAAACAGAATTTTATTAAGTTTAGTGACAACACAATATTTACATGGTACAATGACTGGTATGCTACTGTTTTTATTATTGCTTGACACAAATTTCACAATTTCAATTAAATTCTTGTGATTTGATTCAGATCTTGATTCAATATCATTTCCTTTGAATAAATATTAGGTACAGTAGATACGTTAATGTGTTATGTTAATTTTTCTCAAAAACAAAATCTCACCTAATTCTGTAAACATACAAAGCTGGTATTATTATTAAAGGTTAAAAATAACATCTCAAAAGAAATATGCATTTTTTATAATAACAACGTTATAATATTTTAATGATATAGGTAAAAAATATAATAAATATGTAATATTATCATATTTAGCAAAATACTCCTCTCTATAGCAATTTTTTAATTCCAACTATCATGCTATGGTTAAATGGCTTTCCTGAGATAAATGTAATGTTACGTGACATATTGTTCTCCAGCTGTTTTATGGACCTCTTTCCGCGGTTGAAAAACACTGATCGATCGATTTTTTTACATTTCGGTAAGTTAAACTGTATATCGGTTCACGTGCCGCTTGAACTGAGGTCTTTCAGTGATGTCACGTCACATTTACAAGCACCAAAACGGTGTTTATTGTTTGAATTTTGTAATTAAATTGACAGAATCTGAGAGCAGAGAATTTGTTTCATATCAATAGTAACCTTCTCTGTCTTGTCTCTCGGTGTCAGTGTCCTATTTGCTTCGCGATTTTTCTCTGCGTGAGAAAATGGATGAGAGTGTGTAACGTGAGAGTGTGTAAATAGTGACTGTTGCGTGAGAGTTGGCAGCCCTGCGGATTCAGTTTGTAAATGTTTTTGGCGGGTGTGCTTGTGCTGCTGCGGTCTTGCTCATTTGCCATGTTGTTTGTGTATCTCTATGGCAAACGCTGAGCCCGTTCGGAACTATGGGAGCCCAGACAGGAGGAAAACCGATTTTCATTCAAACAAATCGACATAAACTACACATTCGAGTTAATCGATAAAATCGATTTATCGCCCAGCCCTTTACAGTAAAATACTGTTAAATTTAGTTTTTGGAAGTGCAAAAGAACAACGGTGCGTCTGAGTAGGTACTACATTTGAATTTGAACTTACTTCATGACCATTATAGAACAAGTATGTTCTATATAGTATGAGTGTGTATAGTATGAATGTAATCTGGACGTACTACATTCGCCATGTTGTCATTATCATGTGACCTACCAGTCAGTTGTGTCGCTTCATTGCCATTCACAAATCCTGTCCCATGGCCTCATGGGATAGTAAAGTGTCCATCGAATGCACACTTCAGGTTCTCGCCAGAAGAAGTACTGTAGGTCTTTTCACCTACTGTTTTTTGAATTCTATGTATTCGGACATACTTGTCTTTTGGCGTACTGTTTTTCACATAGTATTTGATTTTAGCTGCAGCACACGTCAATATATAATTTACTGTGAAAAACGTAAATTGACATTCTCAGAATTCCACAATCTTCAGAAACGTGTGGCTTCTTCCTAGTATGCAGTATTTGATAGATTTCTATTTTCATGCAGCTCTTGTGGCCTAAAATGTTGCATTATCTTTGTTTATCAGACACTAACGGTCTCAGACAAAAAGTCTACAGAATGTAGCCAATCGCTAACACAGAACAATGAAGCCTAAATAAAGCGTGCTGTTGAAAGGGCTGACTCTCTTATCAGGACAGTACAGTTTTGAATCTAATTGTGTTTTTAAAAAGGCCGGTAAACCGCTCGAGAATTATATTTAATTTGCTTACAATATAATTTGTATAACAAACCAAATTGACGTAATAGCGCTTTGTTTATTTTAGGGTTAAAATTTTGAACACTGTGTAGAAAAGGTTTTGTCTGCAGTTTGGTATTTGTTAGTCTCACACATTGTTGTCCTCATCCTTGATTTATGTGGTTTAAGATACTATTTTAATTGATCCCCAAGGTTTCCTCTTTGATCTGATCTGGAGTGAAGAAATCCACACAATGTTCTTTTAAACTCTAAGGAATCAATCTGTGCTGCGCCCAACAACCTCTCATTGCCTTTTGGACGATAATAATAATGCAAGTAAAGGCATGCACAGGGGTTTTACAGGGAATGTCCAAAACAAAATAAAACACCAATCAATCTTATGTCTAGTCCAGTGATTCGCACCTGCTGGGTTACAACACAAAAAATTGGTCACATGTTAGTTCTGAGCAGGGAAAAACGTGTTAAATTTAACCCTCTGGGGTCCAGAAACGCGCCGGCGCGTTTTGCTGTTTTTTTTTCCACATAGCAGCAACATAGACTTAAAATACTCCGTCATTTTTGGTCATATAAATAAAATCAATACATGATTATAAACTATAGAGGGTCTTCTTTTTTTTTTGTGTACACTCACATTAACATCAAAACCGTGTGCTTTTGTAAAATGAAGAAAATAAACAGGGTGTTTTTGTTGAAACTTACCCACATTTAAGTATTGATAAAAACAGCCGAAATAGAAGCAGAAACAAGTGATGGTGTAAAATAACGCGATCATCAACATTAAACATCATATAAATGAAGGTTAGATGAGATGAAGGTTAGATGAAGGTAAAGGTAATCAAAACGTAAAAAACAGGCAAAATGAGAAACTAATATCTATAAAATTGGCTGATGACCGATATAGTACCAATGTATTACATATTTCTATTTAAAGTTTGTGTGTCCAGTCAGACTACGGTATTTTGGCACAAATTCACCTGTAATTTTGTAGAAGTTAGATAAATTCCAACATGGACAGGTTGCGTGACATGCCCTCATGAACAAAATGTAAGATGAAAGAAAATTTGACGCAACATGGATAAACATGGTTTGTGTGACCACAGTGTGCTTTGTGTGGTGAATTATTGGCTGCTGAGAGCATAAAACCAACAAAATTCAATTGACATATAGACATTTAGAAACAAAACACTAGAACTATAAATACTGTAACTCATGCTTCTGCTATTGTTTATGCACTTACAAAATTGTCAATTTTCATAATCAGCCTGTCATATCAACGAATTTCACTGTTTGATTTAAAGGACATTTTTATTTAATTTCGTACAATGCTGTAAATAATTTTGGTACTGTATTGATGTCCAGTGTGAAATCATGGTCCCGAAGCAAAACCAGAACCATTCGTCTTTTCATGTCATATTCGGACTCAATACAGCTGTGCGAATGACATGTTATTCTTCGAATCAGACAGTCACGGTCTGAGACCGCTTCGACCGTGTTCCCCTGCACTGAAACCTGTGTGTCTTTCCAGCATGTTGGCTGTGATAACATCCTGGGCTCGGATGCCAAAGAGGACCGATGCCGTGTGTGCGGCGGTGACGGCAGCACGTGTGAGGTCACCGAAGGACTGTTCAATGATTCGCTACCCAGAGGAGGTCAGGAGGTCACTGATTATACACTCACAAATATCACATATTCAGTATCTTACCATAAACTGCTATGCATTGTCATGATAATGTGGTCTATTGAGTTAAGTAGGTTGGTGGTTGGTGTAACACAAATATTGGATGGTTTGACCCCAGGCAGCATCTAACCATGAACCCCTTACGTAGGTGTTTACTTGAAGCTCCCCCAGAGATTTTAGTAGAATCTAATAGAAGTTAATGTTTCAATAATTTAACGACACATTTGCAATGTTCAGAGTTCTCTGATGTCAGTTTACTCTTTTTCCCGCCATGTTCCTGCTTCTTTTTTTACTTTCTGAAAAAAAAAAAATTATAAATGAATTTCACTGTATATAGTCTAAAGTATGAAAGAAATGTATGTACATTTTTAGAATAACACATTTCTACATTAAACACAAAAATACGCCATCGCATTCGCGACTCTCCTATGCTTAAAGGCGACACTTCCGGTTTTCTTCCCACCGCAGCCTCGCTTTCGATTTCAAAATAACGGCTGCGTGAAATAAGCGTATTACACATCTACTGAAATAGTACAGAATCTCCTTATCAAAACACAGCCGAAATAGAAGCAGAAACAAGTGATAGTGTAAAATAACGCGATCATCAACATTAAACATCATATAAATCAAAACTTGGTTTCAAAACGATTTTCTCAGATTTTTGTTGAAACTTACCCACATTTAAGTATTGATAAAAACAGCCGAAATAGAAGCAGAAACAAGTGATGGTGTAAAATAACGCGATCATCAACATTAAACATCATATAAATCAAAACTTGGTTTCAAAACGATTTTCTCAGATTTTTGTTGAAACGTACCCACATTTAAGTATTGATAAAAAAAGAATGCTTGAATCTAGAATAAAATGTGTTTTTGGTTTGAAAGCAGAGGCTCTGTTCCTTCTTTTCATATAGGCCTATTGTATGTTCTGATATTCACACAACAAAACATTCAGGGGGCCACAAAAGTTTTGTGAAGTTGATAAAAAAAATGCTGGCTGGCAACTTTTTTCATAAACCTTGGCGTCGCAATAGTTAATGGTCACATGACATGTAAAGACAAGTAAATAAATAAAATATTTTAAAAAATTAGTACGCATTTATTTAGACTTTGTAGCTGGACTTTAAGTTGACTCAAAAGTGTTTTAGGAACTCAATTAAATAAAATAATAATAATTATTAGTATTATTATATTTTACCTCTAATTACAAAAATGAAGACAGAAATATTACTGTTGTACTGTAAAATACAAATAAATATTTGATAATAAATATAATTATTTTATTTTACACTTCAAGTTACAAAACTAATATTTATTTCACTTGCAAAACTGTAAACTTCTACCCACAAAAATTTTGGAAATTTTGCAAATGTGTAAATAAAGTAAACCTAGCGCAGGTCGAGTTCCCAAATGCTTGCAGCGATGGAGTTCGATGCATTTACTGTCGCTCTAGAATGCTGAAAACAGTGGATCACAAGCTGCTCCTGCACATGAACACAGTGCTGCGCTTAACTTTAAAACATGTGCCGCATCAGCCTTTAAAGTTATTTCATTAAACCGCAGCCTTTGATTTTATAATCATACTAAGTTATGTCAGGATCATCATGCAGCTCCATTTAGTTATTTCAATTTTACATGGAATATTATTCATTATTACCTTTTCATCAATTCATGAACTTTCCTGCAGTTCTCTTACAAACCGCTGTCCATGTTGCTTTGGATATTTGAAGTTTATAAAGCCTTTCAAAAGCATAAAATAGAGTGTGGCGAAATCCACTGCTGAGATGTATGGAACAAGAGGAGCACAACGCAGACCGATCTCTCCCCTCAGAATCCCGTTCCAGAGAGCGCGCCGCACGCCTGCCAAACGCGACAAGTTTTTAATCGCTTTCCACTAGAGAAATCCCACTTGAAGAAAGCACAGCACGAGCGAGTGGAGGAACGCATTGTCTTTTTGGCAGTGGCTCCTGTCAGGGGGCCAACGGGGTGCTTTGGCCAAGATCGACATTTTTCATGGAAATGCTGTGAGTTTTTTTCATCAGACAACAATGATAAAGCTTTTGTTTTTGGGTCAAGAAACAAGTTGTCAAAATAGAAGCGGTAACAAAATATACGAGTATTAATTGCATCATCCAGTGAGAGAATCAATAAAACTTATAATATTGCACGCATTGTCGGGCCACATCCAAAAGTATTCTCTGTAGTAAGGGACTGCTTTCTCCTTTTAAGGTATAGCTGGTAAATCATCTGAAACTTTAAGGGGGAGTGAAGGGTAGGGTGTAGATTCTTCTCTTGTAATGAATTTTCTGTTGCTAAGTTAGTTAGGTTTTCTTTGAGCATGCTGGGATTCTATTCAAATACAACTGTGTGCTCCGGGTCTGTTTAGTTTACACGAAACACTAGATACAACTAAGAATTAGCCATAAAGCTTTAAAGAAGGACAAAATGAAGACGTTCTTGAAAGTGAAAACAGAGAGAGTTTTACAGTATGTCAATGCTAATTTAGCACAACATACTAATTTAAGAACCGTTGCTATAAATATAAACACATACATACAGCATGTTGGGCAGACAAGTCGATTAGGCGACCGCCATGGCCTAAATATAATATCATTGTGGTTTGTGGCAACCATGATGCCAAAAAATGCTGCTAAAACAAGATGTACATGTATGTAGATTTACCGACAACTGCAAAATAGTGCCATGAGTAAAATAATAAAATATTTTTCTATGAGTAAAATTCAGGTTTTGCTTTATTTTGTCATTTTTTACATTTAAGATTTAGCCTACATTTTGCAGGTTACATGGAGGTCATCCAGATACCTAAAGGATCGGTTCATATTGAAATCAGGGAAGTGGCCGTGTCAAAGAACTACATTGGTGAGTGTTTGTATTTATCTTTTTGAAGCTTTGTTTATGAGCTGCACGATTAATCGTTAAAAGATCACTATCTCAAATCAGACACCCATGCGATCTCATTACTAAATGACAATTATTCATCTCTGTCTATTAAACCTGTGACAAAATCACACCGGAACATTAAAATCTGTGTTTGCGCTGCTGCTGATCCAGAAAGAGCAGTTGTCATGTGTAGGTATGAAACGGCTTCACAAACAATCTTTTGAACATGACAGGTTGTGTGTTACAAATATTTAAATTATATTCAAATTATCACAGAAGTACTGGGATAAAAGTTTATAGTTCAGATATGAACACTGATGTCTATGGTAGTAATCAAATTAGAGCAAATCACCTTTTGAAAGTAACTTGATGCTTCAAATAAAGACTGTATTAATTACATCGTTACACCAGTAGGTGGCGACAAGCGATTGTTAAAAAATGTGTTTATCATTGAATCATTCATTCAAAAGATTCATTCAAAAAAAATGCTGATTCATCCAGTAATGAAACAAGTGAAGTTTTTATGAGTAAGTCATTGAATCATTCATTCAAGTGAGTTTTAAAAAAGAATTCATTCGAATTAATCAATCATTTTTACTTTATACTGCATCAATTAATATTTTGGCAGATTCTCTTTTAAATGGCGTGTTATTTGGTTTCATTTGTTTGTTCAGAATTATGATGTCTGTTTGAAACACTTCTCATTTTATCAATAATCGTGCAGCTCTACTGAGTAAGTTTAAGCTTTGTTGTGGGTGTAAATCTGGTTCAATCTGACAGCCGTCCTCACTCTCATGTTCATTCTCTTAAGATGGGTCTTTTGTCTTTTCCCAACCACAAGCTGAGTAAAACCATCATGGTTCCCAGCCATGTAACTAATTAAAACAATCAAACAAGCGGGTCCAATTAAGTTGTTTTGAGTGCAAACATAAATATAGCTAGAGTGTATGCAGCTTTGTTGAGTTTTGTTGTCTATCATGTTGACGTGGAGGATTTTCTCGCCGTTTGAGAGGAAGATAAGTTGTCTGATGTTCTGGCACAGAGGTGGCTGACGTTAGCAACACATTTAAGGAAATTGTAAAACACATTTTGTCACATGGCATGTTTGTGGAATACAAACACATGGCCCTGTTTAAAATGAGGATCTCAAATGTCTCACAAATATTTGGCTAATAATGAAAGCATACTACAGAATTGGTTCATTGATGTTTAAAATCAGTCATTTCATTTCAATTACACCTGAAACAACTGTCTTCTTATTTCTCTGGTTGGTTTTAGCCAACGTATCATATAGCCTAACTGCAGACCTGCCAACCTGTACGACCTGCAGACCTGTCATTTTGCGTAGAGGATACGCATTCTGACCTCAAAGTACGGTGGTACGATTTGTCACTCTAAACTACGCAAAAACCTGGTGACGCTTCTGTGCATGCGCAGTCCTCAAATCAAGCAACAGCAAAAGAAGCGGAGTTCGACCAATCATAGCGCTGGGTTCATTCGCCAAATAGCAAGCGGGGATGATTGACAGATGCGTAAGACCTATCATTAAAAAGAGACTGAAAATCGGCAGCAATAAAGAATCCCGCTCGATCCCGCTTCCACTCCCGCGGCCCGCCGTCTGACTGAGTTCATAAGCGAGGACAGTACAGTAGTCACAGCACTTCTGACTCCTGAAGGTAAACGGGCTGGGGTGGAAAGTTGAAATATTGTTTTTAGTTAACTTAATCTGGATTCGATGATCACACGGGAGTGATCGCATGCATGGATTATCTTAAAATACTCCGTCATTCATGGTCACTCAGATAAGAGGAAAACATCATTCAGCCATGCAAATTATAAAATGCTTAAGTATTGACGAACAATAAATCTAAATAAAATTAAAATCGCTATGGCTTAGTGATTAGGAAAGTTCTGTGATTTGTGGATTACTGATAAGCACGAGTCTGGAGAAACAGGCGTTTATTTATTCATTCTCAGTGTTGAGAAACGTAGTCTGCATGTGTTACGTTATTGAGTTAATAATAATTAAAGTAAGTATGTTACATAATTATTTTGTATGAAAACTAACGCATTAGTTACTTATGGATTAAAAAGTACCGTTGTATCAGTGCTGCGCTCTCTCTCTCTCACAAACACAGACCGTCCGCACAGAGAGAGAAGATAATTGTAAATTGACGGGCTAAGTTTAAATTTTGTTTTTGGTTGTTGTTTTCTGTCAAAATGTCAGAAAGCATTTTGTATTATCCATCCGTGTTTTTAAAATTCGTTAAAAGACACGTTTTACTGTTAACACAGCCCCATATTTCGGATTCATCTAAACTTAAACTTGATATTCTTTTTAGATAAGTGATTCGTTTTGCTATTATTGGTCATGTGACAGGACTCCTGTCTATTCATTGTCAACTATTTTCTATAAATATGTTTGTATTGGCTAACGTTTATTCAGCTAATGCGTGTCCTGTGTGTCTTGCATTGTCTCAAAAAATATGACATTCCCCCCCCAAAAAAATTACAAGTTTGGCAGGTCTGTAACTGGCAGTTTGAGAGCATAAAATTCTGTCATCATTTGCTCGCCCTTGTGTCTTTCCAAACCCATATGACTTTTATTCTTCCATGGAACACAAAAGGAAATGTTTTCAAGAATTTATATGCAGCTCTTTCCTATATAATGAATGCATATGCATTTATATGAAAACTTGCCATGTCACTTTCAGTTATGAGACCTGCAAGAACCTTAAACAAGAACCAATTAGCATTTGGCATCATCGATCGATGTGTAACCTGTCACAACACATCTTGGTACACTAAGTTTAAAAATGTAAATTCTTAAATTTTTAGGTAATAAAAACTTGGATTTTAGTGTGTTTTCATACAAATCTATCATATGGCTTCTGAAGACTTGTGTATAAATCATATGTACTACATATATGATGCTTTTTGGAGCAAGTCTATACTTTCATTTATGGAAAAAGGGCAGTTCAAACTAGGGCTGAACGATTAATTGCATTTGCGATAATATCGCGATATGATGAAATGCGATTTTGTAACCGCAAAAGCTGCGATTACACTGGTCACGTGACACGCAAGAGGAAAGCAGTCTGCAGATCAAGCATCAACTTGGCACGCTACGCATAGGTCTGGCATACAGGAAAGAACCGTTTATTTTTTATGTTGTGTTATTTATTCTCTCTCCAACAATTCTGGATCGATTTTAAACACAGATGCGTGATGACGCTGCGCGTGCTTTAGAAACAACCGTATTCTGCTTGCTTCTCATTCTCTCTCTCTCTCTCTCTCTCTCTCTCTCTCTCTCTCTCTCTCTCTCTCTCTCTCTCTCTCTCTCTCTCTCTCTCTCTCTCTCTCACACACACACATACACACACACGACACCGCTTGAACCTTCCGAAAAATAAGCTTTCATAAAGTTCGGGGTTTAAGCGAATTACAAGGACAGTCGCGGGCTTCATTGCACAGGTTTTGCCGCTTTGATGTTACTCTTGCAGTGCGCGGTCTTGGCCGCCGGAATTTTCCTTACAAATGCTCCACAAAGGCATTATTTATATCTTTTGGAATGCAGTTGGCTTATATATTAAAAATATGAAAATCACTGAGAAAGCTGCTTTCATTTTAAAATACTTACGCGCGCTTTGTGAAGAGCGCTCGTGCATGCGGCTGTGAGTGACTCATTGGTTAAATGTACTTGCATCTCAAAATGCTTTTGACGCGAAATGAATGTAAACACGGTCAGTTATATCTTAAACCAACAGGACAAACCACATTTACAATTTCAAAAGAGATATGTGCATTAGTGTGAATGGAGCTTATCGTATAAGGGGAAAATCACTCCAGCTCTTGAATGGAAAACGTTCAGACAGCCTAGGCTACTTTTAAATACTGAAAGCACTCTTTGTTTATTGCTTGTATTTTTTTTTTTTGTTCCTCTTTATTTACTAGCTTTTATATTTTGAAGCTATATTAGTTTATAGCCCATTTAAAATTCTTAACATGTAATTGGTTTAATTAAATGTGCTTTTATATATATATATATATATATATATATATATATATATATATATATATATATATTTTTTTTTTTTTTTTTTAAGTGTACATATACATAAAAATATACATATTTCAAGTGTTATTAAGATTAATTAATAAGAAAAAAATTAGATCGGATCATGAGCTGCCTAAAGATTCTCATCCCTACTGTACAATGATAGGTAAAGAACTTAAAGTAATCGCATATTAAATCGCAATCGCAATATTGGTTAAAAAAATCGCAATTAGATTATTTTCCATAATCGTTCAGCCCTAGTTCAAACATTCTGTTAAATTTCCCTTTTTTTCTTCCATGGCGGAAAAAAATAGAAAGTCAAATTTTTAGTTTTGTTTCAAATAATTCACAAATGATGGTGTGCTGTTTTTGGCTATTTTAACTAAATATTACTACCAAGATAATATTTGGCTAAATTAAAAAAAAATAAAAAAAAATAAATAAACTTAGTGTACCTTTAGGAAAAATAAATGGTGCAAAAGTCATCTTGAGCTGGAGTGAGTAAAAAACACCTTGTTTTTCTACAATTTGGCCCAATCTCAATCAAGACGTTTTTCTACAATTATGCTTTGAGATGAGATCTTTGTTTTAACAACTGAGCAGTTATGGCATTTGTGAGGAAAGCAGACTTTCACCTGAACTTGATAAGTTAGATTTACAAGCTGCACTGCATCTGAAAGCGCAAGTGAAAATTGCCCTTGACATCAGGAAGCCTGAGCCACTCTGTAAGATGATGCTCGTCATGTTGACGAATGACAGCAATGACATCACACTCTCAGCTTGGCAGCATCTCTCTCGTGTCGGGTTATTAACTGGTGCTCTCACTTGTCACAGCTTTGAAATCGGAGGCGGATGACTATTACATCAACGGAGCCTGGACCATCGACTGGCCCCGCAAATTTGACATCGCAGGAACAGCCTTCCACTACAAGAGGCCGACCGATGAACCCGAGTCGCTAGAGGCTCTAGGGGCCACCACTGAAAATCTGGTGGTTATGGTGAGTAGATCTAGATCCTTATATATTCTCTATAAGGAACACAGTAGTCTCAGTAGTTCTAGTGTTTTAGAAGTATATGCCAGAGATGTGGCCTGGCAGGTCGTTCAGATGCTCAGAGACGCGCTGATGCACTTATGTGATTTCAATCTAGCTTGTGTCATGTCCCTTTCCTCTCTGTTGGACCTGTAGTTTCCTGTTATCTCTCCACTTTACTTTCAGTAAAAGTAACAAAAATCATTTTAAAATAAAGTTTTATATAAAAACTGTCTATTTTACAACAATTCAGGCCTTTCCTCTGAGTCTATAAAAGCTCATGTAGTAAGGTCACAGTAGTGATGCTGTAGAGCAGGCTTGTGTTTTGAATGCGCAGTTTGAAATTGTTTGGCTCCTTCTAAATAAAGTCCACATCTGTGTACAAACCTCACATGAACTCTAGCTAGCGGTTTCATAGTTAACCGTTATATATGTTTGCACTAAAAACCTCTGTCTGGCCAAATGCGAGTGCTCATGTGCACATGTTTTAGCACGCGTGTGTGTGTTCATTCTGAAAAGCCCCGTCTCTGCAACCACAATCGCTTTCGCCTGGACAAAAAGTGCTGGAAATACCAGGCCTGGTCGCAGCACCGCTGGAAAACATACAAGTGGCCAATGCACCACAAGTCATTCCATTGTGGCCCACACTGGTTAACAGGGCTTTCCAATTTATAACACACACACACACACATGCAATTATAGCTCTCTGACTAAGTAATTCAGGAATAAAGCTGATGTGATATGCTAAATATGTGCTCGTTCAAGCTGAACTGAGGTTGGGCTCATCCAAAAAATCCTCTCTTCCTAATGATTTGATTGCTCTATTCGATACATTTTTAAGACCTCAGTATTTGTCTTTTTGTCACTAATCCAAGACCAACTTCCTTTGCCAAAATCCTTGGTTAAGATCGTGGAGGTCTATAATACCTGGAGAATTCCCATTCATCTCAATGAGAGTTGCTCGGCTGGCATATCTAGCCTTGGAAGGATGCAGCATACAGGTGAATTTTTTCTAGTTTGAGCCAGTCAAGAATGACGTCACGACAACACAGAGTGGCTGATGCAACCACAAGAATGTGAACAGTCCCACCATAAAATACTATAACATCCCATCTACTATGAATAATTGCAATCCGTCAAAGTGCTATTTGTGACAATCTTGGAACAAAACTAACCAGGTTGACCCTGATCTCTTTGTTATGCCTGTATATTAGCAACAGAAAAGAAACCCCTATTCCATTTTAAATGTTACAGGTGCTGCTACAGGAACAGAACCTGGGCATCCACTACAAGTTCAATGTGCCCATCCAGCGTACAGGAAGTGGGGACAATGAAGTGGGCTTCTCCTGGCACCATCTGCCCTGGTCTGAGTGCTCAGCAACATGTGCAGGAGGTACGACAATCAATTCTGCAGAGATATTCTGAGAAAGTTTGTTGTACCTGGTGATCAGTAATGAGAAAATGTGAAAAATAAGTTGACAGACTGGACGAAAAATGTTCTTGAAAGTGTCCCCAGCAGGCTTCATAAGTAGTTTAAAGGATTTTCCTGATGACTTGGACACGAAATAATACTTTTTGAATAATCTATTAGTTGTTTGTTCAGTTACAGTGAACAAGAACTGAGCTTTCAAGCTTCAAAAATGAGAGATCACGAGAGAAGTAGCAAAGTCTGATTCTTGAACAACAGATCTTTTGAAGGAATCAGTTCATCCAGTTCACAAAACTGGTTGGAATGATTAATTTGTGAATTGGACTGATTTTCTTCATAATTATCAGCAAATAGGAACTTTAATTTTGGTAATTTGGTATTTATGGCCCTGTTTACACCTGGAATTAAGATGCGTTTTGGTCTATCGTATCACAAGTAGACGAGGGAGACATTTCCGTTTACACCTGGTGTTTTAATCCGTCTCTTTTGTCCACTTTTGACCAATTCTGTCCTGGTTTCTTCGAGGAGAGAGTATTTGGGCAGGTAAATGTGTGGGCTTTTTCAGATCTTTCAATCTAATGGATGAAATAAGCTTGTGCAATATACATATGAATGCAAAACTTAGGTCCTGTCTGGCTAATACGCTTCCCATAATGTTTACGCATTAGGTCAGAAGGCGGAGAAAATCCTACAGAATGATAATTTTTTTTTTTTTTATCTGACATATGACTATGGTTCACCAATTTGTGCCGCCAACATTCAAGTTGTGCGGGGAGCAGAAGGGCTGCCTCTTATTTCAACATCTGAATGTCGTAACCACATGTAAATGTGAGCCCTCACCTCAAATATGACCAGACTGTTCTGGCTCCTCCGAAATAAATGGCTTTCTTACAACAATAAATAGTTTTCCTCTCTCCTTTTTTCAGTTATGGCCATTGAAAACATTCAAAGCACTTGTTATATTTCACCAAAAAATGCAAACATCGCAGGCTAGTCCACTGAGGGTTTTCACAGAGCTCCGCGAACTCAACCTCATTTGTTGCTCAATTAATTTGAACACATTTTAGTTTATATGGAAATACCCCAGGGCAACAAGTATGTAATTTGTGAAATTTTGGGTTATTAATACAACTCCCGGCTGTTCTGCTGGCAAGCCACACAGGGAGCATTTGAACACCAAGCGAACTGCCATAAAATTCAGCAATATTCTTTTAGAAATGATTTGTGATTGAGACACTTGGACTTGATTCCTGCTTTTTTTTTACAAACTCCCATTAAATTTCAATGTTGCGGTCTTATTGTTTTGATCGTTATGTGCAACAATGATAACGATCTAACATCATGAACTGATGTCATGAGATTTTACATTTACCCCCTGGTTTGGTTTCAGCGAATCAAATCGGTACTAGCAAAATCTCTTATCTTGAAAGGGTTCATCGAGCTCCCACCGGAGTAGTTTGTTATTTCGGTTACCCAGTCAAGAATGTCGTACTGGCAGCTATTAGATCCACCTCACAAGGTGGGCTTGCGCGCTAGCCAAGCTTGGCATAAACTGGCTTAACTGGAGGCTAATGTTTTTCCTTATGGGCCCCAAAGAGTCCAATGGCCTCTCGCGCTAAGCATAGCGCACTACTCTGCCATTACTGTGGTAATGCTCACTTTTCACAACCAAGAGCCAAAGAAAAGATTGGCTTCTCTGTAAAAATCATTCACTAAGACACTCACTTCAACCGAGGCATTTACACACCTAGATATAATACGGAGAGAAAATTGATATCACCTCCTTGCCTCTATCCACACAGAGTGCTCTGTCAGCAAGCCGACCCCTAGAGAAGAGACACAGAGCTAGTTTAACCTCAGGGACCGGTGCCGACCACACAGCGCTTTGCGCTCGAGCTGCTGAAGTGCCGAAAACGATCGTGCAGCTGAAAGCGTGAGGCAGATGAATGAAGTGATGTTTTATTGTCTTTTTGCAGGTTCGCAGAAGCAGGAGGTGGTGTGTAAAAGACTGGATGACAACTCTGTGGTCCAGAACAGCTACTGTGACTCGGACAGCAAACCGCCAGGGAACCAGCGGCCCTGTAACATCGAGCCTTGCCCTCCCGAGTGAGTATAGCAACTTTGAGGCGTATTAATTGGGGAAACAAAACAAAAGAGATATATAATTGTTAGGACTGTCGATTTAACGTGTTCATTTAAATTTAAATTAAAAAATTTTAATGCACCCGCCCCAGACCTACGTAGTCTAACATTGTGACATGTGATACTGATTTTATACAACAGTTCAACAAATAAGAAGTTAACCATTCATAAAGAGAGCCATTTACTTCCTGAATGAATCAGCCGTTTGAACGAATCGAATGAATGAATGACTCAATGACTCACTCATTTAATCATTTACAGCCACCAACTGGCAGTTTTACTTTCTTATTTAGAGTATAATTTCATAAAAAAAAATCATATTCATTTCATATTAATAAAAAAAACATTAAAGTTTCACCCAAAAATGAAAATTCTGTTATCATTTACTAATTTTATTTTTCTTCTAAACCTACTTTTTATAATGTCTATTTGATGCTTTTCTCATTTAACTCAATAATGACTTTAAATTATCTTTTTGTGGTAATTTCGCAGCCCAAACAGATTTGTGATTAATTAGATGAATGAATCGCCACATTGTGTAATTAATTAGATAAACAATTTTAATGGCTTGACAGCCTATTTATTATAATTGCATAATTAAAGGAAAGCATATTTATTATAACCATTACATCATGTACAACTGGAAAACAGTTGCAGTGGGACATTTTTTATGACAATTTGCACAATTTCCTTAAATAAATGAATAAAAAAAAAATTCTCAATATTGTAATGAAGTATGAAAAATCATTCTGCCAATTTGTATTTCTATTTTTTTTATCAGTACAGTGAATACTATTATCGTATTACAAATATACTTTACAATGCAGATAATATATCATTAATTATTGCATCATGGGACTGACAATGAGAGCAAACTTTTTGGATTACATCATGTCCTTACTTGATAAGATGAGACAAGTTTCCTGTGATAAGCAATTATGTCCACATTGAAAGCTAAAACGCTGAACAATGTCACACAATTTCTGCCGAAAGTCAGAGCCAGTTTGACTTGACAGATTTCACAGAAAATCGTGATTTTTCAAGTATGATGGTCACAGACTTCAAAGTTTGATTCCATTCATATGAAGGATATCAAACATGTTTAATATTTTGAGCTGATTTTAGAACACATAAGGTCTTCATTTGTCACATGTTTCTGTGTGAGTTTGTTGTGTTCGTAATGATTTGAAAGTCTAGTAGTGTGTGATCCTCAGTCGTTTAGTGTATATGATGCCCAGTTTTTACTTTGTAACTAGTTTTTACTTTGGCATGCATCTCCGGAAGAATTTTTTTTAAATAACCCCTTAAACCATGACTTCTGGCAAGTTTTGTGGATAGAAATGAACATTTTGAGACAAACAAATATTACATACCATCAACAGATTCAAGTCATGATTATTGCAGCACGTACCTTGAACTGGTCACAAACAGAAACCTTCATTTTTATAATTTTAGTTTTAATGTTTAATGTTTTTCTTTTGTGTTAATTTTCAGCTATAAGGTAGAAATTGATAGGGGAAAAATGATGGTCTCTCCCTTGAGGTCTCTTTCCTCCCTCACCTGCACTACTGATCTTTTTTTTTTGTAACACACTTTAACACTTATATACATCATGTAACCAGTACTTTCATTTACTTTATCCTGTAGGCATTTTGAACATTAAAATCCAAATTAAACTTTTCATTAGTTTAAAAGGCGACTAGCTTAAATAGCGTAGAGTTCAAAGAGTCTTATGCTCATCTAGACTGCATTTATTTAATCAAAAATACAGAAAAAACAGTAGGCTAATATTGTGAAATATTATTACATGATGTTCTTTTTAACTTTTTATTTATCAAAGAATCTTAAAAAAAAAAAAAAAAAAAACGTCTCGGTTACGTATGTAACCTTAGTTCCCTTTCAAGGGAACTTCGAGCTGCGTCAAGCGCTGTGGGAACGCCCCTGCGTTGTGCGTCATGAAGCACGTATGGAATCAGCCCAATGGAGAGATGGAACGTCAGAGGCGGGTGACGTCATCGACCAGGAAACTATAAAGCACCCCAAAAACACAAGCACATCAGCTTCTGATAGGCCTGAAGGAAGCGCTAACGGGAATGCCGGGAGTATGGCAGAACGACGCAGCGTCTCGTTCCCAATCAGGGAACTAAGGTTACATACGTAACCGAGACGTTCCCTTTTAGGGGAACTTCGAGCTGCGTCAAGCGCTGTGGGAACGCGAATACCCACGTTGCCATAGGACCAAGTGACCGTCATGTGAGAACTAACGCACAGAGGACGAGAGCACCTGTGCCCCAGTGGTAGAACTTAAGTCTAGATCATAGAAAAGTATGCGGTGAAGACCATCCAGCCGCATCACAAACATCACTTAGGGAAACTCCTGACAATAGAGCTTTAGAAGCAGCCATACTCCTAGTAGAGTGCGCTCGTACAGCCAAAGGTGAAGGCTGACCAGCCGACTCAAAAGCAAGTGAGATAGCCTCGACCACCCACTTGCTCATTCTTGTTTAGACGCGGGACACCCTTTCCTAGGTGGCCCAAAACACACAAATAGTTGTTCTGATTTTCTCCACAGGGCAGCTCTGTGGACATAAGCGTCTAACGCCCTAACAGGGCAGAGTAAATTAAGTTTCTCCTGGTCTGACGATAGAAATGGAGGAGGACAGAAAGCCTGCAGAACTGTAGGTCTAACAACATTAGTAGGGACCTTGGGAACGTAAACTGGTCTAGGAAGCAGAAAAGCCTTAACCATGCCAGGCGAAAATTCCAGGCACGAGGGTGAAACCGACAGAGCCTGCAAATCTCCGATTCTTTTTAGAGAGGAGATAGCAAGAAGAAAGAGAGTTTTAAAAGTGAGAAACTTCTCAGGAACTTCTTCGATAGGTTCAAAAGGAGCTAGGGAAAGACCTTCTAATACAATGGCCAGATCCCAGGAAGGCACCCTCGTGCGAACTGCTGGCCTCAGCCTCAAAGTGCCACGAAAGAAACGAGTTGTAAGCAGGTGTCTCCCAAGAGAAACTGCACTGAAAGGGACGTGGTAAGCAGCTAGTGCCGCCACATACACCTTTAGTGTGGAGGGGGATAACCCTGTGGAGAAGCGCTCCTGCAGGAATTCCAGCACTGCACCCACTGGGCAGATAACTGGGTCCTGCAGGTGTTCTCCACACCAAGAAGTGAAAAGTTTCCACTTCAAGGCATAAAGCTTCCTCGTGGATGGAGCTCTGGAGTGAAGAATGGTCTCAACAAGACCATGAGAGACCGGCATCTATGAGCTGGGCCCCCTCAGAGGCCAAGCCCACAACTTCCACAATTTTGGGCGGGGGTGAAATATCGTGCCGCCCGCCTGAGAGAGTAGGTCCCTCCTGACCAGGAGCTCCAAAGGAGAGCCGTCCAGGAGAGAAACCAGGTCCGCAAACCTTACTCGGGCCGGCCAGAACAGGGCTACTAGTAGTAGACTGACCCCGTCCTGGCGAACCCTCTCCAGAACTCCCGGTAGCAGAGCAATCGGGGGAAAGGCGTACAGACGTGACCCTGGCCACGGCTGCACCATAGCGTCCAGGGCTCGAGACTAACGGCGTCCTATTGTCCTGGGGACGATAGAAAATGTGTTTAGGACGAACAGAAATATTCTCCAGGACGCCTACAGGACGAAAGACATTTTTGTATGTGTGTTCATTTATTACTAGCCTATTAGGCTAACTTACTTAGAAAATGTCAAAATTAACCGACCAAGCACTGACTACAACGGAGCATGTCTTCTCATGATATTACTATAGTTATACTATCACTGGCTGGCTACTCGCGGTACATCGTTCCGCGGTACATCTATCAAATGGCTTCATGACATCGCAAATATGTTGCGCTGGTTAAACAACGGATATTTAATTAATAAAAACTAGACCAGAGATCCAGTCAGAACTGATGTCCTGCGTTTGTGGTAGATGCGCACATTTGTAGCCTACTGTAACGTGCTGATCTACCCAGCTGCACGCGAGTTGGGATGCACTGCATGTCTCATAAAACGTTAAAAAAATGTAAACGTCTGGGAGAATGAGTAAAGCGCACTTAAAGATCTGAATAAGAGTGACGACGCAAAAAAAGCTATATTCGGTGCGGTTTTCTGTGCGCATACACACGACCGAAGCTTGCAGCCATAGAAACCTATAACGTTACAGCGCGCGAGTACTGAATTGAGCTCTCTTTCGTGTCTGAATGGACAAAATAATACACACAACATTATGTCTAAATGTCCGTTTTTGGTGAGTATTCATGTAAACTATGCCGGTTATGTCTTAAACAGTTGTGAGTGTATCGGATGTGCATCAGTGCATTTGATCTGATGTCTTAAAGTGACAGTAATGCGGTCTGTGTCCTTAATATTCAAGCAACGAAAACAAGAGAAAAGTATTCACTGCTCGTTAAAAGCTTTAATAAGGATTCATTATATTTAATTCATACAAATAAATATGTCTGCTGCTTGAAAAAATAAAGAATCATGATGTATGCAAGTTAAAAAGAATGCAAATATCATTAATTGAAAAGAAGACTGTTCTACTCTAGGAAAAGTGGTTTTATTTAATTTTAAGATATTTAAGTCACAGTAGTTAAATCTGTATCTAGACGTTAATAGATAAAACACAGATTTAATAAAAATTAATCTATTTACAGATAACTACTTTGAATGAAGCTAAATAAATATAATAATATATATCATAAACACTTTTATGTTGTTTTTATTATGTGACTAACAACTATAGATGATAATAACAAAGTACAGAAACAATATTTTTATTTTGGGACGGTTGACATTCACTTTAGGACGGTTCAAATTGTATTTCAGGACGGAGGTGAAAAAAGTTAGTCTGGAGCCCTGATAGCGTCCAACCCCAGAGGGGCTGGATGACTGATGGAGAACCACAGGTGACAATGCGTGGTCTCCTTGGAAGCGAATAGGTCCACCTCGGCGCAACCGAAACTCAATCAAAGGAGCTCCACCACCTCGGGGTGGAGTCTCCATTCCCCCGGCCTCGGCCCCTGCCTCGACAGGGAGTCCGCTACCACATTCAAATACCCAGGAAGATACATTGCTCTGAGTGACAGTAACCTCCTTTGGGACCACAGGAGGATCTGACGGGCCAACTTGTAAAGCCGGCGAGACCGCAGGCCCCCCCTGATGATTTATATAAGAGACCACCGACGTGTTGTCTGACTGAACTAACACATGATGACCTCTCAGGTCTGCTAAGAAGTGCTTCAGAGCCTGAAACACCGCCAACATCTCTAGACAATTTATGTGCCATGATAGATGATGGTCCTGCCACAGACCTTGGGCTGGACGACCACTCATGACCGCCCCCCACCCTGTGAGGGAAGCATCCGTCGTTAGCGTTATGCGACGACAAAGAACCCCCAACACAGGACCTTTGGATAGGAACCAAGTTTATTTCCACATGACCAGAGCACGAAGGCAGCGCCGCGTGACTTTGATCGTGCGGAGCGGATTTCCCCTCGGGGAGAACCCCTTGGTCCTGAGCCACCACTGTAGCGGTCTCATGTACAACAGGCCGCAAGGTATAACGTTGGACGCTGCTGCCATCAGACCCAACAGTCTCTGAAACTGCTTTACAGTGAGTAGCTGGCCTAGCTTTACTTGTTTCACAGCTGAGAGAATCGAAGCGATGCGGGTCGGAGAGAGTCGTGCCCGCATCAAAACCGAATCCCAAACGACCCCCAGAAAAGTGGTCTTCTGAGAAGGAGATAAAACACTCTTCTTCGCGTTCAGCCTCAACCCCAACTTTCTGATATGAGCGAGAACGACAATCTCGATGCCGAACCGCCATCTGCTCTGTCTGAGCTAAAATCAACCAATCGTCGATGTAATTGAGGATACGAATGCCCTGAAGCCTCAGGGGCACTAATGCTGCATCCATGCATTTCGTGAAAGTGCGGGGAGATAAAGCTAGGCCAAATGGAAGAACCCTGTACTGGTACGCCTCGCCCCCGAAGGCGAACCTCAGGAACTTCCTGTGTTGTGGAAGGATGGAAATGTGGAAGTACGCGTCCTTTAGATCTATCGTGACAAACCAGTCCTCGGATCTGATTTGTGACACGATCTGCTTGATAGTGAGCATCTTGAATTTTAGCTTCCCTACCGAGCGATTCAAAAGGCGCAGGTCTAAAATTGGACGCAACCCCCCATCCTTCTTTGGAACGATGAAATATCGGCTGTAATAACCTGACTCCAGACTGGGAGGAGGAACCCGTTCTATAGCCTCCTTTTGAAGGAGCGTTTTCACCTCTTGTTCCATTACCAGAGCCTGCTCGGGGCCCACCACTGTGGGCAGAACCCCTCTGAATTTTGGTGGACGACACCTGAATTGGATAGCATAACCCTTTTCTACTGTGTGCAGGACCCACTGAGATATTTTTGGAAGGCTTTTCCACTCTGCCAGAAATTCTACTAAGGGTACCAGTCTCTCGAGACTGGCCTCTGGTGTAACTTGAGCAGCAAACGCAGCGCCCTGTAACGGCGCACCGGCAGGGAACAACTGGCTTAACTGCTCTGAGACCCCCTCAGAGGGGGCGAGCGTCCCTCGGGAAAGCACTCGCTGGGACCGTCTGCGCCCCGACATGAAGCGCGCAGATGCTCTATATGACGCTGCCAGTCATTACTATAGATGATAATGTCATCCAGAAAGGCAGTGGCATATGCAGCATGCGGCCGGAGAATCCTGTGCATGAGACGCTGAAAAGTGTCCAGTGCTCTGAAAAACCCGAAAGGAAGCATAACAAATTGGTACAATCCAAACGGCATTGTGAAGGCTGTTTTTTTCTTGTTTTTGGCAGAACGGGCCCCTGAGGGCACCGAGGAAGAATGGGCACCGTAAAGAGGTGAACACCTTTCCGCCTTGGTAGGGACCACCCTCAGTGTCCTGCACGCCGCAGCGTCAGGACTTCTTCTTAGCCGAAGCCTTTTTAGCTAATATAACTGTCCTCAGATCAGGTCTATTGCTGGAAGATTTCGGCTGAGAGTGCCGCGGCTGAGCCCACTGTCCAGCAGGGGGAGCACGAGACGCGACACTCTGCTTCTGCTGCGCCCTATGTGACGAGCTCGTAGTCGGGATGTGAACTTTTACCGGGAGAAATTTTTTGCTTTTTCGTTTGCTTTTTCTCTTCCTGAAATTTATCGATAACAGAATTTACAGCATCACCAAATAAACCCAGGGGAGAGAGAGGAGCGTGTAAAAGGAAAGCTTTTTCTTTTATATTAGTCTGATTTAACCATAGATGTCTTTCTGCGGCCACCAGAGCTTCCATAGATCAACCCACTAGTTTGGCCGATTCTCTGGTGGCACGCAGGGATAAATCAGCAGCCTGACGCAGTTCGCGAACTACGTCAGCACTGACCTCCTCATTCTCACTCACGTCCCTCAGTAGGTCAGCCTGGTATGCCTGCAAGATAGACATAGTATGCAGACATGACGCAGCCTGACCTGCTGCCGAATACGCTTTACCCACCAAAGCCAAAGTATTTCTTAGAGGCTTGGTGGGTAATGCCGGTGCCTTAAAGGATGATGCAGCCTCGGAGGAGAGATGGCTCGCAAGCGTCTCTTCCACCCGAGGCATAGGACCATAACCATAAGCCCTAGCCCCCATAATATTTGAATATGTGGAAGTCTGGGGACTAAACACTCTATAAGAAACCGGTTTTCTCCACGATTTCGACACCTCAGTGTGGAGATCGTGAAAAAACGGCAGACACCGGCGTGGAGGTTGCACTCGTGACGGCAAAAATCTCTCATCTTGATTTTGAAACAGACTCCTGTCTAGTCACTGGCCATTCAATGCGGAGTTTTTCTACAGCTCTAGCTAAAAACTCCACAAGCTCATCACTTTCGGGAGTGTGAGGTGGCGAATCCTCCACATCTCCCCCAATACTAACAACATCCAGCTCCTCAGAACTGGATAGATGCAGTACTGGTGCCTCAGCCCAAGCGGAAGAAACCGCAGCGCGTGCTTCCGAACTCGGGACTGAGGCACTGGATCTCACAGGTGAAGGGAGAGATAAGGCAGAGCCCGTCTCTAACCCCGCTGAGAGATCCATCTGCGATCCCCACGATAAGCGCCGCCGCTCTGCCTCGGCAAGAGCGGGACCCGAACCGCGGGGAGCGTGCACCGAACCGCCCTCCTCAAAGAACGCCCGGTGGGAGCGGAGCGTCCTTAACGACAGATGCTCGCAATGCTCACAATCAGCTCCCTCGAGAGCTGACTGGGCATGCTGCACTCCCAAACAAACAACACAAAGAACATGTGTATCCCCACTCGTTAGATAACGCGAGCAGGGAGGGACACACTTCCTAAACTGCTGTTCGTTCGCCATATCTCTCTTAATATATATATATATATAAATTGTTTGTGTGGTGCAGAGTATGTAAGGACAGACAATATTCACACAGGGACAGATTCACATATAGCGCGACTGAAGGCACAGAAGCTGATGTGCTTGTGTTTTTGGGGTGCTTTATAGTTTCCTGGTCGATGACGTCACCCGCCTCTGACGTTCCATCTCTCCATTGGGCTGATTCCATACGTGCTTCATGACGCACAACACAGGGGCGTTCCCACAGCGCTTGACGCAGCTTGAAGTTCCCTTGAAAGGGAAGTCCGCTTTCTCCTTTCCACAAGCGCTTGCTCTCCTGTCCCGTGGCGTCTGTCGTTGCTATGCAACCATGAACAGAGGCGAGCTTGGAAAAATGAGCGCGCCGCGTCGCTTCTATTATGAGCGCGCATGCCGCATTTGAAATAACGAATTTGCACACGCAAAAAACGCTTTCCCTTTTCTTGTCATCAAGTGGATTCAGAGCCACCGCATGCAGCGCCGCCGGTCGCCATGTCTCAGTGTTTTTAGGTGTGTAAGTGAATGAAGTGAATGTCGTGATATTACTGATCATGGAAAGATTTTGCTACGGCGCTGAAAATCCAGCGGCTGAATACATTGTAGGGGAAACACTGCTTAAAATAGATCAGTACCATTGTTTTGTCTCAACATGCAACCAGTAATGTTTTTTTTTTATATAAAAGCTACTTAAATGTCCTAATTGAACAAAGGCCTAATCCTGGCTTAATCTAAACCCTGTCTGTAAAACCGGGCCATAGTTAGTAGAATGTCTAAAGTGGACCATTGAAATAAAGTGTAACTAAAAATCTTAATTGTTATAAAAACAGGCTTCATTTATTTACATCATGCAAAAATCTAGTTTTTTTTTTGTAATTTTCCTTATATATAAGGAAATTTATTTAATCAAAAATACAGAAAAAACAGTAGGCTAATATTGTGAAATATTATTACATGATGTTCTTTTTCACTTTTTATTAATCAAAGAATCTTAAATGTATATAATTAAATATATATAATTTTCCAAACATGTTGCTTATACTTGGTTTTGCTCTCTTTGTCAGCTTAGGATGAAAAAAATATTTAAAAAAAAATACAGAAATTGTATTCTGTTTTGATGAGTCTTATCAAAATAGTACTAGCTGCTTAGCAATAAAAGTGCAAAGGCCCACAACCGTAATGTTTCATTTGTCTTCATAGCACCCCGACCATAAAGAGCTTCTTTGAAGACAGCTTAAAAACTAAGCAACATGATTTATTTCTTCATATGTTGCCTCTTTTCATTTGGATTTTGGTGCCAAAATCCTAAAGGCATCCAAAAAAGTATGAGTGATCACCTGTGTTTAATTGTATTGGCTAGCAGAATTTATGAACCCTCAAGGGACAATATCCATAAACGTGTGTGGAGTATGCGTGTGTGCGGCGGGCAGACGCACTTAACGCTCATTTTCAATGGGGCGAGCAGCTGAGCAAAGTTCACTTGTGTCTGCAAATTTTAAATTGGAAGGAGGAATTAAATGGTTTTGGCCTCTGCATTCCTGCATCTTGCCAGTGGAGGGTTTAGTGAACCTGAACCAGAAGATGGGCATCGCTAATAACATCATCAAAAATCTATTTCCATCTCCACCTGATGTCAGAGGAATGCAGTCTCTGGCCCAGAAAGGGTCCTAATGGTCATTTGAGAACACCCTGTTGTTTTTGGGGAGGTCATTTCTCTCTAATGATCTTGCAGATTATGACAGATTTTATTTCATTATTAATTTATGTTCAGCTTTAATTTTATTTTACTTGTAGCGTTTCATAAGACACATAGTCCGTGGCTTTATCAGAGCATCGCCAAGTGAATGCAAACAAACCACACAGAACTTAATTCAGCCGTAACAAATGATAAAAAGACACGGTTATATGTAATGTCTGTTTGCCAAAAACTAAGACGAATTGAATGCAAATTTGGAATTGTTGTTGCCATTGTGTGGAGTTCACAGCAATGAACCTTAACAAAAAAAAACCTTAAATAAAATGGCGTTTCAGGCCATTTATGCCAAATGTTTCTCTTCTTGCTAATTTTAGGCCACTATGTGGCAAGGAGTTATTTGCATTAAGCCCCCTGAAACTAATATATCAAAATCAAGATCTTGATGGATTTTTCAATGTTGCGTTTCACTGAGAGATTGTAAATGGAGCTGAGAATGACTGTCACTGCAAAGACATATCTATTTATTTTGTTGTGAAAAGAAGTTTGGGGTTGGTAAGAATACAGTAAAAACAGTAAAGTTGTGAAGTATTATTACAGTTTAAAATAAATGTTTTTGGTAACACTTTATTTTACAGTATCCTTGTTACACGTTACATGTAGTTACTGTAATAACTATAAATTATGCATAATTACATGCAACTAAAAATAAACCACACCCCAATCCTAAGTACATGTAGTTAATTATTATTACACAGTACTTAAATGCATAATTACACTGTAACAAAGACACGGTTTTCTATTTGGAAAAAAATAGAAAAGTTTTTTAAAAAACTGCATTTATTTGAAATAGAAATCTTTTGTAACATAACAAGTGTCTTTTACTGTCACTTCTGATAATTTTTTGGCATCCTTGCTTAATAAAAGTATTACTTTCTTTCAAAAAATAAATCTAAAATTTCGAGGGGTAGCATATATGCAATAAATACTAAATATATATTTCGAGGAAATCACGCAAAATGCAGTTAGTAATAAATATTTATGGATGGAGAATTCCCATTTTGTGTGTTTCCAGGTGGTTTATTGGTGACTGGTCAGAATGTGGGAAAACCTGTGACGGAGGCATCCGAACACGTACTGTTTTGTGTATACGTAAAATCGGCCCGGCCGAGGAGGAGACCCTGCAGGACAGCCACTGTCTGACCCATCGACCAATAGAGCAAGAGTCCTGCAACAATCAGTCCTGCCCACCCCAGTGGGTGACGCTGGATTGGTCTGAGGTGACCCGACATGTTCTTCATCCATAAAGTCTTCGGATAATCTTCTTGCGAAGTTGTTTTCATATTGTTGTGTTGTGTTTTTGTCTATAGTGTACCCCAAAGTGTGGCCCTGGCTTCAAGCATCGTATTGTTCAGTGTAAAAGTAGCGACCTGACCAAAACTTTCCCACCAGCCCTCTGTTCGGATCATAACAAACCGCCAGTCCGGATTCGCTGCAGCCTTGGTCGCTGTCCGCCACCACGCTGGATCTCTGGAGAATGGGGACAGGTACGAAGATTTATTTCAGAAGTTC
This sequence comes from Gila orcuttii, assembly GCA_026230005.1. NCBI lineage: Eukaryota > Metazoa > Chordata > Actinopteri > Cypriniformes > Leuciscidae > Gila > Gila orcuttii. Next base: position 18,405,895 of record JAPDVR010000024.1, on the reverse strand, counting down.
AAAAGAGCATTCAATGCTGTTCAAAACAGCATTTATTTTAAATTTGTAACAATATTAATGTCTTTAATATCAACAGATCAACTTAATGCATCCTTGTTGAATAAAAGATACAAATCTTACTGAGCCCAAACTTTTGAACGGTAGTGTATATGCTATACATCTGAATCTGAAAAATAAGCACTCTTATTTTTCGACTCCTCCCCTCCAATCATCTAGCCTCATTCTGGTATGTAATGTCCTCTTTTTTTCGATCCAATCAAGTACCATCTTACTTTGAATATTGTTTCACTCCAATATACATCTCATATTATGGAAGTAAAATCAATGCGGTTTCATGTTGACTGTAAACTACAAGCAAATGCAGCCTTGTGTAAGTATTTCACGTGTCGTTAAGATTTAGAACAACTAAAGAAAGAGTATTGCTGTGCAATACATGCGTAAAGACTGTTTTAATACAGCATGAAAAAGACCATGTGTTTAGTTGACGTCAACAGAAGTTACACTCGCATGATAAACTAGAGCCTCTGGAAAGCCAGTGACGTGTGTTTCCGTGAGTGACAGCGAGTATAACAGCCCAAGAGTGTGTAAGTGGAGGTAATATCATCCAGATTGTTTGAAGTTTATCTCTGCGGTTGACAAGGTTTTCTGTCAGTGCCAAGAATATGTTTTTAAAAAGACAAAACATATCACTCTCAGACGGCTCTGTGGTTTCTCTCTTGAAAATAAGGATACGATCAGGATAACTGTGGTGGCTTGTAGTAAATCTTTTAAAAAATGCTGTATAAACAAAATAATAATAATAATAATATCTTCCTCTTTACAGGTAGTATTCCATAAGAGGAGAAAAAAAAATGTAGGGCAGTTGAAAAGGAGAGATTGAAAAATAGAAGTTTGCATCACCCTGGTTCCCCCAACAAAAACCCAATAGGTTTTTGGATTACTGCAGAACATAAGCTCTGTGACCAACAAAACTTTATGATTGTTACACATTTTGTTCATTGTTTTAATCTTGACAAATGAACAAAACTTTTGAAGCCTAAATATAATCACCAGAAATAAAAAGCTAAACGTAGGTGATAAACATACTACACCACAGTCACATGACTTCAACATCACCATCAAGGTTCCAACAACTCTTTCAGTCTTTATTTAAAATCTACAAGATGGAAAGTTTAAGTAAGAATAATTTGCAAGGGCGTGATTAGAAACAAGGCTGTGAAAGTGAACTAGTGAGTAGATGAGTTTACCTGTTCCAGTCCCAGACAACCTCTGTAGTCCCATGTAGCCACTTGTTACCAACCGCCTTTTAAAAGACAAGTAAAAGCTTTAAAAAAATCACAAGGAGGAATAATTGATGTATTTTATATCGTAGAATAAAATGTGAAAATATCCTTAGCTTGTGTTCACCATAGACCTTATTTCAAGCATTTAACCAAAAAACCATTGACTTCAGGACTATGGAACTGGAAGTGTTAAAATGCAAACTTGTTTCCGGGTTTTGGCCTGCAAAAATAGGTCACCCCTACAGAGCACTAAATGAGGGCTTAGAGACATTAGTTGAAAAGGAAAGTCATTTTAAAGGTGGAGCAAGCTGATAAAAGATGAGAAAGACATATATATATATATGCACCAATTGTTTTCTATAAGACAATTATTGCATATAAAACAAACCTGAAATACAATATAAGTAAGGAATAATTGACGACGGGCCGTTGAATTATTAGAAAATATTGCACATTATTTTCTAATAATTCAATGGACTGGAGTTAAAATTATTCTGCTTATACCACGGTAACCACATCTCAAGACTTTGTTCTGATGTTGTATTTCATGACATTTGTCAGGTTTTTGTCCTTAAAATGCTCTTATGTGTAGGACTAATTTCTTACGCATCTAATCCCACATCTCCATTGCACATTCCAAAATGTAAGTTTAGAGCTAGTAACGGAGGCTTGAGCCATTGATAGCAGTCTAATGCAGTTATAGAGAGAGAGAGAGACAGCCCAGACAGCATGATAGTGTCGGCCCAGATCCGGCCGTGTGGAATCCACGTGTACTAGATGCGGGCCGGATCTGGGCCGACATTATCTTGCTGTCTAGGAGAGAAAGAGAGAGAGAGAGATGAAGCTTGTGTGAATTACCTGAGTCTGTGCATCTCTGAACTTAACTAATAGAGAAACTGTACGTTTATCTGCATCAAGAACAACAGCATTATTACCTAGCCAGTGAGAAATGTCATGTAGATTTTATGTTACTAAACTATTTTACTGATATAGTTCGTCAGAGCAAAAAATCGTCAGAGCAGCGCTGACAACACATTTCTGTGCTAGTGTGTGTCCGTACTGTGTGTGTGCGTTTTGTGCAAATGAGCGGCCAGATCGCATTAAGGGTTATCTGTTAGAACGGTGTCGTGTTAGCGCCCCCTAAGTTAATAACTAATGTTCGTTGCGACGGAAGTGAATCAATCAAAACTAACTTTAACTAGACAATAACTTTACTCTAGAGCTGCTGTAAAGCCAAAACAATCTCTGTTACTTTAATTTACTATTATCACTGTAAAGCTGCTTTGAAACAATCTATATTGTTAAAAGCGCTATATAAATGAAGGTGACTTGACTTGAGCGGGAGAAAGAGAGTATGTGCTTTCCATACATAATAAACGTAATTTTGTGGCAAAAAAAACATAGAAATAATTTGTCATTTTTATCCTATTGTTTACTTATTTGCTTGGTCATTGTCGTTGTGGGTTTTGGTTCTTCTGCTGCTGTAATTTGTAAAGACCTTTGAAATAACTGAAATCATTTGGCGAAGTGATATGGAACTGTAATGCGGTCAAGACCAGCCTGGAACTACTTTAGCCGTTCGTTTCGCTGAAAATAATTGCACACCTTAGATAGAATGTCCGTCAGCCAATCAGATTCAAACATCCAACAGCTCTATAATATTACAAAAACAACAATAATTTAATGATCTGAAAAATATAACAAAAGTCTAGCTTTAACCATCTTCCTGAATGAAGTGACTCGTACTGCAGTACAAGTTTCCCGCCATCCCATGATTCCTGCAATGAACAGACTCTCATAATGGAGTGGCTGTTGAAGGGAGCCATGGGCCAAAGGGTCAAAGGGTCACTGGTTAAAATCCCACTTAAGGCCTTCACTGACATAACCTGTGCTCTAATAAAGTCCGTTTAATTCAGTGGGGATGAAATGGGAAGGCTGCTGGAAACTCATCTGAGATGGCTGCACTCAAGTCCCATGAGGTGTCCTTCACTGTGGGTCTTACACGTGTTTATGACTAAATCCACATAAGATCCTTGTCTTGGCATGCGTCGTCAGCGTTTCTGTGGCATTCGCACTAGGCGCTGCAGCACAGTGAGTAATGAGCTAAATTTGTGTATTGTATTGTATTGCTAGGCAACTCTTTAGTTTTTCCATTGAATCACTGTGCTACATCATGGTAGGAGACTACTGGAATACATCTCAGTTTCACTTCAGACAGTTGCAATTTACTCCCTCCAGCAACGTGGAGAGCTCTAATGTAGAACAGCTGACAGTAGTCAGAGATTCAATTAAACTATTACAATGACATTCCGCAAGTAGCTCTCGGTCCTTCGTTTTGGAGCACTGAGTTTGGGCCCGAATTCACAAGCGTGCCACGGACCGCCTGACATACACCACACACAAAAATGCCTTAAAATCATTCGCACCAGTCTAATTGGTTGGCTTCTTCACAATCGACTCTATATGCACTCTAAAAACTCAGCACTACAGAGGCTTCTGGTATAGTATTTTCCCTTAGCAAACTGTAGATTACTCCTAACTATATTAAAATATAGAATATTATATATATATATATATATATATATATATATATATATATATATATACAGTATATTAGTAACTATGGTAATCATAATATTTTAGTATATGTACTTAAACTTTTAGTACGATATAATATGTTAGTAATAATTTTCAGAAGCTTTAAATATCTTCAGCGTAAAGGTGGATTGTATCAATATTGCTTTGTCCTGTTGTGTGACACGTCCTCAAGAATATTTTTTTTTTTCATTTGTGTACTTTTCTCACAATTTCCATACAATGGCCATTAAGGGTGATTTGCGGAAGTGATCGTGCATATAGTTCATTTACAGGAGTCAGTGGGTTTTTATGATTTCAAGGAAACAGTAGATACATTTCTTTAGAGTTTGAGAGAATTAAAGTAAAAGAAAGTAAAAGAGCGCCCTTGAGCACTTCAGAATTACATCTGATTTCAGATTTGCTACCTCGAAACGTTACGTAAATAAAAAAATCAACCAATGTTGGTTGTTAAACATTATTCAGATATCCCGTTTCCTGTTTAACTCAATGGTCCTTGGCTGGAAAGTGGACAAGACTTAATGTCTGTTGACAAATGGGTTGAAAATACTGTTCTATTTATAATTCTGGGCCAGTTCCTGAAGTCTAACTTAACGGACTTGTTGTGGCAAAGTGCCTTAAATGATATTAATCTTAATTTTGCTTGTTATTTATACATCACACCTTATATTTAATCTCAAATATACTCCTCACTGTTGCTGCTGTCTTTAAGGTAACCAAGTACACTAACTTTTTGTTTTTTACAGTTGTGGTGAAGTGTATATTAATTACATTATAATGTAATAAAATATAATAAAATTCACTTGTACTGTACCATTTAAAACATTATTTTTTGTTTTTTTTGTTTTTTAGACAAAATACAGAATTTTAATATAATCCATTTATCTATCAGCCATAACATGAAAATAAATGATCAGTTTATGGTTCTGAGATATGGATTACAGGCTGAATTTACGTCTCATTGCATGTTTTTTCTTTTACAGTGCTCTGCTCAGTGTGGACTAGGGCAGCAGATGCGGTCGGTTCAGTGTCTGTCGTATACGGGACAACCCTCCACCGAATGTCCAGACTCACTACGGCCCAACACCATGCAGCAGTGTGAAAGCAAGTGTGACGCTACACCCATCTCCAGTGGCGACGGTAAGTCAGTCACCCTGCTGCAAATTCCATGAAAGAGCGGCGATGATGACTTTCGTATCAGCTGCATCTGGCTTTGATCATAGTGTTGACATTTACAAAGTTTGTGGCCTCTGTTTTCAATTTTGAATTAACAAAGGATTATATTGTTCTATTCTTGCCCGTTATTAACTACCTCTGTTTGAAATCGAGGCAGGACACTATTTAGGCAATCCTGGATTCAATAAAAACTCTATGACCCTCTGCGAGATGGATCCCTATTCAGATTCCTTCACTGGGGTAGCAGCGTTAGATTATCTCTCCTAATGGATTCTAATGGGATTAGTTGTATCCTAATCAACAGCAGTGACGGAATGTCTGCTTTCATTGTCATCAACCATGGCAGTTTAAAGACTCTAATAAGAGACACAATAATTGTGATAGGGCCAGTTAGTGCGCTGCCACACTAATGCAGATGGCCGTCTGCCTGCGCTGTGAATCAGGTCGCTCTCTTTTACGCTGTAATTACTTTAAGAGGCTTGTGTCCAGGCCCTGAGTCATGGCCTCTTTTAAGGAAGAGTTTTGGACTTGATGCAAAGGAAGTCTATTAGTTTTCCAGTGCTACAGGGTCATGCAAGATCCTGTCCCCCTCCAGAGATGGTCTTATTATTGGGAGATACCAACCTCCACTGCTCTTCCAGAAGGAAAAATCATAATGGTCAACTTGGATCATGTATGCCTTGATGATCAATTACATTACAACCTTGACATCATTGAATTTCCATCAGAGTTGTGCGACATTCAATCACTGTCTGAGGATTCCATAGAAATAAATGAGAAGTGCCTAAACTAAATCCTACCTGTTGCAAAATTGACAGTTACTAAAAACAGCAATTTTTTCAGGTATAAACTCTAAAAATAGGTCAATCCAAAATTAATGTTTAATGGGAAACATGTTGAAGATTACACAGAAGCTGTTTTCCAACAAATGCAGTTTATTCAGCATAGTGAAGCCTCACCTCCATTGAGATCCATTCAAAATACTGCCACTTATTCTTATTTTTGTTTTATTTTTTTGCTAAACTTGGAGCCTTTGCCCCACCTCCCGCAGAATAACCGGCTGTCCTTCATATTCACACAAATAATGTTCTCAAGCATGTTTATTTTATGTTACAGACACAACCTCAGGTACTGATAAAATGCATACACACTTATATGTTGAATAACATATCAGTTATTCAATGTGCATAACCATGTCCTTTTATAATAAGTTATGTGCTATAAAAACTCACACTGGTGAATATTCAGGGTAAGTAGAATGTATATAATCAAAACTCTAAACTAATTAAGCATTTGTCAGTTGTTTTTCTGTCAGTCTGCAAGCTAACCAATTAGCCTACTAGCTGTGCATAGTCTGAGGCAATTATGCCCTAAATGATTAGCCTGCTAGCTTATAAACTTCTATTAGGCCCTGTTTACACCTGGTATTAAGATGCGTTTTGTTCGATCAGATCCCAATTGGACGACTAAATACAGGTGTAAACGGGGTCTAAAACGTTTTGAGTTTGTCCACTTTCGGCCACTTCCAGAGGTAGTCGAAAACGCAATGTGTTCGAACAGCCACAAAAGACCGTCTTCTCTCCGCCTACTGACCTAATGCGTAAACATGGGAAGCGCACTAGCCAGACTGGATTTAAACTTTGTCGGCTGGAGACACAAGTTTGGTTTGAACATGAAAAACGTATCAAGCACAATATTCTCTCACCATTCCTGATTTCTAACACACACTCACAGTCTGTCAGAGCAGAAACTAAAGCCGCTGCTCTCTGTGTGTTTTCCGGCGTCTCCGGGCGCATTCATATGTAAATTCCATATGCTTATTTTGTCCATTTGATCGAAAAATCTGAAAAAGCCCGTACATTTATGTACCTGCCCATTGACCCTCCCCTTGAAGAAATCAGGACAGAAGTGGATAAAAGAGACGGATTAAAACATCAGGTGTAAACAGGAATGTGTCTCCCTCGTGTACTTGTGATCCAATCAACCAAAACACATCTTAATACCAGGTGTAAACAGGGTCAGAGTCTGCTAGCTTAGTATGCTGTTAACAGATTAGCCCGCAACCTTAGCATACCATTAACTCATTATCATTCTAGCTTAGCATATATGGAATTTGCTACCACTACTTATTTGTACTATTTACTTTTCGTAGTTACCTCTGCTACAAAATGATAACTGGAAAGGCTAATTGGATTAGATAGTTATAACTTGATATATTTTGAGACTACTTATTGGGGTACTAGAGGGACAGAATCTTGCACAACAAAAATTACTTACTGGAAATGTATCATGCTGCATCTGATTAGGACACAATGTAACAAGAGGTTGGAATAGACAGGAAATGAACAATAGCACAGGCAAAGTTGTAAAACATCCTTCTGACACTGTACCATCGTCCGGTGACGGGACGGTGAGATTTATAGGATCGCTAGATATCATCCATGTGATGAAGACGACAAATTCTGAGTCTTTCCATTTGCGCTCCCTTTCACAAGTGTATTAACCCCCTGGACCGATTACCACCTGGATTCACACAGACATCTAAAATATGACTTGCATTCTAAGAATCCAAAAGGTTGTCCTCAGAGGAAATGCAAACACGCTTTTCATAAAATGATTGGCAAGTCCATATTCCTTGGTGTTTTGAAAGCGATAGGTAATCCAAAATTAATAGTCTGCCATTGTTAACTTGCCTCCATGTCGTTCTAAACCAATTTGTCTTTTTTCTTCCGTGGAACTCAAATGGTGAATGCTTGAAGAATATCCTGGCTACTTTGAAAAGATTTTGAGTGAATAGCAACTTCAATTGCAGTGTGTTTCTCACACAAATCGATTATATCATGGCTTTGTAAGTCTTGAATTACTGGATTACTGGAGTAAGTTACTGGAACACAGCGCACAACTAGTATGTCCTTGTATGGAGTACTTTTACGATACCTTTATTCTGATTTTGGAGCCTGGCGGTCCCAACTTAATTTCATCTTTTGTGTTCCACTAAGTTTGGAATGACATTTTGGAACGAGTAAATAATGACAGACTTTTAATTTTGGGGTGAATCATCCCTTTAACACAAGCCTAAAAGTTTCCCCTTTGTGGTTCCCCAGCATCAACCACTTTACTCACTCCTCCTCGTATCCTTTCTCATTCCACCTTTTTCTCTTCCCCTAGAGTGCAAAGACGTAAATAAGGTGGCATATTGCCCATTGGTGCTGAAGTTCAAGTTCTGCAGTCGTGCGTACTTCAGGCAGATGTGCTGCAAGACGTGCCAAGGACACTGACCCTGCGGAGAGAAGCAGAGACAGATGCTGCAACAAGGAAAGAGAGAGAAAACTGGCAGAGAGAAAAGCAGACCAGTGTTGGAGGAGTTAACACTGGGCATGGAGAAGGAAGCCTCTCTCTCTTGCTCATCAACACACACATAACTGCTTTTAGCCCTGTGGAACCCAAACCACTGCTCAGCACTGCGCTGACACCTGTTTTATTTTCACTTCTGTGAAGTGGGAATGTATAAAATGATCATTATTGTTGTTATTTTTATAATAATAATAATAATTGCTAATGGTTATTATTATTATCAATGTCTTTCTGTTGTTATAATCCAAAGTGCTGGACACAACACTCACAGAAGAAACACGGCAGAGGTTTACTTCAAGGTGCCCATCTACAGGAGTTTGGGATGTTGGTATATCCCCTTGTCTCACATAAACACTCCTCCCACGGTTCTGTTGGCAACTCTGCATTCAGAGGAATTCGAAACGATGACGATTACTCACTCTGGCAGCATCAGAGCAATTGGAAGTCATTTGTTTTCAATAAGAGTTGGCGATTTGAAGCAACATGAGCATCAGAAGACTGAACAGGACCAACAATGGGAGTGCGAACACGGCCATTCACGTGATCTGCCACATGATAGGAACGTTTCCAAACAATGGACAGGACAGCGACTTGGTGACATGAACGCCTCTTTAGGGTATAAAAAATGTTCACATTTTCCACCCAAATGATACTTTCCACCCCTAAAAACAAATAGGTATAGATCAGGGGTAGCCAACCCTTCTCTTGGAGTGCTACATTTCAGCAGACTTAGTTTCAACACACCTGCCTGTAATTTTATCTAAACTCTGCAGGATGGTAGCCCTCAACAAGCAGGGTTGGCTACCCCTGGTGGAGATTGAATTGACCTTTGATTTAAAAAATATAGACTAGGAGTGTCCAATCCTGCTCCGTCCTGGAGGGCCACTGTCCTACAGAGTTTAACTCCAACCTAAACTTTTTTGGAAGTTTCTATGTACATTTACTCACTTGGCAGACACTTTTATCCAGAGTGACTTGCATTGAATTCAAGGACTACAACCCTTGACCTCGAAGTTGTTAGAAGTTGAGCTCTACCAGTTGAGGAGCTTCTAAACTTGACAGCCCTAGTTGTTACACTTTTGACAATTACTTTCTAAAATAACATTGAGACCCAAGGGCCAAAGACAAACAGGGTAGTGTGATTGGGTGCTGAATTTGTGCAGGAGAAATCTCAATTAGAGCTTCAGAGTCCAGATGTTCAGTTGTGCTAGTCACCTGTTTTACTGAGCGGAATCACATGACCACATGCCAAATAATTCCACCATTGTCTGACACTCGAACAAGGCCTGAAAATCAGATTAGTTCCAAAGGGACGTTTCTACTATTGTGTCTCTAGAATTATTGTGGACACCAGAGAGACATTAATTGCGATTCTGACGTGATTCTGCTTTATGGATCCGTATTTTGCTTTAAATTCTGGGGTTCTGACATCTATGCGTCTGTTCCGGGGCCCGTCGTGTTCCAGACGCAATAATTCTCACATAAAATGTGTGCTGCAGCCACAATCCGCCACATTATCAGCAGTATACACAGACAATTCATCAGTATGGGGATGACTTGCTTGGATATCTCCTGGTCTGTGACACTGATGCATTATTAGAGTTAAGTGAAGGGCCAGTGCCTGGGTAACCTGCCAGATTCCGCAGATCCGGTTTGCCATCGACTACCTCCAAAACACCTCCTCTTCCTCCTTTCCTGAGATTACAGTGCTTCCAGCCCAAACTCTTAAACCCTCCACACTCAATGGTGCTTTTCTTCCCTCAGTGGACTGTTTGTTCCACTGCCCTTCTTCCAATCATCTTTTGAGTGGGCGGCTCTTCTGGCCCCGTGGTGCTATAAGACCTTGATGCATTCTAGAGTATGCGGTCTAAGCAAATGACAGAAAACCAAGAATACATTAGCTCTGTTCCAAATTCTAGTGAGCTTCCTACCTAGACCAGCTTTTTAAGGCATCATAGGTACGTTCCTGATGTGAAGACTGTTCCAAAAAGTTAGCAGTTCCTTTTTATGACACTTTTAGGCAGAATAGCATATTTCCTTTGCAAAGGCAATACCAGAATGCATTGTGTTGATCTCAATGTAAAACATTCTAGATTGCAGACTAAGTGAGAAATATAAATATTTGACTTAATACTGAAGAGTATGAAAAATATATAAAAATACAATTGAACTCAGTACTTATGTGCTGTGCATTTTTATGCTTTTTGGACTATTACGCATTAACTTTGCAACATGCTAACATTAAACTCTACTGGAATCAATTGTGAATCAAGTTTCCTGTGCACTTTACGAATGCTATTTATGTGGCACAGTAGCAAACCGTGACCCTTGGCCCTCTCACCAGCTTCCCTCATCGGGAAAAAAGTAAACTCGGCCTAAAATCATCCTAGCTTACTGTGTCCTTTTCTATAATACTGCATGTTACCTTTGACAAGAAATGCCACAAGCAAACAGAATATAGCGAATAGCGCCAGCTATTTTATAAGCAGGGTTTTTTTCGATCGTGTTCCTCACAGCAGGCGAAACGCATAATACACAGTGATAACAAGCCCCACATATTAAAAGGGACTATATGATTGGTCGATTTTCCTGTCAATTGAAATTCGTCTCTCATTGACTCGCTAAGACATAGACAGAAAGGCAGCTCCCTGAGTTTTGGAACAGAGCTTTAGCATATTTTTCTGTTTTTCTTCCTTTCTGTTCTTTTACCCCACACTGGTTTAAGATCCTAAGTTGACATTCCACCAACTATATGTTGCAGTTTTCCACCATCCATGACTGAGTGACTTTACCCTGCTCTCTAGCCAAGGGAACATCAAATTATAAAGCACTGGGGGACCTCAATCGTAGATCTCACCTTTGTTATGGGACACAATTGATTATTGAAGTTTTGAGGAATTATGGGACCGTTTTGTGTTTTTAAGCATACAACCATTTTACTTTTGCTGCTGCTACTCTTTTGTAGCCACAAACAACATTAATTGGATATGTATTGTTATGAAATGTTTAAACTGGGATTATTCAAGAGTGAACCTTGAACAGTGGAACTGTAGGCCCAACATGCTGAGCATCCAGATATTGTGCTTGGTAAAATCCTAAGGCTTGAAGTACAAGTTTACTGGCTTTGGGACACGGACTCTCAATAACACACTCAATGAAACTGGTACTGATCGCTGTGAACTTGTGTCTTTGAATGTCACATTGTTTAACCTGTACCTATAGAAGAGTTTTGCATTTTTGTGAATAGTTGCTTACATTTTATATTCAGTATTATTAATGTTGGTACACTGTTACTAATTTTTTTCATTTGTAAATTATATGCTAATTTATTGCCATGTGTCACTTGTCTTATGTATGTTTCACTGCATGCAAACCAAACTCTAGTCTAGTGAAAACAATGCAGTGGAATAACACCCTTCACGATCTTGTTTTAGTAAAATGTGAGTTTGAATGTGTCTTTTTTACTACTAGGGCGCTCTTAAAATATGTCAGAATGCTTTTGTGTGAGTCAGTGAGTTTGAGTGTGCGTATGTCGGTATGGTATTACTGCACTGTTTCTCGAGGGCCAGTGCTCACAAAAATAATAATTATAATAAATAATGGTAAATGGTGTCAAAGGGTAAGCAAAAAAATATATTAACTTTAACATTCTCAGTCCTTTGGCTTGTACCCTTGGTGAATCCTACAACATGTAATGGGTCCTGAATAAAATGACTTTAAAAGGGTTGTGTTTGCTTAGATGTTCTTTCCTGTGGTCTCCCACAAATCCCTAGTAATTCTAAATGAGTTTACTACCGGAGAACAACAGGCTCATTCATTAAAGGGATAATTCTCCCAAAAAGGAAAATTCTGTCATCATTTACTCACCCTCATGTTGTTCCAAACCCAAATTGCTTTCTTTATGCTGTCGAACACACAAGAAGATATTGCTGAATGTCCAGAGTGTTCTGAATCTTTACTGACTTTTTTTCTTTAAACCTTTCTTTTAAGTCGTCTACTTCTGAATGGCTATCTGTGGATAAAGTTGCTATTGTTTGCATAGCATGTCGTTACGGCAACTACCTGCTAACAGGGCTGTGCTAACAAGCCAAACCTTGACCACCTGAGGGAGACGGACTGGATTATTTTCTTTGCATTGCTTTATGGGATTGTATGCTTGCTGCTGAGTAATTTGCTCCGATCTATGGCTCCGATTTCCACATCCAGCGACTTCTCTGATTGGAAGATCTCTCTTGTTAGGATCATGGGTAGTGTAGTTCTTCACTGGGAATTCAAATGTGACACTACAGAACAAATCAAACATGACACTCAACAGGAACATTTATCATCACTTATTAAAAATCCTTTTGAATACTTGATTCTGATTGGTCAGACTGACCATCTAGGTGACTGGCTACGTTCACACTGCAGGCTGAAACGACCCAATTTCGATTTTTTTGCCCCTATGCGACCTGTATCTGATCTTTTCATGACAGTCTGAACGACACAGATCCGATCTTTTCAAATGCGACCCAGGCCACTTGGGTATGTGGTCCAAATCCGATACGTATCCGATTTTTTCAAATGCGACTTCAATCTGAAAGGCCAGGTCACATGTATCCGACCCACACGTCATTGATATGCGACAAACGTCATAATTCTGCGTTGAAGTGAAACAACAAGTGATGTCGTTGACCGTTGAGTACTCTTCAGCGCATGCGGGCCACTTCATTTCACGTTCACACAGGAGATCACAAAAGGTCGCATTTAATTGGAAATGTGAATGGCCTTGCAAAAAAATTAAATTTTTTCAAAAAATCGGAATTGAGCATTAAGCCCCTGCAGTGTGAACGCAGCCTAAGGGGCTGTTTACATGACAACGTTTTCAACTAAAACCTTTTATGCCTTTTAACAGCGTTTTGGGTGACTGAAAAAGCAAACTTTTGAAAAAAGTGCAAGTTTTTAAAAACAGTCTCATTGAAGACAACAAAAACGTGAATCTCTGAAGACGATGACGTCATGCACATGCATATTACGTGTTCAGTATATAGTGTTTTATTGCCATCTAATGGCCTGGCAGCAGAATACAGCGTTTTTAGTAGTTTTCGCGGATCCGTGTGAATGGGGATTGTTTTGACAATGGTCAAGTCATCCTCATTTATATAGCGCCTTTAACAACGCAGATTGTTTCAAAGCAGCTGTACAGAGATAAACATATAATTTAAGGTAACAGAGATTGGTTTAGTTTAATAGTGGTTCTTGAATAATGTTTTTTCCAGCTAAAGTTAGTTTTGATTGATTCACTTCCGTCTAAATGATCATTTGTTATTAAATTAAGGGCCGCTAAGACGACACCGTTCTCTCTAAACAGACATTAAACGTGAACCTGTGATAGACGCTGATGGCGTTCACATGCGCATTAAGAATTGATTCTATAGTTATGTACGTTTGAATATATGTGCGCAGGTTTGTAATTCCTTACAAACCATGCCTACACAAACTACTTGTCTATAAATTTTGATGCAGAATTTTATTTTATCTTATCACTTCGGGTAGGTACGCGAACCGAAAAATTCCACTAGGCTTTATCTGTAGAGTGGTATAGGGATCCTCCATAGGGAGAGGCTAGTTGGCACTTCAGCACTGCATTGTCATCGAGTCCAGCCGAAGGTCCTTCGTCAGATCTGGAAACGGCCTGGATCCGGCAGGCTGCGGCAAAACCTCGGGATAAACAAAGACACTAATATTAGCGTAGATGCCATTATTCTTATGATGTAACGAGTACATCAGGATTTAAGGGAAGTGTTCCCAGTTCCGGCTGACCTAATCTAAGCAGCCTAGTTTTGAATTATAAAAGTCTATAGAGTGTTATGTGAATGCTAGGTCAAAGAGATGTGTTTTTAGTCTAGCTTTGAACTGACAGACTGTGTCTGCTTCCCGGACAATGTTAGGAAGATTGTTCCAAAGTTTTGGTGCTAAATAGGAAAAGGATCTACCGCCAGCAGTCGATTTAGATATTCTAGGTATTATCAACTGGACAGAATTTTGAGATCGCAATAGACGTGAAGGACTATAATGTGTTAAGAGCTCGCTCAAGTACGGCGGAGCTAAACCATTTAGTGCTTTGTAAGTAATCAGCAATATTTTAAAATGTATACGATGTTTAATAGGGAGCCAATGCAGTGTTGACAGAACCGGGCTAATATGGTCATACTTCCTGGTTCTGGTAAGAACTCTAGCGGCTGCGTTTTGAACTAGCTGTAGTTTGTTTATTAAGCGTGCAGGGCAACCACCTAGCAGAGCATTACAATAATCTAGCCTTGATGTCATGAAGGCATGAACTAATTGTTCCGCATTTGTCAATGAGAGCATATGGCGTAATTTAGATATATTTTTAAGATGGAAAAATGCGGTTTTACAGACACTAGACACGTGACTTTCAAATGAAAGATTGGTATCAAAGAGCACACCCAGAGTTTCATTAGGTTTGGAAGAAATATAGAGCTGAGTATCATCAGCATAACAGTGAAAGCTAATTCCATGTTTCCTAATGATATCTCCTAAAGGTTGCATATACAGAGTAAAAAGCAGCAGTCCGAGAACTGAGCCTTGTGGTACGCCATACTGAACTTGTGATCGATAAGACATCTCTTCATTTACTGCTACAAACTGATAGCGGTCAGATAAATATGATTTAAACCATGCTAATGCAATTCCACTAATGCCAACATAGTTTTCTAGTCTATCTAAGAGAATGTTGTGGTCAATGGTGTCAAATGCAGCACTAAGATCAAGTAACACTAATAGAGAGATACAACCATGATCGGATGATAAGAGCAAATCATTTGTGACTCTAATGAGAGCAGTCTCAGTGCTACGGTGCGGTCTAAATCCTGACTGGAAATCCTCGCAGATATAATTTCTTTCAAGAAAGGAACATAGCTGTGAGGATACTGCTTTTTCTAATATCTTTGATAGAAAAGGTAGATTTGAGATCGGCCTGTAACTGACTAATTCTGTAGGATCAAGTTGCGTTTTTTTAACAAGCGGTTTAATCATAGCCAGCTTAAAGGTTTTTGGTACGTATCCTAGAGACAAAGACGAATTAATGATGTTAAGAAGAGGATCTATGACTTCTGGAAGCATCTCTTTCAATAGTTTAGTCGGTATAGGGTCTAACATACATGTTGTCGATTTAGATGATTTAACGAGTTTGCAAAATTCTTCCTCTCCTATAGCAACAAATGAATCAATTTTTTCCTCAGGGAGACTACACTGCACTGTCTGATGCGATACTGTAGTAGACGGTTGCATAGTTATAATTTTGTCCCTAATATTATCAATCTTATAAGTGAAGTAGTTTATAAAGTCATTACTGCTGTGTTTCTTGGAAACTTCTGGGCTTGAAGCTTTCTTTTTCGTTAGTGTAGCCACTTTTTCAAATAAATACCTAGGATTATGTTTATTTTTTTCTAATAGGGTTGAAAAATAAGCAGATCTAGCAGCTTTTAAAGCCTCTCTGTAAGCAATCGAGCTCTCCCTTCCATGCAATCCGAAATACCTCTAGTTTTGTTTTCTTCCAGTTGCGCTCCATTTTTCTGGCTGCTCTCTTAAGGGCCCGGGTGTGCTCGTTGTACCACGGCGTTGGACTATTTTCTTTAATCTTCTTTAAGCGCAACGGAGCAACTGTGTCTAAAGTGCTGGAAAGGAGAGAGTTAAAAGTTTCTATTGCAATATCTAGTTCTGCTAAGCTATCTGGGATGCTGAGATGATGAAACTGATTAGGAAGATTATTGATAAAGCAATCTTTAGTGGCAGAAGTGATAGGTCTAACATATTTGTAACACGGAGTCGGCTTTGCAGCCTTGGCTAAAAGTAATTTACATGAGACTAGATAATGATCTGAGATGTCGTCGCTCTGCTGCAGAATTTCAACAGCATCAACATCTATTCCATGTGATAATATTAGATCTAGAGTATGATTACGACAATGAGTAGGTCCTGACACGTGTTGTCTAACTCCAATAGAGTTAAGAATGTCTTTAAATGCCAATCCCAATGCATCTTTTTCATTATCTACATGTATATTAAAATCACCAACGATTAGAACTTTATCTGCAGTCAATACTAATTCTGATAGAAAGTCAGCAAATTCTTTGATAAAGTCTTTATGATGCCCTGGTGGCCTGTATACAGTTGCCAGCAGAATTCTCAAACTTGATTTATCGTTTACATTATATGATCGGGGCAGATCTTCTGTCGGATAACATCTCCAAGATGTTAAATACCATTTGACTAGTAACCAAAAATCCAAATCACAGTCTCTACTGCACCAATTTAATTGATATTAATACTAGTGTAGAACATTGCATAGAAACTGTGTCTATTCCTCGTTTACTAAGATCAAATAATAAATCTACTGCAGGATCTAGAAAAAATCTAATTGTTATTAAAACAAAAAATCTCGCTATTAGTGAACAAAAACAATTTCTAAAGCTAGGTCTTCTAAACATTAGATCGCTCACACCTAAGGCGGTTATTGTAAATGAAATGGTCACAGATAATAATTTCGATGTTCTGTGCCTTACTGAAACCTGGCTTAAACCAAATGATTATTTCGGTCTAAATGAGTCTACTCCGCCAGGATACTGTTATAAGCATGAGCCCCGTCTGATCGGTCGTGGCGGCGGTGTTGCAACAATCTACAGAGATATCCTGAATGTTACTAAGAAAACTCGTCATAGGTTTAATTCGTTTGAAGTACTTGTGCTAAATGTTACGCTCTTAGATGTAAGAAAAAAATCCCTATTATCTCTAGCATTGGCTACCGTATATAGACCTCCAGGGCCTTACGCCAATTTCCTAAAAGAGTTTGCTGACTTTCTATCAGATCTTTTGGTCAACGTCGATAAAGCATTAATTGTTGGAGATTTTAACATACACGTAGATAATTTAAATGATGCGTTAGGGGCTGCGTTTACAGATTTATTAAACTCCTTCGGGGTCAAGCAAAACGTCACCGGACCAACTCATCGTCTTAATCATACACTCGATTTAATTATATCATATGGAACCAATCCAACCGATATAGATATTGTTCCACAAAGTGATGATGTCACTGACCATTACTTGGTAACTTGCATATTACGCACTGCTGTAATATGTCATGCTGCGCCACGTTATCGACCAGGTAGAACAATTCGTCCATCCACCATAGATCATTTCTCAAATAGCTTATCTGATCTGTCTCAGCTGCTGTCTGAACCCAAACAAACAGATGAATTAGACGAACTAACTAGCACTATGAGCACCATTCTCTCTAGAACATTGGATATTGTTGCACCCATTAGATTAAAAAAGGTCAGAGAAAAAAGTATAGCACCATGGTACAATAATACTACGTATGTTTTAAAGAGAGAAATCCGTAATTTAGAGCGTAAATGGAAAAAAACTAATTTAGAGGTCTTTAGAATCGCGTGGAAAGACAGTATGTCACTTTATAAAAAGGCACTTAAAACGGCCAGGGCTGAGCACCTCAGCAAATTAATAGAAAACAACCGAAATAATCCAAGGTTTTTATTTAATACCGTGGCTAGACTAACAAATAAACAGACGTCGTCTGAACAAAATACCTCGTTACAGTTTAGTAGTAATGATTTCATGAACTTCTTCACCGAGAAAATTGAAAGCATCAGAATCAAAATCGTAAACGTTCGATCTTTGCTCGCGCCTTATAATTCGGCCGCAATTATCACCCCGCAAGAACAATTACAATGCTTTACAACCATAGAACAAAAAGAGTTAAATAAACTTATCACTTCATCTAAAACAACAACATGTTTATTAGATCCTATACCAACTGAACTACTGAAAGAAGTGTTACCTGTAGTGGAAGAGCCTCTTCTCAATATTATTAACTCATCTTTATCTTTAGGTCATGTTCCAAGAACGTTCAAGCTGGCAGTTATAAAACCTCTTATTAAGAAACCACAATTAGATCCAAATAATCTAGCAAATTACAGACCCATTTCGAATCTTCCATTTATGTCAAAAATATTAGAAAAAGTAGTGTCCGCTCAACTCGGCTCTTTCTTGCAAGAAAACGACATCTATGAAAAGTTTCAGTCTGGATTCAGGCCACATCATAGCACTGAAACTGCGCTTGTTAGAATCACAAATGATTTACTTTTAGCTTCGGACCAAGGCTGTATCTCAGTACTAGTTTTACTTGATCTTAGTGCTGCGTTCGATACTATAGATCACACAATACTCTTAGATCGACTACAAAATTACACTGGTGTTCAAGGACAAGCATTAAGCTGGTTCAGGTCATACTTATCTGACCGCTACCATTTCGTCTACTTAAATGGAGAAAAATCGATTATAACTTCGGCAAACTATGGAGTGCCGCAGGGATCTGTGTTAGGCCCTTTATTATTCTCAATATATATGCTGCCACTTGGTAATATTCTAAGGAAACATGGAATTAGTTTCCATTGTTATGCTGATGACACTCAAATATATATTTCCTCACGGCCAGATGAATACGCTAAATTATCCAAATTGACAGATTGTGTTAAAGATATAAAAGATTGGATGACGCATAATTTTCTTTTATTAAATCCAGACAAGACAGAGGTAATACTTATCGGTTCTAAAAACCATCCACAAAACCTTTCACAGCACGACTTTAACATAGTAGGATGCCCTTTTACTCTATCCGCTACAGTAAAAGACCTGGGTGTTACATTAGACTGCAACCTGTCTTTTGAAAAGCATATTTCATATGTTACAAAAACAGCCTTTTTCCACCTTAGAAACATTGCTAAGCTACGTAATATGCTATCAGTCTCTGATGCAGAAAAGTTAGTTCATGCATTCATGACCTCGAGACTAGATTACTGTAATGCTTTATTAGCTGGTTGTCCTGCATCTTCAATAAACAAGCTACAGTTAGTCCAAAATGCAGCCGCTAGAGTTCTTACTAGATCAAGAAAATATGATCATATAACACCGATTTTATCATCACTTCATTGGTTACCTATAAAGTTCCGTATTAATTACAAGGTATTGCTTTTGACCTATAAAGCTCTAAATGGTTTAGCTCCAGTCTATTTAACGGATCTTCTATCGCCTTACAATCCATCGCGCTCTTTAAGATCACTAGATTCGAGGTTTCTGGTCATTCCTAGGATATCCAGATCCACCAAAGGAGGCAGAGCATTTTCACATTTAGCTCCGAAGCTCTGGAATAGCCTTCCTGATATTGTTCGTTGCTCAGACTCGCTCTCCCAGTTTAAAACTAGACTGAAGACGCATCTATTTAGCCAGGCATTCATATAAATTTTTTATCTTACAGTTACTGTAAATTCGGCCTCTAGTTCATAAACGCCAGAGGAGAACTGGCCCCCGACTGAGCCTGGGTTCTCCCAAGGTTTTTTTTTCTCCATTGGGTCATCTGATGGGGTGTTAGGACACCATTAGGTCACTGGATGGAGTTTTTCGGTTCCTTGCCACTGTTGCCTTAGGCTTGCTCAGTTGGGGATATTCAAATTAATTAACCAATCATACCATTGATCAGCTCTACCAAACTTGGATGTCTTTTTTCCAGTAATAAACAAACATTAAGTTGTTTTGATTGATACTGTGAAGCAGCTTTGATACAATCTGTATTGTGAAAAGCGCTATATAAATATATTTGACTTGACTTGACTTGACTTATATATTTTTACATTAAGCACCAACACTTCAAAAGAAGTATATTTAAAACTAGATTTTTTAGTGGTTTTGAAAATATTACTATAAATTACAGCAACACCTCCCCCTTTGCCTTTCAGGCGAGGTTCATGTTTATAACAGTAATCATGGGGGGTGGACTCATTTAAAGTAATGTAATCGTTTGGTTTTAGCCAGGTTTCTGTCATACACAGCACATCTAGGTTATAATCTGAAATCATATCATTAACTATGAGCGCTTTTGAAGTAAGGAATCGAATATTCAGCAACCCAAGCTTTATTGTTTGCTCATCTGTATTATATCTATTTTTTATTTGTTGAATATCAATTATATTTTTAACCTTAGATCGGTTTGGACGTTTTTTGGATTTCCAAATTCGGGGAACAGACACAGTCTCTCTATGAGGATATCTAGGTGAAAGAGGCTCTATGTGATGGGATTTATCTGACCTTGGTGACGCGAGGCCGCTAGCAGACGGTCGGTTTAGCCAGTTGGTCTGCTTCCTGACCTGAGCCACAGATTGTCACGTTTTGTCTCTAAGACTATAAGCCAAATTACTAGAGAGAAGAGCAGCACCATCCCAGGAGGGATGAATACCATCTCTTTTCAACAGGTCAGGTTTGCCCCAAAAACTTTTCCAATTGTCTATGAATTCTATATTATTTTGCGGACACCACCTAGACAGCCAGCCATTGAGTGATGACAATCTGCTAACTATCTCATCACTCCTTCGAACAGGAAGGGGGCCAGAGCAGATTACAGTGCCTGACATCGTACTTGCGAGTTCAAACACCTCTTTAATATTAATTTTGGTGATCTCCGACTGGCGGAGTCGAACATCATTAGTGCCGACGTGAATAACAATCTTAAAGAATTTACGATTAGCATTAGCCAGCACTTTTAAATTTGCTTTGATGTCAGGCGCTCTGGCTCCCGGCAAACATGTGACTATGTTGGCTGGTGTCCCTATTTTCACGTTCCGTGTGATCGAATCACCAATTACCAGGGCACAATCAACAGAATTCTCAGTGGGTGTTTCACTGAGCGGGGCAAATCGATTTGTTATGGCAATCGGAACGGAAGAGTGGTTTTTTTGATCCGCGACTAGAGCGATCTCTCAGTGTCACCCATTTGCCTTCCTGCACAGGCAATAATTCAGCCGGAACCGAATCATGTAAAGAGTTCACTATGCTAGGCGCATCCAAAATAGTATCTAAAGCTCTAGCACACTGACTATCCTCAATTAAAGTTTGGATGCATGTTTCTTATTCTGAAATCTTCTCCGTCAGCCTGACTGTCTCCTTGCATTTATCACATATAAACCCTATATTGCCGACGGGGAAGGCTATGCTAAACATGTAACATGAAGTGCAGGTGACAATAACAGGACAAGACATTACTCACCGTGTTTGTTGACTGATTCTTACTCACCTGGGCTTTTTATGAACTCAGAGGCGCGGGCGCGCGAGAGAAAAATAAATAAATAACTGAGCGCACGAGTGGCGCGTTAACAGGCTAGCGAGTTACTAGCGTGTTGTGCGAACAATAACGGAAGCTAGCGATGTCAGGTTAATCTGAGATGTTGTCTAAGCTGTATTTAGTAGTATAAACAACTAGAAATGGTTGTAAATTATGGTTCAAAACAGAAAGAAATACAAAGCTAATACGAGGCTTAGACGGAGCTTACAGCCTCGAAGCAAACTAAACACAGCAGGCAGCTAGGCAGACAGGAGCAATCGATCAGGAGGTCAGGCAATCGATCAGGAGGTCAGACGACAATGGTGTCGTCTGTACACAGAAAACTCAAAAGGAAAACGTTTTAAGCATATCATTGTGGTGTTAACGTAGGCCTACCCTAAAACTGGCACAACTTTTATGTCTCTCATATCATTCCGCTGACTCGTACTTGTTTCATACAGTAGGCTACAAACACAATGCCTCCATCTTGCATCTCAGTGAAAATTGTAGTGAAAATGACCTCAGAGGACAGTTAATATTACTTGTAATATTGTTAGTGTTCATCATGTTGCTCAGATGATAGTTTTGTACTTTGTAATGGACATTTCTATTTTTTTTTTTGGCAGAAGCTTTAATAACATAAAAGTAAAATTATAAAACATCTTAAATCAACATTTTATATCAGTGTATTTATCAATTTATTTGGTGGGTAGCCATGTAACAAGGGAGTTAATAAACAATATTGCAAGAATTACCATCTGATTGTACGTTGTTCCTTAATCTCGTATTTCAAAAAGGTTTAGGAAAGTATATGTTATGGTAAAAAGTTTCACTTTTTTTACTTCTGAAACCCAACTATTGCGCTATTTGAACACTTATGCCCTACTTGCCAATGCATAATGAATTACTAGCAGCTCTGTTTTGTCTAAAGCAACTGCTTTTGAATACCTGAAAAACTGCTTGGGCTTCTGTCTCGTTTACTTGGAAAAAGAGAGCGATTGAAACAGAGACTGAGAGAAGATTAAGAACGTCTTAGCAGCTGGCTGCAACTGTCAGCTACAATTCGGCTGTTTACATGTCGACTCTCAGCATAGCCACAACAAAGATGAAGCAAGACAGCAGAGACACTTGCCAAGAAACAATTCCATTCTTTATCTCTTTGTAAACTAAAGGGACAGGCTGAGATGTCAAACGAAATAATGATATAGTATAACAGCCCTATATATGCATGGAAGCCAAAAACGGTTAAGTTGAAGCCTTTATGTTACAACTCTATGTGGATGTCAACACATTTCAGTCGATGGCAACATCTTGTGAACAGCATTTGGTTTTGCGCCCCCAAGAGCCGAGCGTTCTCATTGTTAGCGTAAGGGGGATGTACATAAGGCAATGGTGATCAAAGACATGCTGATGACAAGATTGCACTCGCGTTTTTTACTTACCCAAAACAGATGTTTATCTTTGAAGTTTCTCAGAGAGGAACAAAGGCTTTGTTTACTGTGGAGAGGCTGAGCGTTTGCCTGAAAGTGCCTGACCTCGGGGGGTATGGTTTAATGCTGTCCCTATGTGGTCTAAATGTAGATTAACCAGTGAGTCATGATCACTGATCACTTCTTCATGATAGAGTGTTGAGGACGACAGACAAAACCAGCCTTCTGTATCACACTTATAATATTTGTACATCGGGATTATTACAGATTAGGCAGAATAAACAAGCTTTCAGTTCTGGCACACGTGCTGAAGACTATAACAGTGACAAATAACAATAGCTGTGTTCAAAAACTTAGTGAGCTGCCTACCTAAATTTAAGGTAGGGGTTCTTAACTCTAGCCCACAAGATCCGCTGTCCAGAAGAGTTTTGCTCCGACTCTAATCAAACACACCTGAACAAGCTAATCGACACCTTCAGGATTATTAGAAAGCTATAGGTAGGTGAGTTCCATCAGGATTGGAGCTAAAAAGAAAAGTGGATCTTGAGGGCCAGAGTTGAGAACCCCTGATTTAAGGTGTGTACCTGGCTGTCCGAAATAGCATAGTCTCCTGAGTAGTCTCCTTAATTATTTTAAATAAGTAACTACTCCACGACCGCTAAAAAAGTATGTTCTATATAGTATGAGTGTGTGTAGTATGAATGTAATCTGGATGTATTTGCAATGTTGTTATTATCCTGTGACCTACCAGCGTCAGTTGCGTCGCTTCACTGCCATTCATATATCCTGTCCCCCGACCTCATGGGATAGTGAAGTGTCCATCGTATCCACAATCCAGAATCTCACCGGAAATAGCAGGTCATCTGAGGACTTTTTGTCGACTCTTTTATGAGCACTGTGAATTCGGACATACTACTTTTGTCACATACTGTTTTTTAACCTACTATTTAGTAGGGAAGTATGCGATTTTGGATCCAGCCATACCTTGTTTTGGCCTAAGATAAGAAAATCCCAGAATGCCATTCTGCCAATGAGCTAAGTAGAAATTGACATATTGCTTTCAAATACTGTGTTACTCAAAACAATAGCATTGATAAAAATGGTCCAATTTAATTATATTTTACCCAATTTGTGTGTGGTGTGTATTTTTGTGCACATTAGTATATTGTGTCGTTAGCTTAGCAACATGTTAATTGTATTGGAATCACTTGAAATGAATCTCCTGTACACTTCACATGGAAAAACTTAATTTACGTAACGCCAGGAGTCTCAGCCTATGAAGAATTCCAATTCAGTAATTTGTGAGGTTTTCATTTTATGTAGGTTGCTCAGCATGCTAAATTAAAAGTCAGTTTTAAGGTGTGACACATCAAGCCAACAAAGAACTAGCATTGCCAAAACTAGACTGTGTTGTCGCCTCGCATCGCCTGCATCCGAGTCAAAAAGTTACGCTTGAACCCACCGCAAAAACTACAGCCAATGGCCAATCAACACGTACATTATGTTCCTGCATGAGAGGAAATAACAGCAGGTGCCAGGAGTCTTTTTCTGTCATTCAAAAAGGGAAATCAGAACCAGTGCCAAAGGTGCAACACACACCATCAATTTAGGATTCTACTGATCTAGCTTTGTATCCATTACAGGCAGAGAGAAAATATCAGCACAAGTGCTTTCCAAGAAGAGGGGCTTCACTGAGGTGGGAACTCATTAGTACATCATAGGCAGTTTTGATAAAAAGGTGTGAATGAGAACCAGAAAGTACCAACCCAATGAGGATTCTTCTTTAAATAGACAGTTAATTATAGAGACTGATAACATATATTAGCATTATTCATAATGGGACATAAAATGTGTGAGTTCATCCAAAAATGGACACTGTCATCATTTACTCACCTTCAAGTCGTTTCATACATATAACATGAATTTCTTTCTTCTGTGGGACACAAAAGAAGATATTTTTTGTCCAAACTATTAATAAAAAGTCAATAGGGTTGAAATGCTTTGTTCTGGACCCCACTGACTTTTTTTTACTGTTTAGACAAAAATAGTTAAAACAAATAAATTTAGTGTTCTGCAGTGCATAAAAGGAAGTCATACAACAGGAATGCAATGAGGGTATTATATAACAAATTATGACAGAATTTTCATTTTTGGGTGAACTATCGCTTTAAGTTGTCCTGTCTTTTTTTCCTTTAGCTCGACAGATGCTATCGGCATCATGCTGGTGTCCCAATGATGTCAATCAAGTCAAGTCACCTTCATTTATATAGCGCTTTTAACAATATAGATTACAGTGATAATAGGAAATTACAGTAACAGAGATTGTTTTGGCTTTATAGCAGCTCTAGAATAAAGTTATTGTTCAGCTAAAGTCAGTTTTGATTGATTGATTCACTTCCGTTGCAAAGATCATTAGTTATTAACTTGGGGGCCGCTTACTCGACACCATTCTAAAACACTCAACGCGCTCCGGCCCGCTCATCCGCACAACAACAGTGCCTGGTGGCTCGAGAACGCAAATCCTGCGTTCCAATGTGCAAATAGATTCCAATGTGCAAGCCTTGAAAATTTTAGAAAAAAAAGTTATCACTGCGCAAACCTCAAAAACGCAAACTGGCGAAAACGCAGACGGCGGCACATACGCATCACGTGTTAAGTCTATAGGTATGCGCGTTTGAATATATATGTGCGCAGGCGTGTAGTCCTTCTTTACAAACCCTCAACAAATTACCTGTCTGGCCTTAACATTTTATAATAAAGAATTATGTATCGCTTCCGTGTAGCTTCAGGACTGCGTTGTCTTCGTGTCCAGGCACAGGTCCTTCATCAGATCCAGATACGGCATGGATCTGGTGGACTGTGGTAAATCTCGGGATAAACAGAGAGACTAATATTAGCGTAGACACCATCCTTCTTAAGATGTAACGAGTACGTCAGGATTTATGGGAACTGTTCCCAGTTCCGGCTGACCTAATCTATGCAGCCTAATATTGAATTATAGAAGTCTATAATATGTTACAGAATGTGTATGCTAGGTCAAAGAGATGTGTTTTTATTCTAGATTTGAACTGACAGAGTGTGTCTGCTTCCCGGACAATGTTATTCAAGAAAGATACACAGTGCTGTAACTTCCACAAATCCAGATCCACATGGGGTCACGTGCACTTGTAAGCACTAAATGGCACATGGGAACATGTCTGGGACCCTTTTAGAGAATTACGGTAGATGTGCTTCAAAGAATTTTGGTTCTACTTGAACAACAGTTTTCCAGATAAATCACACAGAGCTGTTTTTTATCTGTGGCACCAAAAAGCCCTGAGCTCATGTAGTCTGCTTCTGTAAAGAGATACAGGGGCAGATATGACGTGGGGGGGAAAACCAAGACTATACTGTAGCTTCATGATCTACAAGGCTTCAGCTGTTAATGAATCAGATGCACTAGAAGCTGATATGATGAGGTGTGGGAAATAACAGCCAAATGAAAAACAGCTCTTCGCCAGGAACAAGAATCGCCAGCCAGGTTTCTCAGACCCATTAAGAGCATCTCAAGTGTTCTGACAGAACTTGGTTTGAACAAACAAGCTTCCACCAACACCTCAGATGGTGTTGCTGGAGACACAGCACCCATGCTGGAGGCATGTCATGGAGGAATTTTGCCCTGAGGTTGGAGGGTCATATCATCAGCAACTGCTATCTGCTGAGCTCCTTCCAGAGGCTCTCCCAGGTTCGGATCCCAGCTCTTTTCCCACAGCTGACTGCCATATTGCAGCACTTTAGAGAAGATCAAAGCCAAATGTCTACTGAGCTGACAAGCTGGACAGCATCAGTCTTGCTTCACATTAACAGAGCATGTTCTTACCTTGCTTTTTCAACATACACTGGGAAACTCCATTTCATAGGTGGGACAAAAAAGTTCAGCAATCTAGTTAAAGGGATAGTTCACCTAAAAATGAAAAATCAGACCATTTTACTCATGGTTTCAAACTAATATTGAACACAAAAGTACAATTCATAGTTATGTCTGTTAAGCTCTAACAGAACAAAATTAGACCATATTACTATATTCCAATTCACAAACCATGTAATTATTCAATTATAGGTCCTTTCACTCCAAGAACGATAACTATAATTGTAATACTATGAGAATAGGGAAGTCTACACAACAAATTTAAGAGTATCGAAACAGAGAAACAATATTGTTGGAATTACTTTCAGAACTTTTTTTTCTAACTGATAAATGATAAAAACTTTGACAACCAGAATCCATCTGACTGCAAGACCTCAAGCATTTAAAGTGCTAGATGTTATAACTGCAAAATGCACATATAATGAACAAAATGTTATTGTCTGTTGGTGTGGATGCTATTGTAGTTGTGAGTATTGTTATATCTGTACTTATCGCTCTTGGTGTCAATGGCCTCAACAGTCCCCTCTGCCAGAGATCAAAAATTAAATTTGCTGCTTAAATGGCACAAGTATGGTTGATTTGTAGGGTTGGAAATTAATAAAGGCTTGGGATAAAAATGCAACCAAAACGAACAAAAATACCCGCAATCTAACAATCACAACTGAAATCCATTGGAAAGTACTTTAGGTAATCAAAGCTTCAAGTACTGATGACAAAGACACACGGATCCGCGAAAACAACTAAAAACGCTGTATTATGTTTGCCAGGCCAGTAGTTGAAGAGGTCAGAATTAGAATTATTTGGCAATGATAGAATTTGGCGTATGTAAACAAAGCTCCAACAAAGCCACAGAAGAACCGGTGCATGTCTGAACAACACGCAGAGGTGTTTTGTAGATGAATCCACATTTTTACCAAATCAGTTGAGTGAATGATTCAATAACCCATTCATGAAGACAGTAACTTGCTTAATCCTTGAGTGGATATTTTATATTTAAAATGTTAAAATGAAACATTAATTGTAAATGTAGTGTAAATGCATGCATGCCACCTCATTATTTTTAATTTAATTTAATTCTAAGTTTAAGAATTTGACATTTATTAAAGGTTCTTTTAATAAGGTTAGAAAATGTGTCTTTAAAAAATGCCCCTAGGAATGAAAGTAGGAAATTTAAACAAAAATCTATCTAATCACCTCTAATTGTCACTGCTGGATTGACTCCAATGCGTCTTGTGACCATTTATGTCAAATCTGACACGGCACAAGCAATGGAGCCTAAGTTGATTTGAGAGCTGCAAGTGGAATTAGATAGAGGAAGGTCTAGAGTCTAGACTGTTCTTGTCCATTCAATGAAAGTAAATGGTGACTATGACTGTTTGAATCCCATACAACTTGTGGACTTTATTTCAAGCCTTAGTTTAGTCATCTTTATTTATATAGCGCTTTATTCAATATAGATACAGTTTAGATTGTTTTGTGTGATGAAGACACCAAAATATTTGTCATTAATAACAGAAAATCTTGCCTTTAGGCCCAAGAACGATTACTATAAAGATACCTACATTATATTAACGTTCTCATCAGTGGAATATATTGTTTTGTTTATTCTAAGAGCGCTGCAATTTTGTTGTCTGCCACTTTAAATTCTCAAGCTATTTAAAGCAGGATGGATTCTGATTGGCTGTCAGTTTTTATTGTTCATAAAGCTGGGTAAAAATCATTCTGAAAGTATGATATTGTTTCTCTGTTCCGTTATCATTCTACTTGTGGTGTGGACTCTGCTATTCTTTTATATTTAGAGTGATGTTTAGAACTATATCTTTATTGTTATCAGTTTATCAGTAATACAGTTATTGTCCTTGGTGTGAATGACACTTTTCACTAAAAAATGTCTTTGTTTATGTACAGTTTGAAGTGCAGAATATTCCAGAATTAGAAAATCAGATGTATAGACTATTTTCATAATACATTTTTTGTATCCACCACTCACTTTCATTGTATGGAAAAGATCAGCCAACACATTCTGCTTGATCCTAACATGGCGAGATCCAAAAATGTACACATGTGCATTGGAACCATCAGCTGTACTCGCAGATAACCTTGATGTCTCTCATTTTTTGATGATATGTTTTACTGACTTTGAGAAGAGCGCAGGTAAGTAGATTAACTGTACTGCAAATCAATAACCAATCACTTAGCCTGAAAGACGCACGGTAAAAAAGGCCCGGAGAGGGTGAAGGACCCTAATGTCTTCACCTCTAAGCACATGCTGCTAATGGAACAAACGGGGACAGTATGAGATGAAGAGGACCTGTCTCCTGCACCCTCCTTACGCCGTTGTACTACTACTCTACTCTTCAAAAGTAGCTGAGGATTTCTGAGAAACATTTAGGCTATGCCATTCTGTACGTGTTATCACATTTGTAGGGTTGATTTCAGGGGTAAGTAAAGAGGATGGAGATCTCTGACTGATCTCTATTCCAGACTTGCATTGCAGTTATTTACCAAAATGCATTTTGGGTGGCCTTGCCTTGCCTTGCCTAAACAGGACGATAACAAAGGCAAGAGATACACTGAAGACGGATGCAAAGAAGAGAACTGACTGTCTTCAGAAAAGTTTTCATTCAGTCCGTCTGCTGCTTTTGTTTTGTGCAAGTGTGTCTTATGTAGTATAATTTCACAAATCTAAGGGCATGTTTACACAACAATTATATGCTTAAAACGAAGAAGTGTTTCCTTTTAATGTTCCGTGTACAAACAACTCCATTGTAAAAACGATCCCCATTCACACGGATCTGCTAAAACAACTAAAAATGCTGTATTCTGCTGCCAGGTCATTAGATGGCGATGAAACACAATAGACTGAACATGTAATAAGCATGTGCATGAAGTCATCATCTTCAGAGATTCGCGTTTTTGTTGTTAACATGTAGACCGTTTTTCAAAAACTTGCACTTTGATACCCGTTTACAAAAGTTTGCGTTTTCAGGCACCCAAAACGCCGTTGTTGTGTAGCCTAAATGAACGGCCAAAACGCATAAAAAGTTTACAGTGAGCAGTGTCTTGTAAACAGCCCTTAAAGTCAGACCATTCAGTTTTTGCTTTGAATCTTGAAATTACATCTAATTTAAATAAAAAAACAACTGCTCATGCTTCACGTGTGTAGAATCCTTGTTTGGGTCATGATTAAAATGCAGTGGTTGCCTTTAATTCCAAATGGCTACAGATATTTTTAGTTTAAGGCCAATTTGCCTATTATAGAGTAAATAAACAACAAATAAATTTGCTAAACCAAAAGGGGGGAAAGTAGCAATCAGGATCTGACAATTTGCTTGTAAAGAAAATCTGAATCAGCAATGAAAATTCATGATCGGTGCATCACTAAAAAAGGAGAAGGTAAAACAGACATGGCGTTCACAAACAAAATAGCCTTGAAAGCAGCTGTCTGAAATCGATAAACTGCTATGTGGGTGTAAATATGGGAGCTAAAGCATTTTAACAGGGACAGATTCTGGCCATCTCGTCTGTAACACAGTCTGCTCCTCCATTATCTTTTCGATCTCATCTCCATATCTCTTTTGTGGCTAGAAGCAACCCCTGTTCTGCACAACTCTTGTGTGTGAGATACATACACTCTTCATTTTCAGTCCTCCGTCAATTAAAAGAAGCATTTGCCACTTATTCCCTTACCTAGATCCAACAGACAGAAACGCACTATATGAAAGTATGCAAATGTAGATGGTCAAAGTTTTACCGCCACAGAATCTCCTTGTACTCATTGCATTATTGTGACAGTAACACACTCCAATACTCAAGGAGGCAATAGAGTTTCATTCAAATGTCTGCATGTCTGTCCCATTAAATCACATGAAACATGTTCATGTTGTTCCAAAATAAATGTTGTTTTTTTGGTTAAATTCCTGTTGGGCTGTTGTAAACACAAGCGCAACATTTTTTCACATTTTATTCTAAAACATAAAATACATCAGTAATACCCCCTTGTGTGTGTACTCCCAAGCTTTTTCTTGTCTTGAAAATGGCAGTTGTTAACAAGTGGCTAAATGGGACTACAGAGGTTAGCTGGGATGTTAAACATCAGCCGAACTGGTAAACTCATCTACTCACAGGTCCACTTTTACAGCCTTGTTGTTTATAATCACGCTCTTGGAAACTATTATACCTCGAACTTTAAGGGAAAATGTTTTTAAATGAAGAATGAAAAAGTTGCCTGAAACTTAATTGGGGTTATTTTGAAGTCATGCGACCATGACCATGTTTGATTATAGCTTCACGTTAGCTTTTTACTACGCTGCAACACCACTACTGAGGGTGTGTTCACACTTGGCATGTTTGGTTGGATTAAAACAAACCCTGTTGCGATTGCTCAGTTAGTGCGGTTTATCTGAATAAATGTGAACGCTGACATCTGAACCCTGGTGCCACCAAACTTTTTTTCTAGTCATAGTTGTTTCACAAATTTTTGTTTGTGTGTGACGGAGGGATTCCTGTCCATATGGAAAAGGTTTGCTAAAAACACCTGTGATTCTTACATGTTCCAACAGAGTATTGTAAGGGACATATATGCTGCAAAAACCACATATATAAATTGCATAATATGAATGTATTTTTAATCATATATATCCTACATACAACTAAAGCCATATAGATTTTCATGATGTAAAAACAGTGAAATAATGCTAATTTAATATGAATGTCTAGCATATCTCTTAAGACGTGTATCAGTATAAGGCTGTACTTCACTCATGTTCTTGCTCTTATCTTGTCCTAAGTGGAGCTCTATGCCTATAGTCAATCATGGTTATATACTGTATAATCAACCTTAAATGAAACCCCACATTTAAACTACACACACAAGCACACATTTTAATACAAAATGATTTATTAGATTGTATTCTACAAAATACAGTTGCATATTTTACATATCAATAGTTTTCATTTTAAATCCTGCATCACCAGATTTGATTTTCATTTGTGACACGTTTAGTATACAACAGTACTATTCTTAACCTATTAACTTAAAACTTTCCTAAATGTCGAAGTGATTCTTATGCATATCACCACCAGAGTTCATGTCAAATATACAAAAATATATTCCAGCCAATTTTCAACATTTTAATCAATTTTAATCGCGTGTTCATTACACGCAGAAGACAATATTCCTCCGCCCAGGCGAGCAACCACCAAGAAAAGGTGCTAACACCAATTCTCGCCCAGGACAACTGGAAGCTGCTGGGGACTGGAAGATGCTAGCTGATCTTGATCAACGGCTTATTTTTCCACCTGAGATTGCCACCACTAACCTCCGACCAGATATTGTTTTGTGGTCTGGATCAGCACGCATTGTTCAAATGATAGAGCTAACAGTGCAATGGGAGGATGCTGTAGATGAGGCATATGAGAGGAAGAAACTGCGGTATGCTCAGCTGGCCACTGAAGCAGAACAGCGAGGATGGAGAGTCCGGGTTTATCCAGTGGAAGTGGGTTGTCGAGGTTTTGTGGCATACTCCACAACCCGGTTCCTCAGAGACGTCGGATTCAGTGGCCAAGAGTTGCGTCGCACAGTAAAGAACTTATCTGAAGCAGCAGAGAGGAGCAGCAACTGGCTGTGGTTGAGACGGAAAGATTCTGGCTGGCTGTGTACAGGCCGCCATGCTACGGTTTAGAAAAAATCTTGAAAACTTGAAGAGTCTGTTTATTTGTATAGGTTGTATAGTATTTAAAGTCATTCCGTTCCTGTGTATATTGCGTGAATGACGGGTGGTTGGGCAGATATTGTGTTTTGCAGTAGGTGGTATGCCATACGGAACCGTTGCCACTGAAACTGCATATTAACGCACCAGTGGGGCTCGACAGCCTTAGTCAAACGGGTTGGCGCGTATGGTTGGGTTGCGGAGAGATTGTGAGATTGTGGTTAGGTCTCAGCAGCAGGAGGGATGTAGAGGTCAGTAAGCTGGGCTGAGTTGAGTGGGGGACGGAGGGGGGTGACTCTGGGACGCCAGAGTCACTGTCGAGCCCTCTTGAGGTGTCGTGGGCTAGTCGACGAAACACTGAGGACGGAAGGTGCCCACTTGAAAACCCTAGAGATGTCCCCTATTTGGCTCAATCCAGACGGTTGTCGTGCTGGTCCACTAGGGAGACCACACTGTAGTTGCAGCCGTTGTACTGACGCGCCAAGTACACTGCAGTCGTTAACGCCGGACAGAAGGGGAGTCACACCACCATATGGAAAGAAGCGTAAATGGGTGAAGCATAGTTTACTGTAAAGCTACGTCTTAGTGTTGCTTATCTTGGTGAAAGCCGAGTACAAATCAGCATGAAGTTTTAACATCTACTCTCGTGTAATGGAAATCATGGAACATATTTGACTCAACTTTGTTCATTTGCAATAATATGTTATGATTTGTTCAAAACAACAGGCCCTGACATTTCACAATTAATGTAAATACACAGTCTCACAATGTCATTGCTGTCAACTGCTCTTTCAAATCCTGTAGAAAATTAACAATGTCAGTGATATTTTGACAGTACATCCTCGAACCAGCTTCTGCACTGCACAATTTCCAAATTTGCCAACTGCATATAAGTGATGTTGGTCATCAAAACATGAAATCTGTATGAAACACAAACAAATGACACAAAATGTGTATAAATCTGACTTTAATTTGACAACCATATGATTCAATATAAGAACTTTAAATGATTTTTATATGAATATCAGTTATTTTCTACAAAACCATACACCATTGCATACTTTTGTCATGTAAAACTCATATAAGACTTACAGTATGTATGTGTGCTATTTAGTATGAAAGTGGCTATAATCGGTCTGATTTTGTATAGGACATGTATTGGGCTTACATTAAACACAGAAGGTAATTCTGGCCGATTTAAGTAAGGAAGATATATGGTTGCTGTAGGCTATATGAACCATGCAGGTTTTTTTCATGTGTGCTGCTCATGTTTTTACTCCTTTTCAGAGCCGGACAGTAACGGAGTAAATTTACTTGAGTACAGTACTTGAGTACAATTTTGAGGGATCTGTACTTTACTCGAGTATCATTTTTGGGGATTACTCATGACTTTACTCAAGTACATTTGAGAGGCAAATATTGTACTCTTTACTCCACTACATTTCTATCCATAACCGTGAGTACCCGTTACTTCTTAAAAAAAAAAAAAATCTCGGAAACCCTCAATTTGTTGTTTCCCTCTCAAACGTGATTGGATTGTGCAGGCGACACTGATTGGGACAGCCTATCAGCAAATCACCTTCAGCTATGAAATGACGCCAAAGTAAACTCCATGGTCAGATTTATGTGGGTTCAAATGTGGGTGCAAAAAATCCATTAAAACTCTAGCAGAGGTTTGTCAGAGCGTTGCCATTGTGCATTGCCTTATGGGCAAGTGAGAAATGTTAAATAAAGCAACATGGTAAAAAGATGAAAATGACTTGAATTAACTTTCAATTCCTTTTAGATTATCAAAGGTATTAACATGAACATTTTTCATAACTCCATGTAGGACGTTTCTGTACATAAAATCAATTCTTAATGCGCATGTGAACGCCATCAGCGTTTATCACAGGTTCAGTTTAAAGTCTGTTTAGAGAGAACGGTGTCATCTTAGTGGCCCCTAATTTAATAACAAATGATCATTTCGACGGAAGTGAATCAATCAAAACTAACTTTAGCTGGAAAATAACATTATTCAAGAACCGCTATAAAACCAAAACAATCCCTGTTACCTTAAATTATATGTTTATCTCTGAAAAGGCGCTTTGAAACAATCAACATTGTTAAAAGCGCTATATAAATGAAGATGACTTGACTTGACACTGTGGCAGTAGTAATGCAATATTTAGAAAATTTACTCTAGTACTCTTGATACTCAAGTACTTTTAAAAACAAGTACTTCAGTACTTTTACTTAAGTAGACATCTGACTGTAGTACTTGTACTTGAGTAAAATTTAGCAAGGGGTATCTGTACTTTTACTCAAGTAACGAAGCTGTGTTCTCTGTCCGCCTCTGCTCCTTTTACAAGCTCTTTACAAGTTCTCAGCTGGTCAAAATACCATCATATGTAGCTACGCACATACAGCGAGCGCATTTATCCCAGAAAACAGCATCTGTCGTGAAATAAACATAATAAAAAGCAGACCAATCAGGTTGTGAACGTGTCCCTATTCCTTTAGGTTTGATTTTAAAATGCCAAGGCGGGCGTAGGCCTACACTGTGCGATTTCAGCAAGGTTACCTACTTAAAAGTGAACGAGTAGATCGCATGCGATGTATAAATCAAAGCTCAGGATTTATGTGCTCACACTATACGGTCCGATCATCGAGCTGCGACTTGACTGCACACACGTGTGAAATATGCGCGATAAAGCTATATACGCCTATATACGATATCCAGAGATATTGTCAAAACAAGCATCAATTATCAATATCAAGATTATTTAGTATTTCCAATCTATGTATTAAATTATTATTAGTAGCCTATTATTATTATTGTTAGGTAAGGTAGGCTACTTTTATTATTTAATTGATAGGCTAATATATTATAATTAATTAGGCACGCAATAATTTCATGCATCACTGCATAATCAACGCAATGTGAGGATAATAAAATATTACATAGAAGCTTACTCCTCATTGAAAATTGTCTAAAACATTTAGGTCGATTACAATGAA
Organism: Gila orcuttii; assembly: GCA_026230005.1. Lineage (NCBI taxonomy): Eukaryota > Metazoa > Chordata > Actinopteri > Cypriniformes > Leuciscidae > Gila > Gila orcuttii. The sequence goes on along the minus strand of JAPDVR010000024.1, from coordinate 18,370,265 downwards.
TTATAGGCATATAATTAATTATTAACCGTCTATAATATGTCTGAACACTGCAATAATTAGTCATCAATGAAAATTAAAAGCAGCTTTATGTCAAAAACATTGTTTAAATTAATAAAAGTGGTACGGTGTAGGCTGGATACATCACAGGTGGCTTGGAAGACGTGGGTAATATATGGTTAATCCATTTTACAACGAACTAGCGGTAAGCAACAGTAATTTGTAGCTAGTTTGAACTACAGAACTTACAGATCTCCCTCTTTTCGTCTTTTTTTTAATTTTATGCTGCAGATGAATGCTTAACTTAAACTTCTGTTTTCGCGCAGGCGTAGTGAGGGAAAGAACACTGAGTTTAGGGCAATTGGTTCGTAGCTTTGCTTCAACTGTGCGATATAGTCACAAGGAACGACCAAACTTTCTGACATGCCAGAAATTCATCCGACCATCCGATTGCCTGTCGGGAGAGGTTAATCGCCTCTCGTTTCCCCCTGTACACTCCACGAACACTGCACGTCAAACGACAAAACTGAAAATCGTCGAGACCCGAAAAAGAGTCACAGAGTCAGAATTCAGCTCAAAATCGGACGAAAATCGCACAGAGTATGCCGGCCTTTATGCCTAGTTCACACACTACAGGATTTAAAGCCCGATTTGCAAGTTAACGAACTCGCCAACAGGTCGGGCTGTAATCGCGTGCAAATCCGCAGGTGATCTGTGCTTGCCAATCTTTGTGTGTGAAATACTACACAACGCATCAAAAACTCTCGCTGACACCTCACCGACACCAGACAAATATCTAGCATGCTAAATATCTGGAGCTGTCGGCCGACTCGATAGCCTTTGGTGTCACGTGTTGCGACGAGCAACAGCCAATGATCAGCTTGTTATCACATTACACAAGCCTTTTGTATTTGTAACCATCGTTGCCAAACCACAACACGAGCAGGCAGCTGCTTTTTCATTATAAACATGATTTACTCACCTCAACTCTCACTCCTGGCTGCCCGCGTGTGCTTATCCATCCTTTCACCCATATTCTTTTATTTTTCGGGTTTCATTGCGCAAACAACAACACGTGTTTTCGTGACAAAACGTGGGGGACCTGATAGAATCATTGGGTGACAGAGTTGTTGTTGTCAGATCGTATGTGTAACCCCCTGTTGCAGATCATTTACGTAGTGTCACGTAGTGTGAACACTACAACGACTTCAAGACTCCAGAGCAAGTCACGTAGTCTAAACAGCATAGCAATCTGCCGACGTTTAAAGTTGTGTAGTGTGAACTAGGCATAAGCGGACCAGGACTTTTTTTTTTTTTTTTTTGGTCCGGATCAAACGAACCAAGCAAACCGAAATACAAGTGTGAACAAACCCAGAATCTATTGTGAAGTCCGTTTCCTGATCAAATTACTTTTTTGTGTGTGAATAAGACGTGAATCAGTGTCATTAGCTGCATCAAGTCTGAACAAAAGGCTGTATCTGACATTTGACAAACCATACTTGTTGCATTACTAATATATAGTGTTAGTTTGCAAAAGAAACTGATCGTCCATTGTGAAAAAAAAGTCGCTGAGGAACCAAAGTGCTATTGAGCGGTGGTGCCCATCCCTAGACTAAACAATGAACTGGAGAAGACAGTTGAGAAGCACTGCTGGGGGCTGGATGTGCCTGAGTGAACATGAACAAAAATGTGTGGAGAAAAGCTGGCTGTGTACAAATTAAGGTGTTTCCTTCACAGCCAATAGCAGATAAGCAACCAGTTGTTTCCTGACCATCAGCCTTTGACCCGGGGCTCGGTCCACTGCGCGCAGACTTACATACCGCTGAGTCTTTTCTGCCCGAGATATGCATAGTATAACAAAGGCATTTCTCAATAAGCAAGCAATGTTTCATTGCTACCAAACTGCAGTGCTTTGCTTGTTGATAACAAACAAAAACAAAGACCTATAAGAAGTCTAGTTGTTTTTATTGATTGATCTCTAGTGCTCAATGGAAAGATGGCTTATGGAGACATCTAGAGTCCAGTACTTATACAAGCACCAGTTATGGTTCAGTTGTCCATCTGGAGCAATCTGGGCAACATTGTCAAGACAATGTCAATGTATGACTTTCTGTCTTCAGCACAACACAAAACAAGTGAAGAACCGTTTCTGTGCAATGAAAGAGAATGGGGTCCAAAAGAACACTGGGTCACACTATGTACTTACATCAAAGAAAAAATGAACAATGTACTTACAGTATTGTGTTCATGTTGTTTTGCAAAACACTTGCGCTGCTATTGAGCTGAGATATGGTTAAAGTTAGAAATAGGTTGGGTGTTATGGGTAGGTTAGCGACACAAGTCGACGGTCGGGCTGTCGTTGACCATCGGTCGGCCTCGTTTTTGCTGTGTTATGCACCGTTGGCTCTATTTTTGGCTGATTGAGCATGTTGAATCAGCGTCCATTGGGGGTAGAGAGAACTCTGATTGGATGTTCAGTTTAGCGTACGAATCAGTGCACGAGAATAAAAGCAAAAGTGATGAAAGCGAGCAAAGAAGTCAAGATAGTACAGCCAAAAGGCTGTTCTAATTTTACATTATCTAAGTTTTCCAATGTGCAAATATTTTCATAACATGAGCCGCCTGGAATGAAGAAAGTGGTCAGCATGATTGATATTGAAAATGGTAAGCTCTGTTTTAAACTACTGATACCTGCTGATATAGACAGATATTTACTTAACACTAAGGCACAGAAAACACAAGCTAGTTGACAGTCGCCTTTAGTCCTTTTGGTGTTCAAGCACAGCTTTTTGGCCGAGACGCAGCCGACGAAAGGCGACAACACAGTCAGCGTTAGTCGCCGCTAGTTCTTTTTTACATTGGCTTGGTCACTGCCTTAAGGGAAGTGTAATTTATAGATGTAATTAGAAAATAAATACAGGTGTAATTAGATGCAGGCATTTTTTTTATATAAGTACACTGTAAAAACATGTATGTATACAATAAGTGCACTATTAAATGATACATGTAAATGTTGGTACATAATAGTTAAAGACACTCAATATAAAGTGGGATTGAACATTGATTGAACTCTGAATTTCATTGTATGGACAATAAAAAACTTTTAAAAATATCTTCTTTTGAAACAAAAGAAAGATTTGGGACAACTTGAGGGTGTTTTTTGTGAACCACCCATTTAAACGAATATATCCAAAAGCCCTCATCAGGAACTGAACAGTCAAACTAATTGTCTGCTGGGTTTGGGTGAGAATGGTGACACTGATGACACCTTTTCCCCACGCAACACTCTATCTTTGGCGAAGCTATGAAGAAAACGTCAGCGTTCAATATGTGAATTACTGTTGTACTTCAAACATCTCCTCCGAGGCAGCACACTGATATGTTTTTCAAAAAGGTATGAAAATAAGAAGCAGACTAGCCCATTTCCTCCCAGGCAGTCTTGCACCCCGCCTGAACGTGGCCTCTTGAATTGTCTCAGACGTTAAATGGATAGTTCACCCAAAAATGAAATTTCTGTCATTAATTACTCACCCTCATGTCGTTCCAAATCCATAAGACTTTTGTTCATCTTCAGAACACAAATGAAGATATTTTTTATTAAATCTGAGAGATTTATGTCCCTCCATTGACAGCTACGCACACTGACACTTTGATGCTTAAAAGAAGTTCATAAAGAGATCGTAAAATGAATCCATATGAATTGAGTGATTTATTCCACATTTTCTGAAGAGACTCGATCACTTTATATGATGAACAGATTGAATTTAGGCATTTATTCACATATAAACATTCCTTAACTCACACATCAGTTGTGGTAAACGGAAGCTCAAGCATGTTCGCTCGATGCGCTAGAGCCAATGAGTTTCATTCTCGTGTTACGCAGCGCGTTTGAGCTTCAGAAAGAACCAATGAGGTTCATTCTCGTGTTTTGCAGCACGTTTGAGATTCAGCAAGAGGTTTGTTCTCGTGCGTCAAGCAGGGTTGGTTAAGCTTCCGTTTATGTTTGCTAATCAATGATTATATGTGAATAAAAGCCTGCATTCAATCTGTTCATCATAATAAAATGTTCGTGTCTATTCAGAAAATTTGAACTAAACCACTGAATTCATATAGATTAGTTTTACGATCCTTTATGAACTTCTTGAAGCGTCAGTGTCAGTTGCGTAGCTGTCAATTGAGGGACAGAAAGCTCTCAGATTTCTTTAAAAGAAATTCCAAGGATGAACCAAAGTCTTACCAGTTTGGAATGACATGAGGGTGAGTAATTAATGACAGAATATTAATTTTTGACTAACCCTTTAAGAGCTTCATCATAACTTCAGAATTTCCAACATTTGAGAGGTTTTCTTATAGAAACTAATGAATAATCCATGAGAGACCCTGATGTTTATAATTGTGGTTCAAGTAATTTGATCACAATGTTCAACCCATGTTGAAGAATTAAGATTGCTTCATTGGTTAATAATTTGTCCAGGGTTTTTCCTTGCCCCCAAGTTTCGCTGGTCTCCCACAGTATACATTCAGGCAGGCCTTAAATGGAAATATTATTCCAGTCACAGACTGCAAGGTTAGATAACAACCATCCAGGGTGTAATTCAATGCAAAATGTCGTTCAGTCCGAGGTAAAATATTTTTGAGGTTTCCTTTTTAGAGTTTAACCTTGGTCTTGGTTGAAGACTTGGGCTTAATTTATTGTTTTGACTGGTTCCTTTCTATGCTTTTACATTTTTGGGAAATAATATTCATTCCAGATCGGTCTCGTCAAATTCCTCCAGTACCAAGGTCTTCACGCAGTGCACCATGGATCCAAAAGTCGGGCAAATATAGGAGGGAAAATGAATGTGTTTTTGTTGATGGTTCAGTCAGATTTCACTTACTGATGCTGTGGTTGGCATCACCACAGCTGTTACTGATAGATTTCATTCCAGTGACAGATTCTTAATGAGATGCCCACTGAATGTCTTTACCAGTGGCCATCTGAGTGTTTTTTTCCATTCATTGAAAGTAAATGGAGTACACACACACAGATATAGATATATAGATATATAGATTGGGAACACAAAATCAATTAACCATGCACAACAACACCGGGAACATATATTAAGAAAGTAAACAGCGTCTGACTTCATGTTGACTTCAAACACTAAACAACAGTTCAGTTTGAAATTGTACATGCAAAAGACACTTAATCTAAAAGGAACAACCGTATAAAAGAGGAACAAATAAAAGGGAATTCAACTAGAAATAGCATAAATTTAATTACGTTAAATGTTAATGTGAATTGTGGACTGCAAACATGGCGGATTTGCCAAGCTAGTGCTAAATAGTACATGACAGTTTACTTCACACACTGTCTGAGGTTCGATCAGAAACATAGGCCTCCTGACATCCACCTCTTGTGCTTGACAGATGAAATCATCTCTCTGAAGCCTCAGTCATGCTCTATAACACAATTAGCAGCCCCTCAGTTGATTGTTATCATACTGTGTTGGATGAGAGACACAGACCTAAACAGTAATCCTATTTAGATCAACATAATTACCATCAGGAGCAAATGATTCATGGGTAATATCACTCATACTTCCACAAGTGAATCCCTTCATGTCTCTGTTTGTCTTAGCACGCTTTATGCTTTGCAATTCACAGAATTAGATAATTAGATTACCAATAACACAATGGATACATTATACACAATGGATACATGCATAACACATTATATAAAGGTTGTAAATTGATAAGCATTTGATCAAGTGAAAATAGAATTTGATCCCCTACCAACCAGCAAGAGTTCTGCCTCCCACAGATTGGTTATGTGCCCATGTTAGGGCTGTCACTTTACGTTCGAAAATCGATTGCACAATCGATCGGACCAACCAACACAAGTTTCGAAAACGAAAATAGTGAATCAATTTTAACTGCCTTTTTTTTTTTTTTACCAAAAATGTGTTTTAGGTAGACAGATCAATACAGTACACAGAACATGGAAAATAACAATGTCTTTTCTGTTAACCAAATGCTTATTCGCTATTACTTCAGTGCAAGTGAACAAGCGCACCGTTATTTGTTGCTTAGTGACGTGTGTGTTCAAGCAAGCCAGAAATGCGCAGATTCTGCGCAATACGCTGTATTTAATATATCATGAGGACTCACGAGTTGCGTATCTGCGCTAAATCCACGCAGATTTGGCTTACACGAACTTCCCCAGCGAAGTGAGTAAACATAGAAAAACGCCAAATTGGCTCGTGATATGACAGCGTTACCCGCCAAAGTTCATTTTTATCCGAATTTGGCGGGTGTTAATTTCAATCCTTGAATGTTGCACTCCTGTTTGTCATTGTGCACAAAACTTCACGCCAATAAATCATCAGAAATATTGCTGACTTGGGCGCGTCTCAAGCGCCCTCTTTACGTTCGTCCTAATGCCTGTTAGTTGTCCGTGGATTTGCCAATATTTGGTGTTGAAAATGGAAACGTCTTTAGACATGGAAACATCGATTTTACAATCGATTCAATGAACACATATGTCTCAAAAATCGAACAGGATTTTTTCACAAAAGTGACAGCCCTAGCCCATGTGAAACACAGATTAGCCCTGTCACTTTAAGAAAGTACTCCTAATGTCCTAATGTCAGTGGACACCTGTCCACAGAATCTGTATCTTACATTCCAACCTCTCCACCATCATGAGCAAGACCAAAGAGCTGTCAAACGTCAGGGACGTTGTCACTTTTTGAGGGTGAGCAAAAACGCACAGTTTTTGTGTCAGTCCCTTTAAATGCAAATGAGCTGCTGCTCCCGGCATGGAGGGCGGAGCTTCAACAGTGTGTCCTTTTACCTCACACAGACATGCACTGAAAATTTCAAAAACTTTTAGCCTTTTATGTTCAAACCAGAGTCGGACAATGATGGAGTGACAGAAGAAGTGACAACATGTAGAATGCAACCGGACATTTCTGAATGGTTAGTTGATTAAATTATGTAGCTTATGCATAGTTATCTTCTAGTCATTGATTAGCATATTCTATCATGATAATCTATAAATCACATTCCTGGGGGCGGAGTTTATGTAAATTTTAGGGTTTGTGATGTCACTAACCCGGGAGGAAGCTCATGTAGTCCCTATCAGCCGTTTGTTGTAGTCCTTAAAAAGCAATTTCTTTAAAAGAAAATATCTCCCTTTGCTTTGAACTTTGAGCATTATAAATTTGCAGACGTTTATGCTTAAACAGCAACATTACACACTAACTAAAGTTAAAAAAGTGAAATCACAATCAACCACCCCGTTAAATATCGTCTCACTAACATACTATTGGGAACTATAGAGTGACAACTGATATATTACTCATAAGCATTTTATGCAAGTAGTCTGTTATACTTTTATGATTTAAATCACAATTTCATCTTATGTTTTGACCATATACAGGTCCTTCTCAAAGAATTAGCATATTGTGATAAAGTTAATTATTTTCCATAATGTAATGATAAAAATTCAACTTTCATATATTTTAGATTAATTGCACACCAACTGAAATATTTCAGGTCTTTTATTATTTTAAAACTGATGATTTTGGCATACAGCTCATGAAAACCCAAAATTCCTATCTAAAAAAATTAGCATATCATGAAAAGGTTCTCTAAACGAGCTATTAACCTAATCATCTGAATCAACTAATTAACTCTAAACACCTGCAAAAGATTCCTGAGGCTTTTAAAAACTCCCAGCCGGTTTCATTACTCAAAACCGCAATCATGGGTAAGACTGCCGACCTGACTGCTGTCCAGAAGGCCATCATTGACACCCTCAAGCAAGAGGGTAAGACACAGAAAGAAATTTCTGAACAAATAGGCTGTTCCCAGAGTGCTGTATCAAGGCACCTCAGTGGGAAGTCTGTGGGAAGGAAAAAGTGTGGCAAAAAACGCTGCACAACGAGAAGAGGTGACCGGACCCTGAGGAAGATTGTGGAGAAGGACCGATTCCAGACCTTGGGGGACCTGCGGAAGCAGTGGACTGAGTCTGGAGTAGAAACATCCAGAGCCACCGTGCACAGGCGTGTGCAGGAAATGGGCTACAGGTGCCGCATTCCCCAGGTCAAGCCACTTTTGAACCAGAAACAGCGGCAGAAGCGCCTGACCTGGGCTACAGAGAAGCAGCACTGGAGTACCCACAGTCAGTGATGGTCTGGGGTGCCATGTCAGCTGCTGGTGTTGGTCCACTGTGTTTTATCAAGGGCAGGGTCAATGCAGCTAGCTATCAGGAGATTTTGGAGCACTTCATGCTTCCATCTGCTGAAAAGCTTTATGGAGATGAAGATTTCATTTTTCAGCAAGACCTGGCACCTGCTCACAGTGCCAAAACCACTGGTAAATGGTTTACTGACCATGGTATTACTGTGCTCAATTGGCCTGCCAACTCTCCCGACCTGAACCCCATAGAGAATCTGTGGGATATTGTGAAGAGAAAGTTGAGAGACGCAAGACCCAACACTCTGGATGAGCTTAAGGCCGCTATCGAAGCATCCTGGGCCTCCATAACACCTCAGCAGTGCCACAGGCTGATTGCCTCCATGCCACGCCGCAATTTCTTTCTGTGTCTTACCCTCTTGCTTGAGGGTGTCAATGATGGCCTTCTGGACAGCAGTCAGGTCGGCAGTCTTACCCATGATTGCGGTTTTGAGTAATGAAACAGGCTGGGAGTTTTTAAAAGCCTCAGGAATCTTTTGCAGGTGTTTAGAGTTAATTAGTTGATTCAGATGATTAGGTTAATAGCTCGTTTAGAGAACCTTTTCATGATATGCTAATTTTTTGAGATAGGAATTTGGGGTTTTCATGAGCTGTATGCCAAAATCATCAGTATTAAAACAATAAAAGACCTGAAATATTTCAGTTGGTGTGCAATGAATCTAAAATATATGAAAGTTTAATGTTTACCATTACATTATGGAAAATAGTTAACTTTATGTTATTGCCATTTATGTTAAATGGCAGACAAAAAGCACCTTGGAGAAACTCAACAGCAGTGCAAAATATGAAAAGACAATGCAGAAAAGCAGAGCGCATGTGGCGGAAGACAAAACTTGTAGTCCATTATAACATCTACAAAGACAACATTCATGCTTTCAATAAGGAACTAGGCAAAGCTAGACAGACTTTCTTCTCAAGTATTATAAACAGCAATATAAACAACACACACACTCTTTTTGCTACTGTAGAGAGACTGACAAACCCCCCAAGCCAGATTCCCAGTGAAATGCTCTCAGAGAGCAAGTGCAGTGAGTTTGCTTCTTTCTTCTCTGAGAAAATCAATAATATCAGAAAGGTGATCAGCTCATCCTTGAGTTGCGCTGGGGTCAGGCAGATCAGACCACAACCTGAGAAAGTAGTCACTATGTCTGATTTTGAAGAAATTGATTGCAACATTTTGGAAGAAACCGTACAGCACCTTAAAACATCAACCTGCGCCCTTGACGCACTTCCCACATCTTTTTTCAAAAAGGTGTTACACAGCTTAGAAGCAGATCTCCTAGAAGTGGTAAATGCCTCACTTCTCTCTGGGAGTTTTCCGAACTCCCTGAAAACTGCAGTTGTCAAGCCCCTCCTGAAAAAGAGCAATCTGGATAAGACCATATTAAACAACTATAGACCAATCTCAAATCTTCCTTTCATAGGCAAGATCATTGAAAAAGTTGTCTTCAATCAGCTGAACAAATTCTTAAGCTCAAATGGATACTTTGACAATTTTCAATCTGGTTTCCGACCGCACCACAGCACAGAGACAGCGCTCATAAAGATAGTAAACGATATTCGCTTAAATACTGATACAAGCAAATTATCAGTGCTGGTACTACTCGACCTCAGTGCTGCATTTGACACTGTCGATCACGACATACTTCTTGACAGGCTGGAAAACTGGGTCGGGTTTTCTGGGATAGTCCTAAAATGGTTCAGGTCATACTTGGTAGGGAGAGGTTATTATGTGAGTATAGGAGACCATAAGTCTGAGTGGACACCCATGACATGCGGAGTCCCTCAAGGCTCAATTCTTGCGCCACTCCTATTCAACCTGTACATGCTCCCAATGAGCCAAATAATGAGAAAGAACCAAATCACTTACCATAGCTATGCAGACGACACACAGCTCTACTTAGCCCTATCGCCTAACGATTACAGCCCCATTAACTCTCTGTTCCAATGCATTGATGAAGTAAACAATTGGATGTGCCAAAACTTTCTTCAGTTAAACAAAGACAAAACTGAAGTCATTGCGTTTGGAAACAAAGATGAAGTTCTCAAGGTGAATGCATACCTTCAGTCTAGGGGTCAAACAACTAAAAATCAAGTCAGGAATCTTGGTGTGTCTCTAGAGTCAGACCTTAGTTTCAGTAGTCATATCAAAGCAATAACTAAATCAGCCTACTATCACCTGAAAAATATTGCAAGAATTAGATGCTTTGTTTCCAGTCAAGACTTAGAGAAACTTGTGCATGCTTTCATCACCAGCAGGGTGGATTATTGTAATGGACTTCTCACTGGCCCTCCCAAAAAGACCATAAGACAGTTGCAGCTCATACAGAACGCTGCTGCTAGGATTCTGAGCAGAACCAGAAAATATGAACACATCACACCAGTCCTCAGGTGTTTACACTGGCTGCCAGTTACATATAGGATTGATTTTAAGGTATTATTACTGGTATATAAATCATTCAATGGCCTAGGACCTCAATACATTGCAGATATGCTCACTGAATATAAACCCAACAGATCACTCAGATCCCAACAGATCACTAAGATCTCTAGGATCACATCAGGTAGAAATACCAAGGGTTCACTCTAAGCATGGCGATTCTGCTTTTAGCTACTATGCCAGCCGCAGCTGGAACCAGCTTCCAGAAGAGATCAGATGTGCTCCTACAGTAGTCACATTCAAATCCAGACCCAAAACACATCTGTTTAACTGTGCATTTAATGAATGAGCACTGTACCACGGTTCGTCCGACTGTTTGTACTGTATTTTATTTTATGTTTTTAATTATTCTGATTTCTTTTGATTATTTCTGTATTTTATCTTTTATTCTAAACTGTTTTAATTATTCTGATTTCTTTTGATTATTTCTGTATTTTATCTTGTATTCTACACTGTTTTAATTATTCTGATTTCTTTTGATTATTTTAATTTCTTCTATGTAAAGCACTTTGAATTACCATTGTGTATGAAATGTGCTATATAAATAAACCTGCCTTGCCTTGCCACAATATGGTAATTTTTTGAGAAGGACCTGTACATATCAGCAACTGCACTAAATGGCATATTTTTGCATAAGTTTGGGCCTGTGAATAAAACTGTCCATGTTTTTCCTCCTTGAGTATGAGTATCGTACCTTTTGGGCAATAAAATGACGAATCAAATATGATGCATTTTACTTCAATTTCATTTAAAACAGATTTTTTCTAACTATTATTTCATATGTCAGGCTTTACAAGGTTAATTGAACAAATTAAATTGACAGCCCTAATATAAAGCCATGAATATGTGTAGTGATGGAAATCAAGCAACATTTCCACCAAATTAAGCCACTGAATTAGAACTCGGACATGCCCCGTTTTCCAAAACCCCACCATGTGATCAAAGAGAAAATTACCAGGCTACGTAAAATAAAGGACAAATCATTGTAGTAAAAGTTTCAAATGAAACCCAACCTGTAATAAGGTCATCTGACAAGTAATTTTCCTGCAGCAGAGAGGCCAAAGAAAAAGGGGAAAGTGGGAACAGAATGATCTTGGCTTATCCGGGGCTTAAAGGCAGTGAGGATTTCGTCTTGTTCTCGTACAGGGGAAAAAGGATTAAGTGATCTATTTATAGTACTCATTCACAAGGGCACAGGCAGATAGTGACCAAGATAATGACATTACTGGTCCATTTAATCTCCCACAGTCATGTGACCAGCAGTAATGATGGGTATTTTGTATCTTGGCCAGCAAGAATGTTAAGTGTTGCTATGCAAGAGTGACAATGTCTTGTCTTCTCTCACCTCAAAGTCCACTGTAAGAGCCAATATTCATGTTTCTTGCCAGAGGAAAAGTGAACAGAGTGAGTCTTTCACACCAAAAACTCAAAAAGGGCCTGCATTACTTTAATATTCCTACCAAAATCTTACGTTTTGAAAGCCTCTGTTTAAACGTCAAGATACCTACTTGTTAATGCTTCTTACAGGACTTTGTTCTTAACCAATGTCAATGAAATGCATTCAAGGAGCCCATTAAATCAAAATGTTTTCACTTTTAGCCCATGTTAGCTATGGGGCTAGCATTTATATTGCTTTTTACAATTGTAAACTTAAGTAAATGTACTGTATGTGTAAAAACTGTACTATAGATGGAATTACTCTAGAAATGCTCAGTGGTGACCCTTCTGGGTTCTCCAGGCACCCGTAAAAGAGCAGATGTGTATTAACATAGAATATTGAATAGAGCTCAGAATGAAGATAAATATAAAATGCTTGATCATGGTCCAAACAGGTCCAACGCAGTCTCAGCACCAATGTGTGACATCCTGGTTCTTTGTGAAAGGATACGGAAAATCATGAAATGTTGATTTGGTGGAAAATTGGTGGAACAATTCAATTTAATGAATTGAGTGATGGGAACAAATTCTTAAAAAGTTCTTCAGTGTGTTCTCCTGTACCAATAGTAGTAATAAATTGTCACAAATGGAACTTGGTCAAAGTACTAACATATATTTAAAATTTTCACAAATAAATTATGTTGTTTAGTCTAATATAATAATAATGCATTACATTTATATAGCGCTTTTCTAGGTACTCAATGCGCTTTTACATATGGAAGGGGGGAATCTCCTGAACCACCACCAATGTGCAGCACCACCTGGATGATGCAACGGCAGCCATACTGCACCAGAACGCCCACCACACACCAGCTTACTGGTGGAGAGGAGACAGAGTGATAGAGACAATCAGTATATATATGGGGATGATTAGGAGGCCATGATGGACAGATTGGTCAGGATGCCGGGGTTAAACCCCTACTCTTTTTCCGAAAGACATCATGGGATTTTTAATGACTACAGAGAGTCAGGACCTCGGTTTAACGTCTCATCCGAAGACGGTGCTCTTTGACAGTATAGTGTCCCCATCACAATACTGGGGCGCTAGGACCCACACAGGCCACAGGGTGAGCGCCCCCTGCTGCCCTCACTAACACCTCTTCCAGCAGTCTCCCATTCAGGTACTGACCAGGTACTGACCAGACCAGCCATATCAGTGGGTGATATGGCTGCTGACTAATATGGTAAATGGACTGCATATTTATATAGCGCTTTCAACAGACCCATGGCCACCAAAGCGCTTTACATATTGCCTCACATTCACCCACTCATTCATACACCGACGTCAGCCATGCAAGGTGCCATCCACCACCAACCTTCCGGTTTGTAGACAACCTACATGAACCACTGCGCCACTGCCGCTCCTAGATATATAATTGAATTTATTTTATACAGACATCATTATGAAGTCTTTTGCACTGAAAATAATATATATTTTTTATTATAAATAAATAATTGTGTGATGGATATCTCACACCACCTACATTGTATACTGTAGACAGCAACTCCCCTTCCATACATTCAGCTTAATTTATCAGGTCAGTCAGTCCCGTTATGTTTAGGAACAGCCTTTGGAGTAGAGATGTGTTGAAATGGCAGACCCAGTGGTTTTATAAAAGTCTCCCTGTGACAGAGGCACTGTAGAGCGAGTCAGAGCGCTAGAAGCTGCACTGGCTTTGGTGCGTCTCACCTGGTTTAAATTTCCAGCGGCTTTGGCCACGCGGCTCTTATGGTGTAACATTAACTCTCCTTCCTGTTCCATATGAAAATTTAAGCGTGATCCCAGAGGAGCAGTAAAAGGTTGCACGCTGGCCAAACCGTGCTGCTGGTCGCGCACACTCGTGGTAGATCATTTAGACCAAACCACAGTCAGCCGACATCATCAGGAGCGCCAATAGACTCGGCTCTTTGGCAACAAAATACGAGACCGATAGGAACGGCAGGAAAAACGTTAGGAACTGTTTATTATCTTGCCACCGTTTTATACAAATGGGAGGTTTTTTGTTGGGAGAATCGAGCTATGATTCAGACTGTATTTTTTGGAAGTACGGATCCAGGACGAGTCAAGCGTAACTCTGGTTTACTTCACTACGGTCATGTGTGTCTTGCATTACTCCTGTTATTTAATGGACGGGTTGAACTCTGAGCTTCGTACTTGCTCGATTTAGGGCAGATGTGGAGTGGATCTAGCTTTCGCACATTTTCACTGCTTCTGCAGAAGAGCTCTTTTTTTTACGATGGCAGTCATGGCTGGTGATATGAAGTAGAGATAAGAGACACTGCTATTGCGTCATGAGACTGCATAGAGCTGGTTATTGAACCAATTAGATGGAAAATGAATAACTCAAACAGACGTTAAAAAGACTATTACATATGCATCATAGATTTGCATAACGTGACAGAAAATATACTGAAACAAAACAAATTTATGTCCTCATGTACAGTATAGCTATTAACTATTAAACAATTAATAGCATATAACAAAATAAACAAGATCAAGTCAAGGTGCACTTATACTATTATTATAGTCAGTTATAGGCAATATAATCATAATCGATTATTAAATTACATTATGGATGTTAGGTGTAATTATCCATAGATCAACTGACAAATGATATGATGTTTTCTTATGCAACAAAAAAATTATAATATACACACAAACACACACATACAAATATATCAGATAAATTTTTTATATATTTTTTTCCTATATTATTCTATATTAATTACCAGAAAACTTTTGTATTTAAACTATATTTTTAGATTAGTTATATTGTATATAACCAAGGATTTTTTGTTGTGGATGTGCCAGTTGGGATACAGGATTTGCAATATGCGGTGAGTTCAATTAAATGTCCATGCAATTTTTTTGGTGTCATTTGCGAGATGAAAAAAAAAAAAGTCACTGAATGTGTAAAACAGGCACATAATATTGCAATATCGATCACAGGCTCCTAAATCTAATCAAATTGCAATTGTATCACAGCATGTTTTGAGGTATCGCAAATATTCTGGCTAAGGTAAAATAATGTTGTACTGTAATATCGTGATGAAACGTCCGATTTAAACATCCTAATGTATGCATTGATTTTTTATATATTTACAGTATGAATCGAAGCATATATTTTCACAGCCCCAAATGTAACCAGTCACAGTCCAAAACCTATGTCTAACAAACTCCAACGCTCCCATTATAATCAGTGTAGACACTATCAGACACATTCATTTTGCTTTGTGATAATGGGAATCTAGAAATAACTGTGAAATAAATGCTGTGTAGAATCTAAAATTTTATATCAACTAATGGTCACCTTAATCTCTTTGTATTGGCATAAGCTATGTGACTTTAGGACTTTAGGATTGAATGGTCTATGTAGCTTGACAGTGAATTCAATCTACTTACAAACACGTTTTCCCCAAAACCAATTGTGTGCAAGTGAATTCAATCAATGTGTCAGTTAGGTCACGAAGTGAACAACAAAGCTTAAACTTTAGAAATAAAGACTTTTATTACTTAGATGAAAATGTACACTCATTTGGAGAGCATGATTAAACCTGTTCATGAAAAGGTTTTTGTATGAAGATGCAAAAAATGCACTAAGGACTGAGCAGATGGTGTTGCTTTTCCTCTATGGGTTAAAAACAATAAACGATTGCCATCTTCACAAGTATATCCAGTATTAGTAGGCAGAAATTAATGTATTTTTAATAAAGAGGCTACAGATATCTCCCATTCACACTGACAGAACATTAGTTCATATGATTCCTCTCAGGAAGAAATGCTTTTCCCCCTGATGTTGTGCCATTTCTAATGGTCGGACTCATTCCAGACGGGCAGTTTGAGGCAGCGGGTGAACGAGGAGTGTAGCTGTAGTCTCACCTCCTGGCCTTCTTCTCTTTCATGAGTTTTTTGCTCTCCTCACGTCTCCTCTTGTTGACAGGGTTGCGTGGATCATAGATCTCAAATGTGTCTTCGTCCTGCATGTTGGCATCTTTTACCTTTCTGCTTTGTTCATCAAAGTGGAGAACATGGGCCAACCTAAATCACAAGGGGAAACAGAGTTCAGTTCAAAAGAACAGCAAAGCGCAACTCACAGGCAAATAAATAATCAGAATCAGAGTGGGAAGTTCCCGGTGGAAAAGATCAGATCAGAGCGGACTTCCAAATCTGACGAGTTCACAAACAGCCTGTTTCACAGCATCTTTAAAAAGGCATAACTCATCCAAAAAGGAAAAATTCTGTAATTTGCTTCCATTGTGAATGGTGCCCGCCAAGTGAATAAATAAATGTATTATATATTTGAAAATATAACAGTAAATTATACAAATAACAAACAAGATAAATGTTTGCTCTTTTTAAGCGATATCAAACGTTCAGAAAACTAAAACTGGTTTTCTCTACTATAGCTAGAATCAACAAGACTGAGTATGTGGAAGCCAAAATTATGAATCCTACTAAGACGTGTCTTCAACACAGTAGCAATAGTTCATTTTCCAGCTGTCTTGAGCCTACTTACAAACATGCTGTTTTCCAAACCAATTAAGTGCAAATATCGCTGCATGGCCAATTCTAAAGATTTCATAGGTCATGTCAATTACACTGAAACAAATACTAACCCCTAATTCTACCATAAACTCTAAACTTAACCTTAGTTTTGCATTGGTGGCACATCCTTTGCCACAATCTGATCCACCCACGATATTTCTGAAGCGTGATTGATCTTCAGCTTCTGCCTCGACAGCGACAGCCCTTGTAGGAGGTCTCAATAATCCAGCACAGATGCTCATCTACATTGCATTTCTTCAGTAATGCTCTTTCCCTCTCTCTTCACGGCACGGCTGGAGAGTTGATTGGCAGGCAGACTAACATTCCAGGAGCATTCCTGAGAGCCAGCATCAGAAAGAAGAGCTCACAGCTGGCTAAAGTCCCTTCCTGAGGACTCCTGAAGACTGCAGCCCAATCCAAGACACTGTTTAGACTAAGCCAACAGGTTTCTGAACACAGAACTACAGTTCTGTCATATCTGAGTGGTTCTACTAACGCCTTCTAAGATTTCAGAAGTCCACGCTAAGATATTTATAGGAATAGAACATTCTGTCATCATTTTGTCACTCCAAGCCAATATGCTTTATTTCTTCTTTGTCTTTACAATCAAAGTAAATGGGGTCCAATGCTGATTTGGCACCATATGCACACAAATAAAGACACACAGTATTAAAAATGAAGGGTTCTTTAATGACATTGATGGCTCATGAAGAACTTTTAACATCCATGGAACCTTTCCATTCCACAAAAAGTTATTTATAGTGGAAAAAGTTTCTTTAGATTTTTAAAATGTTCTTGTTATTTGAAATGCTTTTTTTACTGAAAAGTGCTTTGGAGAAACTAAATTAGTATTAGTATTAAATCTATTCCATCACTGCAAAAAACTCTTTTGGAACATTTATTTTTGAGTGTTCAGGTTTGGAACGACACAAGGGTGAGTAGATGATGGCTGAACTTTCATGCTGTCTGAGGTCATATTTAGGGCATTGTTTTTGGAGCAAGGCTAGGATGAGGAGGAGATCCACACATCTCACCCCTGCTCTGCTGACCTACATTTCATACTGAGATGAAGGCTACTGAGGAACTGTCTGAATCAAGACATGGAGAGTACCTCAAAGAAATGTCAAGAAAGGTTAAACGGGTCATTGTTATACATCATGGACATGGCTGGATGACTCTCTGGGGTCTCATCTAAACAACAAAAAAAGATTTGAAAGGAACTGACATTCCACACCTGTTTGAGCTATTCTGGTGAAGGTCAGAATCTCTGGAAAGACTTTATCCTTCAAGAAACCAAATCTGTGGTGCAGGTCTCGTAATGAAAGCACTCGCCTCCAAAGCCCAGAGATGGTTTGCAAGAACAAGATGTGACAGGACTTTCAATAATTCAACGACTGCCAGCAGTCATTCAATACGGTGCAACTTTTGGTGGTTTCGCAGAAGTGTGTCAGACAGTAACTGTAGGAGCTGAAGGAAGATTTTTAAATTGAGCTAGTTGTCCGAGTCAAGATGAATACATAAAGGAATGGAGAATGGAAGCGGCCTCTTCTCTTAAATTATGAGCCTTCTCATTGGTAAGTAATCCGCCACGCTGCTATTTTTGAGCAATCGCAGAACCCCTGAATTCGGCCAAAGAGATGCATAAAGAGTCTGCGAGTGCATGCAAGCCCATTTTTAAGTGTTAAACTGAGTGTGTGCGTGCATGCTTGCATCCATTTGAAGTCCGTAGGAGATGTGACAGCTCATCTAGAATGTCATGGCTATACTCTGGCAGACCCACAGGACTCCCGTCGCGTAAGGCAGTCGGCACTGATAATTTGTCTAGCAGTCTCGGTGATGACAGCCCGTCGGACTCCTCGCCTAGAGTTATGGCTCGCACAAAAAATCCCACCATTTGATTGGGGCTCTTATCAGGGAGGGGCTCCCGCCATGATGCCGAGGCCCTCAGAAGCCTCTTCCTGAATTTATTTTTCTTTCGCTTTTGCGAAAGAGGGGGGAAGCAAGAGAGGAGGCCTGGGCGAAAAGGGCTTTTTGTAGACGCAGACACAGATGGAATAGTTTACAATCTGGCCCAGACTTGACTTCCAGTGTCTGACCTGTTGTAACCCATGTTCCGTTTCGTGGGGTGCACCAGGCATTCAGAAAGTGGTTCAGACTTCCCACTGCTGTTTTTCTAGCACTGGGGGCCTCCCGTCCCTCCTCCACCCCAGAATCAGTCCTGAGACGTCCTAGCGTCGTAGGGGTCCTTAGACAGTAATGACGGTCTATCCAGAGGACAAAGTAACTGATAGGAAACACATAGGAACTCAAGCTTAGAAGATGGCGCCCCTTTTACACTCACATGTGGTATTTGTTGGAGCATTTGAGTGGATATATTTAGACAAAGACTCAAGGTCTTTGATGAAAAGCAAATAAGAGAGAAAAACACACCATGTCGATTCATTTCCCTGCGGTGGCTTGCAGCGTGAAGAGGGAGGACGACGGTCTGACAGACCTTTTCGCTTTATCCTCAGCACGTCACCAGTGCGGCTGCGGCACGGACTCGCACACCATTAACACTGATAATTCATCAAGCATAAAGCCATTACTCTCTCCAGAGGCTTGCACTCGACCACATTCTTTACATTTGATTGTGATTTACGGGTTTCCTGCGAATGCGTGAAATAAAAGCAGTGGATGTCTCCCAAATAGTTAAGCAAAGACTAGCCGCATTAAAAGTCGCTTCAAACACTTCCAGTGGAAAACTACCCTGGGTTTGCAATGGACTGTATCTATATATGGATTGGGCATACCCAAAAAAAGCAAACTGCTGAAGCTATAGGTTTTAACGGAGAGCGAAAAAGCATAATGATTTACCAGTCTGCTTCCCGTAATCCTCAGAAAAACGAAGTGCCGTGTGACGCATTGGTCATGGCTGGGTTTCAGAAATGAAGCGTATCTATGAATCACAGTAATGTCCAATCACGTTGAGAGTTCATTAAATAGAAAAACACATCTTTCAAACTGAAAGCCATAAATGTGAATGAGCAAAATCAGTTTTTAAGTACCTACCGCCATCTCAGAGGCCGTACTTACAAACACATACATCTTCATCACATATGCTAGGAAGATTATGGAGAAAACAGAATCAAACTGAAACATCTCTAATTGATATTCTATTTGTGTACTTAAGCGCACAATCAGGGCCATAACTTTATGCCTTGCATGCAGCATTAAGATGGATGCTCCCTGGAGCCTGATTCATTTTGCAGCATCATAAATGTTATCCTGGCCAAAGAACTCAGCTGTCAATAACACCCTCGGCCCAACATGGAAACGTTCCCATCAGATCAGGACAAAAAAATAATAATCTAGAGGATGCCAAAAAGAAAAGCTAAGCTGTGTTTAGTCTTCATATTTAAAGGAGGGCAAAAATAAAACCGAACAGACTTAATATTTGCACAGTGAGTGGTGTGTGTGACTTAATGATCTAGCACCGCTGTGACATGGCAATTATTTCATTTCGGTCTTCAAAATCTCATAATATGCTGTTGGATTGGAATTTTCCAGTGACATACAGACAGCTAAGGCAGTTGTTACAGCTCACAACATATAATACTGCCCGACACAGTGGCTAGTTGCGAGTGATACCGTGAAAACAAACAGTATGGGAGACTGGGGTAAGCTGTGCCACTTTTCATCTAGGAGAAAATGTAAACAAATACTTGATTTTGTAGACAGAAGTCTGCTAAAGGAAAGCATTAATAACAATGCCATAAAAATATAAAAAGTAAAGTGCCACAACTTCCTAAGTACTATTTGTCTGAACATTATTTGCATTTTCATAAACCATCCAGAAAAAGGTTTAATATTCATGTAGTAAAATGGGTCTGTTTTTGGGGTGGGAAAAAATCAATAATTCATGGTTAAAAATGTAGCCAAAAAAAATACATGATTTTAAATACTGGAAATACACTAAGAAACACCATATACATTTTGAGCCCTGGAAAAGTTTTTGCAATAACAAATTAATTTTGTGTCACAGGCAGCTGGATATGATGGGATCTTTCTAAATATAAAGAAAAAACACAGTTTTCTTGATTTAGGGCTGCCACCCCTTACCCCCGCTTTTCGCTATGGATTTAATAGTGTTGCAGAAGTCAAACTAGCATGTGTCTGCTCGTCATTGGGAGAGCATAGACAGAACACAAAAAAACATCTGCAGTGACAAAGCGACAAGATTAATTTTCAGAGCTGGGGATCAGAGGACACATGGGCGGATGGTTAGTGCTGGCTTGGTGCTGGTGTAGCTGAATCCCGTTGACCATCACAACTTGGCTTGGGAAGCAAACCAAAAATTGGTCTTCAAAGTGGAGCTAGTAGCCCAAGAAAGTCTCATTGATTATGCTGATTAAAAGCCAGTTGGGGACACCAGCACACCCATATCCAAAACATATGCTGGTGGTGTTATGGAAAATTCCAACAATAGTTTATCGCCAAGCGCTCGTTCTGCTGGCACCCGTAATGAGCGTCTGTTAAAAAGACAGCACGCGTCTGACTGCAGGTTGACGTGCCCTGTCTGGCGTACGGTGGGTGTGACACGTTCCATCTGGGCACTCGGTCTGCTGAAGCAGTTATTTACTCCGTTAAGTCAGCTGAGAAAACTACTTCTCCACAAGTGGCTATTGCAGCGCAGCAAAAACAAACACTGCATACTGTTCTAATGGTGTCAGTGCGCTCCAGAGCCAAACGCATTACTTGGCTGGAGAGCGAGGTGGTTCAGGCACACTTAAGGCCAGCAGCTGTGCCTGATGTGGAGAGGTATGAACGTTTTGCTATGTTAGTCCAAATAAATAGCTATGCTACCTTAATGTGAAACAGTAGCTGTGCATTGGGACAACCAATGAGGCGCGAGTTATTGAGAATGCATTTGATCACAGACAACTACAAGTCCATTAGTGCATTAAACCTGCATTAAACCTGGGGAACACAGTCTACAGAACTGAGTAAAAGCCACTCACCAGCCCTTGTCGTCATCCTCGCCTAGTTCCTCCATGTTTTCCTCTGGAATACTAGGAGTCTCTGTGATCGCAGATGATAGTTTGGTTTTGAAGCTTTCCAAAAGGGCAAGTGTCTTTAGAGGCAAGAGAAAGTACGTTATTTTGACTTTTCAAATTGTATGATTTAAAAATAATAAAAAAACACCTAGGTATGATTCATGTGTATGAGGCACTATATTTTGTAATAGTTTCTATGGAACACAAAAGATATATTTTGAAAAAAGTTTTCAGTGTATCCAAACAATGAAAGTCAATAAGGTCCAGTGTTGTTTTGGACCCCATTGACTGTAATTGTATGGACAAAAACAGCTGGAACAGGCTGTCATGACATCCTTCAGTCAGACTCAGCTTTAGACTGTATAAACATCAAAACTTGCACATTTTCCAAAACTTCCAAAATCATCAGGTACATCAGTGAGTGAACCTACTCATAACATTTTGTTTGATAGACAGAGTATCTGTAGTCAATTAATAGCCTATTGGGGTGGAACATTATCAATAAATAACTAATTTCTCTGTTTGTCACAAAAAGTAGGACTTTGGAGAACTTGAAATAAAGTGTACCCAATATTCTTCAGAAATTCACATTTTCCTTGAGTGAACAGTTCTTTTAAGAAGAAACTTGTCATTTAGTTTGAGCAGGAATGAGCCTGCTCTTCCCAAATCATTACAAAAACCTTTTTTTTAACCATTATAAGAGCAGGAGAAAATCTTAGGCTGCATCCAAAATCACATACTTCCCTACTCTATAGTAGGCCAAAAACAGTATGTAACAAATAAGTTTGTCCGAATTCAAAGTTCTAATAAAAAAGGCAAAAATTACCCAGATGACCTGCTATTTCCGATGAGATTCTGAAGTGTGCATTCGATGGACGCTTTACTATCCCATGAGGCCACGGGACAGGATTTATGAATGGAGGTGAAGCGAAGTAACTGACGCTGGTAGGTCACATGATAAGGACAACATGGCGAATGTAGTACGTCCAGATTACATTCACACCACACACACTCATACTATATAGAACATACTTGTTTAGTGGTCGCAAAGTTATTACTTATTCAAAATAAGTACCTTCTCAAAAGAGTATGCGATTTCGGGAGCAGCCATAGTGTCTTAAAGCAAAGACCCACCTGAGCCTCTCGACCAGAACCCTTCCTTAGTTTCTGCTTCCTTATTTCCTCATACTTCTTCCTGCTCTCCAGGTACTCTGTCATCGCCTCATTGGTCGGCTTACTGTCAACTTTGAGAGAAAAAAAGAGTGATCACAATCTAGATAAGAGAAATGAGAAATTAACTTCCCCTTAAGGAAACAATCTGTCTATTAGTTTAGATTTTATATATATATATATATATATATATATATATATATATAGTAGTGTGACTAACTTGAAAGGATTTACATGAAAAAGAAAAACAGCTGAATTCCAGAGCAGAAGTTATTATATGGACATATAATAACAGCTATCATATGGACATAACTATACATAAAGTTTATACTGCTATAAACTTAGATGAAGATGACAGCTCCTGTGGGCCGATTCCTTCCAAGAATAATCGTATTGCCAATGCCAAAATTTAGGTCCTAAGACCTTCATCAGTGCAAAGGCCAAAATTTATGACTTTTGCAGTCCAAATGACTTTCTGTGCTTTAAAGAGATGGATTTTATTCAAATTATAAGGAAACACATGTGATATACAGACATATATACTGAAAGGATTACACAAATGAAATGGGGAAACATATCAAAATGTGTTTATGTAACGCTGAGGCCAACCCATCTTTCAAAATAATCATAGCGAACACTACAAAATTAAGAAAAAAATAGAAAAGAAACAATAGGAGGAGACAATGCAAATGTAAGAATCTAATGAAATCAAAGTTCTGTCATTTCTTCCATGATATTATAACAGGTATATTTGGTGGCAATTTGCAGCATACAGTATCTGTCAAAAGTTTGGAAATATAATTTTTAAAAAAAAGTTTTTTAATGAAGTCTCTTCTGCTCACCAAGGGTGCATTTATTTAATGAAAAAATACATTAAACACTGGAATACTGTGAACTATTACAACTTAAAATAAAGAATTTCTATTTAATACATAAAGCTGAATTTTCAGCATCATTAGTCCAGTCTTCAGTGTCAGTGATTCTTTAGAAATATAATGATTTGATGCGCAGGAAACATTTATTATTATTATTATTAATTATTATTATCATCATCAATGTTGTAAACAGTCATGCTGCTTAATAAAAGGTCAATCATATACAGCTTCCAGTAATTAAAAGCATGTTAATGCTATGTTTTATTAGATTTTAAACCCATTGTTCTACATTCCCGGTAATATCAATATTATGTCAAAGCAAAATTGTAAAAAATAAATATAATAATAATAATAATAATATACCATTGCTGAGTATTTTCTCCTTAAAACTGCAGTGAACCAAAGACAGTCTCAAAAACACAGAAATTGCTGGTGTTTCTGACGTCACAAACTAACTAGTAACCAATCAGTCAAAGTATGATCGTCAATGAGTGGATCTCTGAGCTGGTGTGAGTGAGTGGAGACGGGGCTCATTTGCATATTCATAGAACCGCATATATTAAATGAGGCAAGGGTGTAAATATGTAACTTGGGTGATCAAAGATGAGTTTTAAGAGATAAAGTTATTGACTACAGGGGGACTTTAAAGGCTCATTATGGTTTAGTATCCCACCCCCAGTATATATTTTAAATAATTAAATTAATATAGATGAGCGATTAGTTGACTAATGGCTTAAATGGACGACTACTAATCGACTAGAAAAATCTTTAGTCGGGGGCAGCCCTAATTTTTTCAGTGTAAATTATAAGATGGCTTGTTGTTCACTTTCAAAAATTGCAAAATTAACAGTATTTTACCCTAATCTTTCCATTAATCAATTTACAGGTTTTTACCTGTAGCAACTTTACAGTATTTTTCCAAAATTGTAGCTGAATATTTGAATGTTTTACTACATAAACCTTTCTGTCTTATTTAAGAAAACGAAAAAATAAATAAATAACCTGAACCCTGCAAGAGGATAAAGACAATGAAATGATCTTTTAAAATTCTCTCCTAATTATACCCACCAATTTGAGAAGTGCCTAAAAGTATGTTCTATTAATTCCATGCTAGAATTGCAGGAATTGGAAAAGTCAATAACATCAAGGCTGGCCTGTTGACACTGGTGTCTACAGGCATTAATGTGCCACTGCAAATCCCCCCGCTCGGACGGCTGGCACTGATGTCACAGATTGCCCCGCGGGTACAGTGCTTCTTTCGACTACATTTCGACTACACCTGCCCTCATGGCAACTATGACCGAATGCTTCTCCACAACAAGCTCAAGGGGAACAAACTACATCAGATGGAGCCTCCAACATTTGGGTGATTTATTTCATGTTAGCGCTGTCATGTAACGAAAAATCTTTTTCCCCTCACAAATGGAACGCTTGTTTATTCTTCGTATTTATGGTGCAGTGAAAACCGCATTGGAGAGAGGCTGGAAATTTGTTTTTCAGCAACTGAGAGAGTGTGCCATGCGTTAGTCTGAGAGCCACTGACTGTGTTTGAAAATGTTTAGTCTGTGGCATGAGCTAATAGAAAACTAGAAAGAGAGAAAGAAAGTAATGAGCCAAAGACTATTAAAACTGAACACTCTACCTCTTTTCAAATCTATAAAAAAACAGGGCTGCCAATATGGGATGAAAAGCACGTTTATCGTGGCCGTAGTTTAAACCGTGAAAGATACAGTCTTGATAGGACTGAAATAAACAAGTATTAAAACAAAGTACAAGAACTTTGACATTCTTTGAGTAGCTTGTCTATACTGCGCGTAAAGGCCTATAAATCATAAAAAAATATTGCTGCAATAGTTTTAACGTTTCTTTGTAAGGACTGTTATATATTATATATACACTACCGTTCAAATTACCGTTTGGGGTAAGACTTTTTCTGGACATTTTTTTTTTTTCTTTTTTTCAGCAAGGATGTATTAAATTGATCAGAAGTGACAGTTAAGACATTTATAATGCTACAAAAGATTTCTATTTCAAATAAATGCTGTTCATTGAACCTTCTATTCATTAAAGACTCCTGAAAAAATGTATCATGATTTCCACAAAAAAACGTTTCTAACATTGATAATAATAAGATTGTAATTTTTTTTTCAAAATATAATATAAAGGGGGAGGAGGGGGGGGGGTCTCTTAATTTTTACAAGCCCTCTTACTTTTTCCAAACAACAAGATATTATTAATACCCGGATGGCAGTAATGTCAGTGATTCAATGAGTGTGATTCACTGAATGTACTGTCTGACTGACTCAGAAATACAGTAGGTGGACAACCAGAATGCCTATTACCGCCGCAGCAAGTGCCGCGGCAAATCCACCGCGGCAAAAATAAACCAGTCGCATTTCAAAGTCGTTCGCGAAATGACCACCAGGTGGCGCAAAGGGAAATTTAGCGAAAGCAAAACGTAATTATGTAAAAGTAGCCTACATTTTAAATAGAATATAGCAAACTTTTAGAGCAGAACATTTTATGAATCAAAAGTTAAAATAGGCCTATCTCGCAGTCAGTGAAAATAAATCGGGTGCAATCAATGACGCTTAACTATTGAGGAATGAGAAGATTGAAGAGTGCTTCTCTCGCGTGCACGCACACTGACTGCTGAACAACCGAACTTCTGGGCATTTCTCAGTGAGAAAAGTTGCGGTTGAGTGGTAGAACTTAGGTTTCAATCATTTTGATGACACTGTTTCAAATCCCGAATAAACATGGTATTTATAAAATTACCATGCATTTGTATGTTACCTGTAACATTTTTAAAGTAAATGGTGTTGTAAATAAGACTGAATCCAAAACAGGGTTAAATAGGGCCAAAAAGTCAACATTTTCAACATTTTTTTTTAATATATTGTTAGTATGTAGTGTTGTCAAAAAATATCCATATTTCAATATTTATCGATACTGAAATAATTGAAACTGTTCCAAAACTCCTTTTCTGCTAGCCTGATGTCGTCATACTCAGATTCTAGTCAGAATGTGAGTCTGATACTGCTCCATTGGGCTGTGATTATGGGGCGTGTGTCAACCGAACCAGGAAATAAAAGGCCTCTGCACTCAATTGGATAGACATAGAACCAAATCAGATCAACGGAGTAAGTGACATATGTTGAGCGATAGATTCAACTTTTTCCGAATCCTGTAGGAAGGACGGCAAAAACATCTTTCCCATCGACAAATGCCTTGATCGCGGTTCTCTGTTCCTCTTTTAAAATTAATGCGCTGTCTATATCTTCTATAACACACGTGATAGCGGAACATACACAACTCAATTCTCCAGTGGCAGCCATGAATTCAACCCAAGCGCTCTGATGCGTGGATGGTTACGTTACCGTTGCTCATCTGTCCATCATCGTATAAAGCCCGCCCTGACAATTTGATTGGTCCGAACAATTTTTTGTTCGGGCATAATAGCTCCTCAACGGATCGAGTCCAGACCGAACTTCCCGACCTAAAAATTTTGTGGGCGGGGTTCGGGCTGGCATCCAGGCTCCTTTTCTGCAGTATGGATACACCAATACCAGCTTCGTGTTCTCGCTCTCTCTTCTCTCCTCCTCTTGTCACTCGCTCGTCTCATTCACTCCGGTTAAATAGTGCTTGTATTGCACATTTTTTTCCGCAGGTTTCTCACTCACACCAAAAGCGCACGCACTACTATATAAGTGGCGCTCTCATAAAGCCGCCTCTCAAACAGCGCACAAGTACCAAATTGACATTTTTTTGTAGTTTACTGCCCTTAAACGGTCGAATACATAAAAACTTATGTCGAAGTGCCTGTCTTGCAGAGTTTTCAGGTAAATATGGTGAGTTTTGGAACGTAAATAGTTGAGAAAGATAACGCATGTTATGTAACAGTATATTAGATCCGTGCATAAGCTCTTAAAGTGACAGCAGCCTAATAAACCCGCTCCCGTCTGTCATGTTAATCAGAGAACAAAAGACAGAGAAAATCACGCTGATCTTGAGTGAATAACTTTAATTGTAAGCATTAATCTGCATTTCACTTTTACAATGAAGACTGTCCAGTGTTATTTTACATTGAATTAGCCTAGCTGTAGCATTTCTTACCTGCATATACTATATACCCACCTGAAAAATTTAAAGCTGTTTATTTCATATCTCTCTGTATTGTACTATCTTTGCAATTTCTTTATTTGTCCTTATTTTGTTACTGACTGTTTACTGGTCTTTTTTTTTTTTGTAAATGTAGTTCAGAAATTCAAATAAAGCCTCCCTGTGCTGTCACTGTGTAAGCTATAACAACAAAATTACCCAAATTATCAAAAAATTATGAGATGATATCAAATTATCTGTATGGCGGTATTTATGGCAGTTTTCACTGGAAAATAGTTTAAAATATAGATATTTTTCAAGGTATCGTTTCGAAGTTGGAAATTCCAGTATTGGGAGGTTAACATTTTTCAGTAGGTTAAATTATCAGTAGGTTAACATTTTTGTTGTTTCATAGTCTTTTGATCTCACAGAACGTAACATGAGATAATTTCAAACTCAATAATTGACAAAGCTTTTTATTGCAGCCTGAGCAATAAAAAAAAGCATTGCAGCCCAAGACCATTGTGTGACAGGAAAAAAAATGCAGCTCACAATCTGTCATCTGTCATTTCTGTAAAGCATCAATTATTAGAAGTTCAATTATTAATTAAATTGGTCATATAAAAAAAAAACACAAGGTAATTGTCAATATCCAACCCAATCAAAAAGCCCATTCTCCCTTCAAAAAAAGGTGAGATCAAGCAGCTCCATTAAATTTGTTAAGTGAATTAAGTATTTTTACCTGTCATTCATTGAAGGTAATTGATTGCAGTTTTTTAACTCTACAATAATTCAGCTTTTGTCTTGACTTAAGAAGTTGTTTTAGAGTTCTTAATAACTACAGAATTAATCCCCAATAGTTACCCAGTTACCCAGAATAACCACTCGAATAATTGTTAGATTAATCGATTATTCAAAAAAAACCTCGACACAGCTTGAACTGGATCCAATTTACATGCCTGACAGACAAACATCTCGATCTTCAGCTGAAAACATTTCTGTACGAACTGGAGGTGTAATGTTGGTGTAAGTGTAAGGTAAAGTGGAACTTAATTGAGTAACTAAAGTTTGAGTGAAACAGGTTATTTGGCTGTCATTAGCTACTCAGACCATGCAATTACTCATTTACAGAGGTATTCAACGCATGAATGCCACAAATTCAGAGCCGTGATCAAAATCACCTTTTCTAAAAGTCAGCGCCGGTAACAACCCTTTTCTTCGTGATTTATGTGAGCAAAAAGTGATGCCTTCCACTAGGCTTGCTCAACGCTCGCGCTTCGGCCCAGCTGCAGGACTGCTGAATGATGGCGCCCTTAGGGCCCACAACAGCAGCACACTCCATCTACTCCAGCTGGTGCTGCTAAGTACTGTCTTTGAGTTTGACGGCTATTCTAACAACATTCCATCCCTCTCCTGTCACTCGGGCCGAAAAGAGCTACAAATCAAGCAACAGGGGGTTGATGGGGACGACAAACACCTCATCATTTGGGAGGTGGATTATTTCTCTTTTGCTGGTCAAGAACGAGTGGATGAATTCAAGGCTTCTCGAAGCTAACTGTGGTCCATCAGTCGACGCTAGCATCTTCAGAAGCCCAGCATGGGAGGACGTGAGTTTCTGCTGAGAATTACTCTGTGGAATTCAATGCTAAAGGTTTGAACTTAATCAGAAGAAACCCAAAAAATGGAATTAGTTCATTTAGTGTGCATTTGACAATCAGCATTTTAAGTATTTTTGGTAGCCTACGTTTTTATGAAGGTAGTAGTTCTCAACTGTAGTATATCCAAAGTCAGCCTTTGTCAAAGTCAAAACCTGAAGATCCCACTAGACAGGTCGCAATAATCTGATAAAATAACAGAGTTGCTTGTTACTTATTTTGAATAGAAATTGTAGCACTCAATACATCCCTTATTTTCTTTAAAAAAAATAAATAAGACACTTCCGGACAATTTTTGGGGCATTTAAAATGAGAAATGTGAAGTTTATAATTTTATAAAACCACTTTATTCATTCTTCTGCTGAAACTTTGCATTATTAAAGCTGTAAAGCTTTTTCAATAATTTTTACATTTATTTTAGGGTTTTAGCATTGCATTGGCATGGTAAAATGTAAAACTGGTAGAACTTTACAACAAAAATGTTAGTAAGCAATTTTTTGCACACTAAATACTAGTTATACATATTGTTTACATCTTGTGGCTAGACTATTAAAATAGTAATTTAAGTTTATGGATTGGTCGCCTTCATTTCCATTGTAAGCGCCTCACTGTAACCCAAATTTCTGATTTTTCCACAGAAAAAAGAGATAATTCCATAACTAACATTATGCCACAAATTCTTTTGGTTGAGCTTAATTTGTAGGGCTGGGGCGGTATGGATTTTTTCTAACCGCGGTTGAAAAGCAAGATTTTCCCGCGGTATGGCGGTAAACCGCTTTAAATAGCCAGCCCCCTCCCCCCACCCCCAACCCCTTTGTTAAATATTGTCACCTACATCCGAAAAAAAATGAGCACAATTTGAAATAGTCAAATTTTCATCAAGCAGTAATTTGGCATGAACCAATCACTGAATAGATTTCCTTATTTAAGAATATTCTCAGATACATTCGCATTGAATTCATCATTTTCAGGAGAATACATTATGATGTTCACATTGGAAATGAAAGAACACCTATTGCAACATGTCTTATTTACAAATATTATACTCCATAATTATGTTTACATAATATAGTGTTATTTTTTATTTAATCTATGTCGATTATATGAAGAGTGAACAGCATGAGTAAGATAGGATCATACGATGGGTCAGACACGATTTTGACCACTTTATTAAGTTTTGTTTTGTAGAAAGCCTTTCTTTAAATTAAATTTCGTTTTGTATAAATTGTACCTTAATTTTAATCACTGTTTCATTAACTAATTGCCTGGAATTAAGAATTAAGAAGCAAATAGCAGACATATAATCAGGAGGACGTGGAAGCGCGGGTGCGATCTCTTGTGCGTGAACTGGAGCTCGTCTCATAAATGAACCGAAACTCGGCGTAGGCTGGGCCTAAATGTCTACTTTTAAACAAAATTCAAAACGAAATGATAACATTTTAGTGTACAGTAGCCTTGTCAGGTAAGGTCAGGTTTGCCGATGTGCGTTATAGGCTATTTACTTATTCATATTTATCCCTGTGCGCCGATCGGAGACGGAGTTCACTGCTGATATTCTGGGGATACAACATAGCCAATATACTAGGGACTTTAGCCTTTAAATATCTTTGCTGCATTGGATCAGTGTTCTTTCTAGAACAGCCAAAAGCTTTCTAGCCTCGCGACAGCAGCGCCTCTCATTGCTCATAGACCTTAAAACAGTCAGTGCCGCGGATGCGGTTTCGAAAATTGATCAAAAAACTTTGGTGCGGGTGGATGGCGGACAGATGATGAGTTTTGTGATGCGGTTGCGGATGAAATAATAATAGCCCATCCGCGCATCTCTAATACGAATGGAATGTTATTATGCGTCATGGAACATTGCGCTCCTCAACTCGCGAAAGGTCGGATTTGATTCATCTTTTGATGATAAGTTTTGTTTAGAAAACCTTGAATCCATGTAAGCCACAATATCGTTAGACATAATCCATGTCATTAGAATCAATGAATCCATGTCATTAGACACAACGTGCACACATGTGCAGGCCAAGGTTTTTTTTTTTTTGCGGTGATGACGGTGACGAGATCAGACCCGCGGTTGGAGTCACGTGACCGCGGTATTGCGGTAATGCGGTAACCGTCCCAGCCCTATATTATCTACCCGAATACACTGATAACTCTCTTGAGGACCAAGTAAAATTTGACAGTTATATAATACCAAAAAGCCAGAGTTGCTTCGAAGTTGTGCATCTCGCAAAGTAACAAAAAAAAACGCAGCACGCGAGTTAAACCTGAGCGCTGAACACGTATATTTTCGGCTCATATTTTCTGCCTTTTTTCTCTTTCGGCCAAAAACTAAAAATGCGTTTTCGACCAATAATTTCCGGCGGCTGAAATTTCGGAGCATCCCTGAAATAAATATATATATATATATATATATATATATATATATATATATATATATATATATATATATATATATATATATATATATATTTCAGGGATGTATATATATATATATATATATATATATAAATAAAAACAAACATATATATATATAAAATCTGTTAAATCTGATTCTGAATAAAATTGAAATAAGACCTTAATTATTTTAAAAAGTCATTATTGGTTTTATTTTGGTATTCGGCCAAGTGCATCACGAATTTTCGGTTTCTACTTGAATTTTAATTTCGGTGCATCCCTAACTATTATTACTATTATTTTTATTATAATAATAATAATAATAATAATAATAATAATAACAACAAAACATCCACACATACAACTGGGCAAAACTTTGGATTTGGATGTTTTTAAAAGAAGTTTCTTCTGCTCACCAGCAAAAAGAGTAATATAGATGAAATATTATTAAAATTTAAAATAACTTTATTTTAATACATTTTAAAAATTTAATTTATTCCTGTGATCAAAGCTGAATTTTCAGCATCATTACTCCAGTCTTCAGTGTCACATGATCCTTCAAAAATCAATGATACTTATTGGGTGGCAAATCTAGTGCAAGGAAATGAATGCAATGAAATGCTTTGATAGAAAATCATTTTCTAATGTGTCTTTTTATAAGATTATGCTCTGACAATTTCTCTTACACATCAATGTGTTTGACTGACAAGGCTCCATTGAAATGAAACACCCTGTGCACACAGGCATAACCTGTATAAATAACTCAGAGTTGTAGAAAGAATGTTGCCACATCATTTAGGGTGGGTAGAAAACGACAGTGTTTTTAGCATGTCTCTCTTATTTTTGGCTCTTACAAATGACAGCCATGCCAAGAAAGAGAAAACCAGACTAGACGAACATGCTATAATTTATGTCTTGAAAACTAAAGTGATGCCTGTCGAAAATAATAATTCAAAAAGGTACAAATGTCTTCTAGTTTGCTTGGTGAATTGCGGAGGAGACAATTGGCTTCTTCCTAAAATAAGATACCAGATGCCAAG
Source organism: Gila orcuttii (assembly GCA_026230005.1). Classification (NCBI taxonomy): domain Eukaryota; kingdom Metazoa; phylum Chordata; class Actinopteri; order Cypriniformes; family Leuciscidae; genus Gila; species Gila orcuttii. The sequence continues at coordinate 18,337,327 of JAPDVR010000024.1, read as the reverse complement.
AGAGCGGGTTGCTGTTATTAGAGAGAGGGGAGGAATGTGTTTGCTTTTGGGACTGAATACAAAGCTGGAAGTAGCCTCTGTGGACATATGAACACTAGAGAACCGGACTCAAACCCAAACATTGAGATTAGGGGGTGGGGCCAGATGTCTCGATGGCAGAAGAGCCAACTTCTGGATATTGACATAGAGATGGAAGCAGAACATCGGTGAAGCTAGTTTAAAATGCGATGATTGAAGTTCAGTTTTAGACACTTTTTATTCTTGCATTTTGTTGAGAATGAATAGAACAGAACAACCATGTCGCAGAAAACTGACACAGGAAAAGCCTTTTAACCATTCATTTGTTTTTAACATAGCAGTCATAAATGAATGTTCAAAAGAACAATTAAAAAAAGTTTATTATTCTAGAAATATAAGTTAATATATATTAATATAATAATATAATAAGAAAAAAAAGAAAAAAGAAATATATATATATATATTATTCCAACATGTTTATTATATTAAGTTATATTTTATTAGTTAGAAGTAGTAGTAGTAGTACACTGTAAAAAGTGACCAGTTGACTTAACTTAAAAAAAAAGTGAGGAAACCCGTTGCAATAAAATTATGAAGTAAATAAACTTCATGCATATAAAAAATAGGTGGAATGTGGAATTGTCAACTTTACATAACTTAATTTTTTCAATTACATGAAGTTTATTTATTTACTTAATTTTATGGCAACAGGTTTCCTCACTTTTTTTAGTTAAGTCAACTGATCACTTTTTACACAGTGTAGCAGTAGTAAAAGAAAAATAATAAATTAAGGAATTACTATTATTATAAGGAATTACTATTATTATATTAATATTATTAAGGATTTAAAAGGAATTTTCTTCCCACCAGAGCAATTCAAGCACAAAGTACCATTTTAAAAGTTTTTAATGGTTTTTAACTTTGACACCGCTTTTTAAAAGCACGGCTGTTATGTGTCTGTCTGATGCATAGTCTATTTACACAGACAAACAGTTAAAAACAATAGAATATAAAGAGCACAAAAATGTGTCCTGTGTGAACAGCCCCCAAACATGCCTCTGACAGACTGACAAATGGGTCGCTGTGGGCAGGCATGCATTTCTGACACTAATTTTCTTCTCGTAAATAATAAAATCAATACAAAACTATCTGCATATTTTTCAAAGTGACTTGGGAATTTCACGTGTCTTCAACAGTTTGGTCAAATTTGTCTTTCACAGTCATTACGAAAGCCCTTAGAAACAAAGCTGACAGTCTTAAAAATATATTATACCTCTGTCAGCATTACGATTTGTAACGCTTACTTTTTCATTTATTTCTTTTAAATTCTACTGCAAACGCAAAGGCTGGTCACTCCACATTACCCACAAAAATGTGGATAATGTCAACACCATACTGGCACAAGTGACTGTTTAAGCGTTTTGTCAAGAAACTGTCATAGCGCCAAATGAAGAGCCAATGAGAGAATGTTCAAGTTCTTCTATTGTACATTTGCATGTGCCATTGAACAAACTAGATTTTTTACACATGACAAGTTCTAAAACTAAGTTCAAACTAATGATTATCAGGGTGTATTTAGCGAAACTAAAACCACGATTGCAATTCATTCCTAATTCACTGGAACATCCCATCACACAAACTCTCCAAGACAGCTTTGTAATTCATTTTATAATAAATACTGTCCTGCTTGCTAAAGCAAGTAGGCCTCAAACATGAACTGGCTGCTAAGCGTAAATAGCACATTCCAGGCCAAACGTTAAAAGACACTGACAACGACAAGGGTGAGGGGACACACCTTTGCCCCCTGAGAACACACAACGTGAAGACAGTGATATACAACAGGGCCATTGCAAAGCTCTGCAGAGGTCAAAGGTTTGTCTGCGCAAATCTCAAGCATGCAGTAATCCTCACAGGAAGTAGGGCGAAAACCCAAGAGCGTTTTCTTGATCTGACAAAGAGAAAAGGCTCCGACCTTGTCTGTATGAGCTCTGTGTGCACTTTGTGCAGTGAAATGAAATGAAATGAAATGTTCTTAAGTCTCTTTACCAATGGATGTGCGATTGAATGAACCCACTAAGAGAAAACTTAAACATTCTTCTGAATAGATTCACCTCTATCTCAAATCCTGTGAGGATAACATCATCTTTGGTAATGAGAAGAATATTCGAATTACTTCTTTCTCTTATCTGATTTAACCACAACATATCAAGTTTGAGGAAATTAAGGAGATTGAGTGAAAACAGCAGTGTTGGGTGTAACGCATAACAAGTAATGTGAGTTACGTAATCAAATTACTTTTCAAGTACCTAGTAAAGAAACATTACTTTAAATTTACAAAAAATATCAGTTATTTTTTCAAATAAGTAAAGCAAGTTACTTTGTTTTGCCATGAATTATCTGACAGCTCTCCTGTGCCCATGTTGAGAGAAATCGTGAGTAAGTGCAGAGTTGTTGTGTGCAAACACCTGGTTATTATTGTAGATCTAGACTAAATGTGAGCATTTACTCACATCACTTGCACAAAATCAAATTCTGTATTCCAAATGAATAACTCAAATACGCTTTTTGTATTTAATCTCACTTTATTAACCTATGTCTTTGCTGCTGACCTTTGATGATCCAATTCAACCATACAAATAACCAAAAATGACGTTAAATAAACATATTTGAGTTTAATTTCTTTGTTTTTATTGCTGATGTAAGACTGTTGAACTTTCTTGTTCTGCGTTCTTCTGCAATCCAGAATGGCAGCACAGCTGAAAGGTTTGTTTGAGCTAAACAGACGTGAAGAGTTTTTTAAAGGCTTTTTTAAACCATTAATTTTTGCATTGTGATCATTTATTCTTTATGTATTTGTATTATTAGATTATTTTTGATTTTAAGCATTCCTTCCACCACATTTTCATTAGTACAAAGGATGTAACTGACATTCTCTAGTCACTGATTACTACAACAAAACTGTTTTACTGTACAACAGTAATAAAATGTAATCCAAATATCTTTTAATAATTTTAAGCACTATAAATTGAACAATATAAAAATCATTGAATAGTAGTATGATATATAAATACCTCCATTTAGTTTATTTATTGTAATTTTCTTTAAGCAAAATATAATACATTTCTTTTTCTTTTGATTTTGGGTTGAAATATGGCATGGTTATTTATGTTCATGCTTAAAAAAGGAAAGAAGAAAAAAAGAGAAAATAATACTAAATTATCATTTTGACATTTTTTTAGGGGATAACTTGAATTTTGTCTGCTCCTCACACAAAGGTATTGTATGACTTCAAAAGAAAAATACAAATATAGTGCAAAAGTCATATGGACCATTTCACTGGGGCTTTTACAGTTTTTAGAGCTTGGCACCACCAGGTCAAAGCTACTTTCATTGGGTATATTTAAACTTGGTCATTTTGTGTGTTTTTACTGATGAAATAGCTATGGGAAACCCAAGTAAACAGCAGTCCAATCAACACCATGGAATGATTGAAATTGGCCCATTTTTAGAACATTCTGCAAAAATTCTTCTTTTGTAATCCAAACATTACACTGATTTGGAATAATATGGGGTTGAGTAAATGATTACCGAATGATGACTGAAAAAAAGTTTCATTGCTCTCTTTAAAATGCTCACAAAAGGTAAGCAATCAACTAGGCACGTCCAAAAAAAAGACTAAATAACAACTAGAAATGCCAAATGTTTAATGTTATCCACACGCTCACTTCACAGCCAACATTCAGGCTTTCAAAACACACAAACACAGCAGCCTCAGATTTTTTTTTTTTTCTTTCATTTGTATAAAAAAAAAAGCAAGGGCTGATGTGCAAAAACAAACCTCCAAAACTGAACAATTCAGTTGAACCTCAGTACATGCTGACTTGATTTTGGGAGAGGTTGAAATGCTTTCATTACAACATGTGCGAGAAATAAATTACGCTTTCACTGTTAAAACAGTACAAAAAGAATCTTTTTTACAGAGCTTTTTCAAATTCTGTCAATAAAAAGACAAACAGCTGTGATTTCGTGGCACAGACACTCACCCTCAGTGACATCCTCTTCTTTCTTCACACCATCTTCTTTTCGCTGTTTGATTGCGAGTAATTCTTTCTTCAGCTGGCGAGCTTCTTTTCGCAATTCATCACTGTGGAAAGACATTCAACCGAAAGCTGGAATTAATTTCCAGTCTTGGAAGGAACACTTTCCCAATAAGTCTTGCAAAATGCAGAAGGGAAAAACATGTTACGGAAGGAAAAACATGTAGCACATTTTTTCATGCATAAGAATTGAAGATATTTTCCTGCTATCTGAGATAAATCATTCAAATAATAAATAAAACGTTTTAACAAGTTGACGTGACATGGAAACTTACCAAATCTTTAATATACTCAAAAGACCAAATTTTCTCAAGAACAAATTGAAATTAAAAAATGTTTTAAGTCTAAGACAAAAAGCCCTAGAAAGTAGCCAACACATCACAGACACAAAATATTTAAAAAAGTGATATATTTAAAAAAAATAAAAAATAAAAACGAGCAACTATTCGTCCATAGTGCACAACTAGCGAAAGAGCAACAAGCTCATGAACTGCTTTCTTGTTTGGTGCAAATGTGTGCAAAAACTTCCACAAGCCTTTCTTTAAGTTTTTTGTTGACATCCTGTCATAAATTCAATTGAATTGCTGTATCTATAAGATTTTGCAAGTGCAAATTTCAGGATTGTAACTATAGTCAAGAAAGAAAAAACTAGAAAAAAAATTAATGTCTGCAGGGTGCTGGACTCTATTCTTTATTAATATGTATTTATTTGAAATAGTTGATATGAAAATACAATCCCCAGAACAGAACACAGGATACGGACATCTCCTTAGCTCCGGGGTTTCCAACTGATTAAGCTTCTCATTCCACAATTAACAAGGGGATTGTGTGTGTTCACATAAAACGGGAATAAAACCAACAATTATCTTAGGCATAGTGTTCCAACATGTGTCAGAAACAAATATGTGCATTAGAAGTATAAAAATCTCTAATAAATCGTGTGGCGCCTTGTTAGCTCAAGAGTTCAGCGCGGTGTCCAGACAGTCCAGGGTTCTGGCACCTCAAGAAGGGATGTTGTGGCTGAACCGATACACCTCAACCCTAGAGAACTCCAACAGTGAGCTCTCATTATGGTCTTTAGCATGGCTGTGGACATAATCTGTGCTCTCAAACTGGCAACAGAAACCCTGCGGCATCAAAGTACCGCACACAAGTCTGCTTGAAAAATGGGGAGTATCAATTCATGTCGACTCCAGAGCTGGTCAAAATTAGTATGAAAGCAATTTGGCTCAATTTGTGGACGTAAACTGCTGTTGATAATCATCCAATTAATAGCAAGTGACACTGATGTCCTACAAGCTGTGCGGCTAAATAAATTATCATGCTGATCTCCAATGCTAAAGACCAAAAAAAAGAAGAAAAGAAAAGGACCTGGGGCCACATTCATGAACATTTTCGTAAGAAAGAAGTTAAGAAACTTCCTAAGATACTACTTAAATTTCTTAAGAACTATTTAATCGCAACTGAATGCTGCCGAAAATTGAGGTTGAAACCAAGTGAGGTTTGACTCTTTTGACTAATTTGACTCTTCTTTGTAGAGTTGTTACTGAATCTAGAATTCAGCATAGTCATGACCAATCAAGTCAAGTCAAGTCAAATATATTTATATAGCGCTTTTCACAATACAGATTGTATCAAAGCTGCTTCACAGTATCAATCAAAACAACTTAACAATGTTTGTTTATTACTGGAAAAAAGACATCCAAGTTTGGTAGAGCTGATCAATGGTATGATTGGTTAATTAATTTGAATATCCCCAACTGAGCAAGCCAAAGGCAACAGTGGCAAGGAACCGAAAAACTCCATCCAGTGACCTAAAGGTGTCCTAACACTCCATCAGATGACCCAATGGAGAAAAAAAAACCTTGGGAGAACCCAGGCTCAGTCGGGGGCCAGTTCTCCTCTGGCGTTTATGAACTAGAGGCCGAATTTACAGTAACTGTAAGATAAAAAATGTATATGAATGCCTGGCTAAATAGATGCGTCTTCAGTCTAGTTTTAAACTGGGAGAGCGAGTCTGAGCAACGAACAATATCAGGAAGGCTATTCCAGAGCTTCGGAGCTAAATGTGAAAATGCTCTGCCCCCTTTGGTGGATCTGGATATCCTAGGAATGACCAGAAGCCTCGAATTTAGTGATCTTAAAGAGCGCGATGGATTATAAGATCCGTTAAATAGACTGGAGCTAAACCATTTAGAGCTTTATAAGTCAAAAGCAATACCTTGTAATTAATACGGAACTTAATAGGTAACCAATGAAGTGATGATAAAATCGGTGTTATATGATCATATTTTCTTGATCTAGTAAGAACTCTAGCGGCTGCATTTTGGACTAACTGTAGCTTGTTTATTGAAGATGCAGGACAACCAGCTAATAAAGCATTACAGTAATCTAGTCTCGAGGTCATGAATGCATGAACTAACTTTTCTGCATCAGAGACTGATAGCATATTACGTAGCTTAGCAATGTTTCTAAGGTGGAAAAAGGCTGTTTTTGTAACATATGAAATATGCTTTTCAAAAGACAGGTTGCAGTCTAATGTAACACCCAGGTCTTTTACTGTAGCGGATAAAGTAACAGGGCATCCTACTATGTTAAAGTCGTGCTGTGAAAGGTTTTGTGGACGGTTTTTACAACCGATAAGTATTACCTCTGTCTTGTCTGGATTTAATAAAAGAAAATTACGCGTCATCCAATCTTTTATATCTTTAACACAATCTGTCAATTTGGATAATTTGCGTATTCATCTGGCCGATGAAATATATATTTGAGTGTCATCAGCATTACAATGGAAAATAATTCCATGTTTCCTTAGAATATTACCAAGTGGCAGCATATATATTGAGAATAATAAAGGGCCTAACACAGATCCCTGCGGCACTCCATAGTTTGCCGAAGTTATGATCGATTTTTCTCCATTTAAGTAGACGAAATGTCAGATAAGTATGACCTGAACCAGCTTAATGCTTGTCCTTGAACACCAGTGTAATTTTGTAGTCGATCTAAGAGTATTGTGTGATCTATAGTGTCGAACGCAGCACTAAGAGCAAGTAAAACTAGTACTGAGATACAGCCTTGGTCTGAAGCTAAAAGTAAATCATTTGTGATTCTAACAAGCGCAGTTTCAGTGCTATGATGTGGCCTGAATCCAGACTGAAACTTTTCATAGATGTCGTTTTCTTGCAAGAAAGAGCCGAGTTGAGCGGACACAACTTTTTCTAATATTTTTGACATAAATGGAAGACTCGAAATGGGTCTGTAATTTGCTAGGTTATTTGGATCTAATTGTGGTTTCTTAATAAGAGGTTTTATAACTGCCAGCTTGAACGTTCTTGGAACATGACCTAAAGATAAAGATGAGTTAATAATATTGAGAAGAGGCTCTTCCACTATAGGTAACACTTCTTTCAGTAGTTCAGTTGGTATAGGATCTAATAAACATGTTGTTGTTTTAGATGAAGTGATAAGTTTATTTAACTCTTTTTGTTCTATGGTTGTAAAGCATTGTAATTGTTCTTGCGGGGTGATAATTGCGGCTGAATTATAGGGCGCGAGCAAAGATTGAACGTTTGCGATTTTGATTCTGATGCTTTCAATTTTCTCGGTGAAGAAGTTCATGAAATCATTACTACTAAACTGTAACGAGGTATTTTGTTCAGACGTCTGTTTATTTGTTAGTCTAGCCACGGTATTAAATAAAAACCTTGGATTATTTCGGTTGTTTTCTATTAATTTGCTGAGGTCCTCAGCCCTGGCCGTTTTAAGCGCCTTTTTATAACGTGACATACTGTCTTTCCACGCGATTCTAAAGACCTCTGAATTAGTTTTTTTCCATTTACGCTCTAAATTACGGGTTTCTCTCTTTAAAACATACGTAGTATTATTGTACCATGGTGCTATACTTTTTTCTCTGACCTTTTTTAATCTAATGGGTGCAACAATATCCAATGTTCTAGAGAGAATGGTGCTCATAGTACTAGTTAGTTCATCTAGTTCATCTGTTTGTTTGGGTTTCTGTTTGTCAGGCAGCAGCTGAGACAGATCAGATAAGCTATTTGAGAAATTATCTATGGTGGATGGAAGAATTGTTCTACCTGGTCGATAACGTGGCGCAGCATTTCATATTACAGCAGTACTTAATATGCAAGTTACCATGTAATGGTCAGTGACATCATCACTTTGTGGAATGATATCTATATCGGTTGGATCGGTTCCATATGATATAATTAAATCGAGTGTATGATTAAGACGATGAGTTGGTCCGGTGACGTTTTGCTTGACCCCGAAGGAGTTTAATAAATCTGTAAACGCAGCCCCTAACGCATCATTTAAATTATCTACATGTATGTTAAAATCTCCAACAATTAATGCTTTATCGACGTTGACCAAAAGATCTGATAGAAAGTCAGCAAACTCTTTTAAGAAATTGGCGTAAGGCCCTGGAGGTCTATATACGGTAGCCAATGCAAGAGATAATAGGGATTTTTTTCTTACATCTAAGAGCGTAACATTTAGCACAAGTTCTTCAAACGAATTAAACCTATGACGAGTTTTCTGAGTAACATTAAGGATATCTCTGTAGATTGTTGCAACACCGCCGCCACGACCAATAAGACGGGGCTCATGCTTATAACAGTATCCTGGCGGAGTAGACTCATTTAGACCGAAATAATCATTTGGTTTAAGCCAGGTTTCAGTAAGGGACAGAACATAGAAATTATTATCTGTGACCATTTCATTTACAATAACCGCCTTAGGTGTGAGCGATCTAATGTTTAGAAGACCTAGCTTTAGAAATTGTTTTTGTTCACTAATAGCGAGATTTTTTGTTTTAATAACAATTAGATTTTTTCTAGATCCCGCAGTAGATTTATTATTTGATCTTAGTAAACGAGGAATAGACACAGTTTCTATGCAATGTTCTACATTAGTATTAATATTAGTGCTGGGCAACGATTACAATTTTTAATCGCGATTAATCGCATGATTTTCTTGCGATTAATCGCATTGTTATGCGCAAAATTGAATAATGACTTCTAAAGTAGTGTATTGCGCACTTTTGATTTAAATGTACTGCTATATACACAAAAGTGCAATAACTTTAAACAAATAAGGTGCTTTTATACCAGCAGTATTCCCTTTACACAGTAATCTCAAATCTCAACTTAAACATTAATGCAATCGAATCAAATATTTAAACAAAGCTATTTGCCACTGCCAGGGCATTAACTTTTATCTAGTTTGTTAAAAGGAGTCTAGTTTTCTTGTTTTTTTTTCTGAACAGGTATCAACAGGTATCTTTTATCAGGGAGCAGCAGAAACAGTCTATGTAGTAGTCAGAGGTCATGATCACTACTACAGATATAAGTTGACCAATGTTACTTATAGTAGCTTAGGTTTGGTCATGCCATGGTTTCCCACGTAAGATTACATTAAACAGAGTAAAAAAACAATTTATATTTTATACTCACGCCATAGCTGTGTAGTGCGCGTACACTTCGGCGTACCCTGACGTGCACCTCTCCAAAAATGTAACGTCAATTCTACGCGTACCGCAAGCGCTGTGATTGCTAGAACCGCTCCCCGGGTTTCACATGCTCCCTCTGCATGTGTAATTGCGCGTCAACGCGGACAACGACGCAGAGATATAAATGAAAACCAACGCGTAGTCTATAGCGTAGTCTTCGGCGTAAGTCCGACGCAGAAGTATAAATCAGCCAAGAGTGAGGTGTAGTGGTCGAGCACAAGGTGCAGCGACAAGCGGGTGCGTTCCTGTGAAACTGTTGCGGTCATGCTCGCCTCACGCACGCGCCCGCGCCCGCTCGTTGCCGAAGTTGAATTGTCTATAACTTTTTATAAAGGACGCGCAGCACAAATCATTAGAAGAGAGACTGATCCTCGGCTCGCTGTTAGTGAGTTTCCAGAATCTAAATAGTTATTATCTATAGGGTTTATAGGTACTATCCATAGAGCGCCTGTCATTCACTCACGGAGCGCAACCCTTTAACTGTTCACCAGAGAGAACCTGCCTCTCTCCACTGCTTGTTTGGGTGGGTTATTTGCTGCCTGACCAACATCACACCCCTCCTGTGATCATGATTTGACTGTTGGCCTATGTGTATTCAGAGCCAGTGAGCAACGGGCTTTCAAAATAATAATAAAAAAAAAACTGCGTTAACGTGCGATAAAAAAATTGTCGGCATTAATTAATAAATGCGTTAACGCGATAATAACGCGTTAACTTGCCCAGCCCTAATTAATATCAATTAAATCATTGTTTAAGTTACCGATCATGTTGTCACTTCAGAGTACTCATCATGCACATATCTAGTAATATGAATCATATGTAGCTAATGTTCTGTTGTAATGCTTAATGTTAGAAACGTAATATGCTAAATGAATTTATTGAAAGTTGGAGGTTATTCTAACTTTAAGAGGTTATTTAAGATGACAAAATACTCAGAAAATAACAAGTTATTAGGAGTTAAGAAAAGTTTTACTCTTAAGAATACCAAGTTCAACCACAAGGAGTAGGCTTGACAATGGGTCTCAATCAGTTCCCTAGTTCAGTAGTCAGGGAGTCTGCTATTTTAAGGGCTGTCTCGATCGCAAAATCCTACGCTCACTCCGTAAAAAGTCCCACAATGCACCGTGAAAACAAAGAAGACTCGATGCTCACCATGTTCCCTTAACGGAAGTTCTGAAGCGTGAAACAAATCACATGAGCCAACTGACATATAAAATAAAAGATTGCATACCACACAGGGGCAATCTTGGCTAAACTAAATTTTGGCATTGAGCAAGGCACTTTACCTCTAGTTGCTTCATGAGGATTGAAGGTTTGAACCCAAAATGGAGCAACTAGAACAAGATGACATCCTGCTGTCTCCTGCTCCATGGTAGCTTACAAAAGAAAAAGAAAAAGAAAAACATTGTCACTGCAGTCCAACCGAGCAAGTGATAATCAAATTTGTTTGAACGGGTCTTACACCCGAGGTAATCTAACCCTCCAAAAACGGATCTTATAGCCAATGCTCTTGTTCAGACAATAGAGGCAGATGTCACAGGACAGCTGATAAGGACAGGCCCAGGCAGACACACACTTCCAAGGTGTGAGGTCCTCATTGATAAACTGCCAAGATTGACTCGATGAGAGGAAGTTGCTTCCATGTGCAAACACTGCCCCCACCCACAGCTGCCTTCTAGAGAACCAAACCTTCTGGCAGCTCCCAAAACAGCATCTTCTATTGGGGTATAATAATATTTTCATAGAACTTGACAGCTAAGTTTTGATGCCAGGTTCTTACATGGCTACAAAGCACAGGTAAGCTGCAGAGCCTGGGCCTCCAGCCCAAAAACACGTGAGCCATTCAAGCCTGTAACAATGACTGCCTTTGTTCCACCCATCCGCTCCTCTCAGCTGACACACGTTCTCTCCGGCAGCTCTCTTCTGTTACTCCTGTTGAACCTCGGGTCCCCAAACGCCAGGTTCCTAGTTTCTAGGTTCTCAAGGGGCAAACGTACGGCACTGTGGACGTTTTAAAGGCTGACCTTGTAGAGGACCTCTTCTAGTGTTTGGGAGCTCAGGCAAAGGGGAACCTCATGGACACTGGCATTCGTTTGTTCTTCTCTTTAGGTCCCCAATCCTGAAAAGAGTGCATCCCCTTCAGTGGAGCCACTCAACATCGATCCACTGCTGGAGATCTTGGTAGCCGGATGATTACAAAGCCCTCGGTCTTGGTTAAAGCTGACATTCTCATTTCCTGCACATGTTTTGTTAGTTCATAGAAGGACCAATAAGGTGACAGAGAGTTAGAGTACAGGTCAGGTCATCTCAGCAGGTTCAGGTGCTTAGCAGTTCACTGACTTCAAACCTGGCTAGGGTGGAGGGTGTCTCTTACACAAAACTCTCGGATGGCTTTACAAGATCTGGAATATTATGGTACTCTGACCACTATTATGGTGTTTTATGTTGTGTTTTTGTCCTTTTTGAAGCTCTGGTAACTTGCACGACAAGTCAACTAACTTTACCACAACATTCTGACTAGTCATAGATAGGCTTCAGAAACATGACTAAAAATGAATAGTTGGCCTACTGCTCTAATACGCTTTAATTGTACAGAAAGGAAAAATTGTGTTCCTTTAATAGCTTCCATTGTGTTGGAATGAACAAATGCACATTTTGGCAAGAAAACAAGAGAAGACGTGAAGATTCCACAAGGGTGAAGAGTTATCTATTAGAGGCCTACAGTGACCCTTGGTCGGAAATGAGCAGGCCATATAGGGAAACACCTCAGACTAAGTGATAATTTTGCTTGCCTGGACATGCTACCATTTACCAAACAAGAGAGGCATATCCTAGGCAACAGCAACACAATGGGTCTCTCAGCTAGATTGCCAGTAAGAGTGGAGAAAGCTGAGAAAAATGCAAAGAGACAGGAACACCTACTAATTTACTCCTCAGGGCTCAACAAATTCCTCCGAATATCCTTTTGATCTTCAGGTGGAGTCCATCTCTACCATATTGACCATGTTTGTGAAGATATCACAATGAGATGTGTTATTATTCAGGAAGACTAACTAATTTTAACCAACTTAAAAAAAAAAAAAAAAAGATTCATTTCTACCATGGCAGTAGAAATCAAGCTTGTGTAGCTAGAAGCGTTTGCGTTCATGTACCTGTGTAGAGTATGTTTTGGGCCTAAAGCACCAAACTGAATTAATACTCAGGAAAAGTAAAAGGCAAACAATGAAAATTATTTTGTGCATCAAGTAAATGTCCTCAACAAGTACAAAAAAGTAGGGCCAATGTAAAGAATCGAGTAAAAGACACAAAACAACAGCGAAATAATCCGCAGAAAGCCATTTGTATAAACAGAAAAAGTAATTGTGATCCTGGCATTTAGAAAATTAGGCAATTTGACTGAAATAGCACAGCTATTAATAAACAGCACTGCGCTGAAGAGTGATGGGCTGTTTAAAATAGCAGAGCTGTGAGATATGCTCTTGTTAGACAGCAGAGCGAGATAAAAAGGTATTTGTTAACTCAAGAAAAGAAAAGAACAGTGTGATAAAGTGTCCTTGTGATAAAAGGAGGAGGGGATGAGAGTTTATTAACGAGTGAGCTCTTTGAAGAGAAGCCAAAGTGTGCCCACTGTCTTGCGGCCTCATCAGCCAGAGGGCAGAGACATCCCTCCCCACCCCCCCCACCCCCCCACCCCCCCACCCAGCCAGCACAATGACAGCCATTCACCAAACCCTCTCGGGCCGCCAGCAGGGAAGAGACCGTCATTTCACAAATCAGACGAGCGAGAGAGAGGGATTGGTGATGAAGTGCTGGACGAGACCTGACGCACACATTTAATGTCTGAGGAGTGGGGGAAAGACTTTGTCGTCACTCACGGCTCTCCAGACCAGCCAGCAATTGTCGCTCATTCAGACAATTCAAATAAGCGAAACCCGGGGAGCTCTGGATGATTTACTTTTCATAAAGAAAGCCCACAAAAGTGACTGGCCACAGACCAATCTTTCTCATGAATCGAGACTTCAACATTTAACCCTCGCCCCTCCACTAGCCTGCTGTCGTAGTCAAAAAACTTCTTGAGAGCGGGTCGTTTTTGATCTGTTTTTCCAAAACGAATGCGGAGTAGCTCCTCACGCTTTGCAGGAGTGGAAATACTGTTCCTCAAGCTCCACTCTACTGATTTTGACTTTTATGCATGGTTCAGAGTTTTATAATCAAGCAGTATAATCTCAGTGTTGCGTGGAGAGGGCAAATGTTTTCAAGGTCTTGAAGCAGATGGTTAAAGCAGAGGTGGTGTATAATAATCATATGATATCACATTTCAAGAAGGATAGTGAAGAATATTAGTTTTCCAGGTCTCCCTCTGACTCAAATGTAACGTCTACCTAAGTTTTGAGAAAGGAGACTGAATAATTGAATAACTGAGAGTTCCATAATAAATATTAATGGAGTTGATGAGTCAAGCGGTGTCCAAACACATGGCATGAGCCGAGGAGCGCAGAAAATAACCATAACACAGAGACTGTGCATCCTCCAATCACTAGTTTGCTAACAAATTAATACATTTTATCACAACTAAAGCTCCAAACTGCAAGAATGTGTATTTCAGCTCAAGTAAAGTTACAAACATGTTGAGTACTTGCTGGAAGTAAAAATCATAGTTCATTAGTAAGCATTTGAGATTCTAAAACACACTTAGATTAAAACTTACAATGCAGAGTATACTGATAATTTTGCTAATAATATGAAAGAAAAGACAGTTTGATATTTTTTCTCTATAATTTAACTCTATAAATCTCCTACTGCACAATCACATACTTTCTGGGGAGTGAACTATACTAAGTTAATGATTTCTTTGGGTCCAGACTAAAAATTGTCTCTAAATGTCATAAGGTGTTAAAAGAAAATCTAGAAGTTAAAATCTATTTTTGCAGGTGCCAAATTTTAAGGGTAGACAAACAGAAAATTATCAAAATACAGAACTTTCTTGGTATTATGTGACAAACCGTACTATTTTAATTGCATCACCCATATGTTATTAAATGATTAAAACAAATTCAAAATCTTCAAAAAGAAAATGTATTCTGTGCAAAACCTGTATTATATTATGACAAATTTATAAAACATTCTACTAAATAACTCAAAGTGTTAAGATCAGACAGTTATAATATTGCAGATTCCTTGGGATTCCTCAAAAAGAAATGCAGAGCGGCAGGTGCTACACACTGAAATTGTATGAGATCTGGTAAACTTTACAAGATATTTTTCTCCTCATTACCTCAGCATATCTAGCCATTTCTGAGCTCATTGATGCGTAAATGTGTAGGGTCACCGTCATGTGTGTTTAAGGTAAGAAAATTGGTGTCCAGCACAAGTAATTTTTTAAGCTTAGGGAGGGTTGCACCAATAAGGATTAATTTAGTGTTATCAAACATACTGTTATTTTCGATACTTATTGATAGTTCGATTCTGAAATATCTGAAACGGTTCCAATACTCTTTTTCTGCAGAACAGATACACCAATACCAGCTGCGTGTTTTCACTCTTCTCTCTGACGGTGAATTGACACATACCCGCACTCCTGAAACTCCTCACACTCCTCCTACACTCCTGTCGCTCCGGTCGAAGAGTGCCTCTATTTCACATGATTTGTCATTACCGCAGGTTTTACGCTCACACCACTGATCTATATAAGTGGTGCTCTCATAAAGCCGCCTCTCAAACAGCGCACAAATATCAAACTGACTACTTTTTTTGTGGCTTATTGCACTGAAACGGACAAATACATGCAAAATTATGTCAAAATGCCCTTCTTGCCGAGTATTCAGGTAAATACAGTCAGTTTTGGAATGTAAATAGTTGAGAAAGATAACTCATGTTATGTAACAGTATATTGGATCCGTGCATAAACTTTTAAAGTGACAGAAGCCTAATAAACCTGCTGCCGTCTGTCATATTAATCAAAGAACAAAAGACAAAGAAAATCACTCGACAATTTTTTTTTACAATGAAAACCATACAGTGTTATTTTACATTTGATTACTTTAATATCTGTATTTCTTACCTGAATATACTGTTCGGCCGACCTGAAAAACATAAAGCCATTTGTATTTTATAAGTGCTATAGTTCGCTAATTTTTAATTTTTTTTATTATTACTGACTTTTTACTTGTCTTTTTTTGTAAACAATTCAAATAAAGCCTCCCGGTGCTGTGTGTAAACTATGACAACAAAATTAAACAGTACATTAAATTAAGCAAAGTTTAGAGCTAATTTCTTTAAACACAGATTAACAAATCAGGGATAAGAAATGTGCGATTAAAACCTCCATTTACGATTAATTTTCTCCGCCAGGATGGATTCGCCATTGTAATTATACAGCAACAATGTTAATATTCCATATCCTTCTTTATTGACCACCAGAAACTCTCTCTGACTTAAGTAGCTCTTGCCGATAAGGAAATAAACTTGTAAAATGTCAGCCGTCTTTATAAACGGCTACGTAGAGAGACTGTTACTGATCAAGCAAGCAATGAATATATTGCGGCAGTGCATGCGGATTTCAAGTGTTCATAGTATCGATTAATGGAGTAATATGTTTCTAGTATCAATTAATAGAGTAATATGGCAGCATAACGTATGAAAAAACAACCGAAATAAGGAAAAATATTGACAGACAGGATTAAAATTAATCTATTTTATATATAAATTAAATCCAAGATCAAATAATTTCAATAAATGCTATAAAATAGTGTATTAAGATATTTTAATCTCAAAAGGTCATGGAAAAAAATAGTTTTCATGACCCTTTTAAGAAAGGTCATGTGAAGGAAAAACTTTTCCAAAACTTGTTTAAGTAATAAACAAAGCATGGTTATTTCTGGTTCGTTAATTTACAACGGTGAACAAATACAGAGATGCTCCGCCACTTCTTAGCTCTGCTCTGCTGAACGTCAATAGAGCCTCACATGCTGAAGTCTGGAGCCGTTCTGTCAGGCTGCCCCAAACAGGGCACACATGCTCAGCGAGCTGGAGGTCCAGCAACCTGCAGATCCGAGGCACAGCTGCCAAGAATTATATGATCCCTTCTGGCCTCCACACAAAAAAGGGCCAGTGCTTTACTAATCCCGGGTGACCTTTCCCTGAGAGGCTGATAGAGCATCGGATTATGACGGATGACAACTGACAGGTGCCATTTAGAAACAGTGACACTGCACACAAAAGTCATCATCTTTGGTGCATAATTGCTGTTTGGACTCTCTTAAAAGAGACATTTCCATTGTGTAGTCAAACCTAGTAAAATCTTGCATTATGGTCCAGAGGAGCTTGAAAAGCAGATAATGACGAGACCACATTAGATTATTCAGTGGTTTGGAGGATTCAGATGGCTGCCGATCCATGCTCCTGTTGTAAGTCCTGTTGCTTTTCACTGCCAAATAATCCACTGTAGGATCACTACTGCGCAGACTCGGGCTCCGAGCGACATAATCTGCAATGACTGTTTCTGGGATATTTGGCTTCATTTTTCTACAGTGGAAGGAAGCAGCAATGCGCTGTCCGTCTTTTTTAACAGTCTATGGTCTGGACTAAATGTTAATGTGAAGGAAAACATTTTTCAATACTTGAGCAAGTAATTTGGACTCGTTAATTTACAAAAGTGAACAAATACAGAGATGCTCAGATGCTTCTCAGCTCTTCTCTGCGGAATAGAGCCTAACATGCTGAAATTCATCTTGAAAGTATCCGTAGCAGGTATTTACACAGTATGTAAAAAATTTTTTTTTAAAAATACATAAGTGCATTTTAAATACTGTATAAAAATAAGTTTATTTAAAAACACTCTAAAAAGTAATCCAGGGACCTACTGCCATAACTTAAATTATATTTTAGTGATTTAATTAAACCTTTTAAGTTGCAAACATTATTTTGAGTTCTGTTAAAATAATAATGTTGATCACTACATTAACTTAATATTATGTGTAAAATAAACTCAAATTCCTACTTTAATAGTTTTTTTTTTTTTTTTTAAATAAGTTGTTATAACTTATTCCAAAGGTATCTTTGGAAATTGGGCAGTGGAATTCTATTTCCCAGCATGCTTTGCATAGAACTGAGTAAGTAGAATAAATGTTGAAATTAAGTGTGATTTTATTTGTTTTTAGTGAAGGGAAAGACCTGCGAGTGTTTATTGCTGTTATGTTTGCGAGTTTCTGTTATGTTGAAGTTTCTGTGGTTACCATTGTGCTGAAGAGTAAACGACATGAAGGTAAACACTAGATTGATGCTATAAGCAATGACTACGCTAATGCCACTGACAAGTCATATCTTGCTCATTAAATATACATGTTAAATAAGATACATTACTATGTGGTATGATAGCTGTGGATTTTAACTGAAATAAATAAGATTAATTGGGTCCAGGGTTACAACTCAAGTAGTTGTAGTGAATTTTCTTTTTTTTTTTGTAATGTTTAATCTTATAAATGTCTATAAATTGTCTGTGAAAAAGACCAATTTACTGATGTAATACTAATAATTCTAATAATAATAATAATAAATAAATGTTTATTAAAACAGATAATATTTTATTATACATTTAATAAATACAGCATACAAAATGTTAGCTAGATATAACGTTGCAAAGAAAGTGCCAGGTACTTGTTTGCTTGTTCTTTTGCCCAAGGTTTTATAGTTTTCTTTTTTGAATTGTGGCTTGGGTATATCACTCGGGTTTATATGAAAATATTAAGAGCGTATGGCTATATCCAAGAGCCATATGGAAGCACTTTGTATCCTTAGTTATGCCCTGTCTGTCGGGTTTAGTGTAAGTGGCGGCTACCATATGTCGTGATGTCGGGACTCCCATAAGCATGCAGTTTTATTCATTAATGCCACCAATGATATGGACAGCGATAAGTGTTTATATATTTTTGTTAAATAAAAGGTAATCAATATCAAAGGTCACTATAAATTTACAGCTAAAAAAAATGGTTTGATTGTAGAACCCCCCAAAAAATAACGATTTTCATTAGCAAGAATACCAGAAGCATGCCATGAACCATGCCAAAAAACAGATAGCCAACCAGGAAATGAAATACTGTCTTAAGCAGTAGACATGGATCCATAGGAGCTAGATTTCAGCTCAAGCCTCATAGACTTATTCCAACCAACATCAGATCCTTCCTACAGCCTGTGCTTCCTTCCAGGTGACTGGCAACCAAAGCTTCTCTCTTCACCTAAAAGCTCCTGTAAGCCTGAGTGGGAAAGAGCTCTGGGCTGCAACAATGCTCCCTTTGTCTTACACCAACACTCTACCTACCAGCCAACTCTTTGATTGCAAGCCAAGACAAACCACTGTGTTGGGTTACAGTTCTTGTAGCCAAACACCACGCTTGTGTTTAATATACTACAGTCTTTCTGCATTTTGCTTCCTGTCAATCAAAGCTGCGAGACTCGGTGGGTTTGGCCATTACTTCATTATGTAGAAAAAGAAGAGAGCATGTTTATTATGATCGGAAAATTATTCCGACACATAATGGCTGATGGTGAGATAAGGCAGGTGTGCTTCCAGAAAAGGGGCGTGATGGAAGGGTTCTCCGCCTTTAGCGCCTCAGTCAGTGAGGTTATGAATCCCTTAATCCCCACATTTTCAAAGGTCACATGCTGATTTCAAGGATCACATGAACGAGATGAAACTGTGACAATGGGTCTGATATGAGAGGCTTTGAAACATGGGTTTTAAAGATGAGACGAAAATGAGACTATAATCTCCCACAAAAATAAGGCATTTCTGAGAGTTTCAGTAGCATTTTAATATTTTAACTTTTGGTCATGTTTTCTCGTTATCACAATTTAATTTTCTCGTGATCTCGACATAACAAAAGCTACACAACTGTGCCAACAGGTGGCAGTATAGGACTGAATAAACTGATGGAGTTTGGTATATATCCACCTTACTGTGTTACTTCACATTGGCCCAGATTGTACGCATTTGGGACAGAGAGAGTGAAGACCTTACTTCGAGATCGCTATAATTTGTGCAGTATTGTGTGCGTTACTAACAAGTTATTAACTGTTAAAAAATGTTAAATGCTTGAATCAATATGATTATTTTGCTTGAAAGTGTAGGCCTATCTGTTATTGTTACGTTAACTGCTACTGTATATGCATGACTCGTCACAGTTTCAATTCCGCAATAGCATTCGGTTTGATTCTACATTAAAACTATATTATAGTGTTGATATCACTGTATAGTATTCTGTTTGCACCCATCTTTACGACGCCATTAATTCAGCGCAGTCTTAGTAATTGTCTCATTAGTTTACCTCACTGTGTCACTTTTTGTTTTGGGAAATCTGGATATTTTGCACCTCTTTTAATGGAAGAGCATGGCTAGAAGGCGGAAGACAGTGTAACACACATGATATCAGTCACAACAACCTATCCTATATGATGACTAAAAATCACAAACAAATTATGTAATATAATTTTTTTCAAACAAATGAGGAAAATAAAGTGGGTTGAATCCAGGCAGCTCTAAAATATTTTAAAATAGTTATAGAATAATCTGGCCTCCTTCTGAAGGCACTCCGCCTGCGCTTGAGGTGTCGAATGCTCCGTTGATAATTTAAACATTTTAATTACACAAATAAAATGTTTAGAATACTGTCTCTAGAAAAAAAAATATCCCAGTGCTGTGCGTTTCAGAATCAAACAATCATTGTAAAAAGAACAACTTCTGATCACAAGAAAATTAAGTTGTGATCATGAGAAAACAACTTTTATTGTCGTGATCACGTGAAAACAACTTTTGTTAGGTCAAGATCACGAGAAAACAAGAAAGAAAAAAATTATCCATGGCCTTGTAGGGCTTCCGTAGGGATTCGATCAAACTCCTCAACTAAAATAGTAAACTTTGGCACGTAACTTGTCCCGTACTGTTTTTGCTACAAAAGTGAATTTACTATACACTTAAAAAAAAAAGCTTACCAGCATAAAAAAAAAAACACAGGGACAAATATTTTGTTTCAGTATTAAGATGTATTACTTAGTGAGATTTTAATTATATATATGATCATTTTCAACAAATGCATTTTAGTCATTCACAACATATCCGTACTGATTAGTGGTCGATATTACAGATTACAGTACATTTACGCGACAACAGCGTTTTGGGGGCCTGAAAACTTTTGAAAACGGGTTTCAAAGTGCACGTTTTTGAAAATTATACAGTTATCGACTGTGTAAACTACAAAAACTTAAATTTATGAAAACGATGACGTCATGCGCATGCGTATAACGTGTTCAGTCTATAGGTGTGTAGAGTTTCTTTACAAAGTGACATAGCCATCTACTGGCCTGGCATGAATAATACAGCATTTTTAGTCACTTTTGGGGAACCGAGTGAACGGGGATCATTTAACACTGTTGTCGCAAGTAAGCAAAACTTTTCCTAAATGCAAAGGAAAAACTTTTCAGTTTTTTTTTTAACATCATTGTGTAACGTATCCTTAATTTAGATGATTTATCGGTTATCAGTCACAATATGAAAATTAAACAAGCACGTCAAATTGGGACTTGGAGGTGGGACATTTTGGGACATTTCAACTACCCAGAATACCCAAGTAATCCCATAGCAACATCCTAACAACCATTCACAGCACCCTAACATCATTGCAGACCGTTTTGAACAGGTAAACAATAAAAATCTCAGTCAGTTCTACTTTGCACATTATTAAATATGAAAAAGAACTGGCCCTTCACTCAATTAGACAGCTTATACCTTTAAGCCATTATAGTACCATAGAAATATGCTACTCTTTTTCAGGGATTCATCAACCTCATTTGTTTCAGAATTTTCCAACCAACCCTGAGCAGGGTCTCTGTTTTTGTAATTGAGAAAATAAATGCAAAGATGAAATAAAGCATCTTTGAGCACAGAGAAAAGTCAACAATAGCTCTCTAAGAAAGCACTGCATCGACAGAGACATTCAAACAGTTTTCAAAGAAAGGAAAATACTCCAGAAGCAGGTTTACAATTCATTTCTCTAATGTAAGACGCGGTCTCTCAGGAGCAGCAGTGCTGGGGTTGCCAGGTTGGCAGGAGTGAGCCGTTTTCCCCTGCTGTGGCAGAGTAATTTGATTTTTGAGTCAGAAATCTCCCTTCACCTTGAGGGACCTGGCTGTGTCCACTGAAGCGGATCCAACTGTGCCACAGTTCTGGTCCACTGCAGGTGCCACTGGTCTTTAGAAACTTCAGGAATCAGGCGTCTGGTTAACCGGCAACACGCTGAGGTCACAGTGAGCTGACTGACAAAAAAAAACCTCAGTATATTCAACTATTATTGTGGACTTTTTGCTTTGTGGCACCGGTGGAAATTTAGCGCCAACAATTAATTTGCACTTACCAATACTAGTAATAGCCAATTAGAAAGCTAAAACATGCTACAAGAAGTTTAACTCCCTTTAAAGCTCTAAAGCAATTTCTGTTACATTTACTCAATAACAAATACTAGTAAATTACTAACTACAATAGTTTTGTGCAATCAAAGGTTATTGATATTTTGAATGTTTATTTCCTGAATACATGTCTGTGAAAATGCTGCTCCTTCTTGGATTGAATCATCACAATTTCATTTAAATGTTGCTCTTGCTCTGTATAAATGTAGACATGCGTCAAATCTTCAAAAAGTTCTTCTAACAAATGCAAAACAAAGATGTTTAGAAAGAGGAGTCCGTTTATTTTGTGCCATCTGAACAAGAATACTCTAAAAACGTTCCTAACAAAAGTTGTTTTGTTCGATTCTGGCCACGATTTGGCCGTCTGAGACAAATTTTGTGAATCTAATCCTAAAAGATTCCTCTGATCCTAGGCCAGAATCTGAAGTCTTTGATCGCTAGTTTGACATGTTCACCGACAGCCAATTAATGACCGTTGCGATCAGATTTTACCTCTGATGAAATTCTGGCAGTGTCAGTGTCCTGCAATGTAGCTTTTTTTATGGCCACAATCAAATCAAAAACCAATCGGAGCAAAGAACCTGATGACAATTAGTGAGACAGCAACAAACCTCCACTTGCTCCACACACATCGTTTGTTTGTTTTTTCAGTTTTCTTTTCAAGAGATAAGCCATAAGCCAAGAGATAAGATTTAAAATTAACGCTATAGATTGTTTTTGTTTGCTAGCCAACATTCCTATCCCGCATGTAAATGCTGCTCACAGTCACAGAACGTGTCACGGATTGAGCAATCGTAAGGGACTATTATAAATCCTACAGCGCGCACCCGGCTTTATTTAGATACATGCATTTGTTCAAAACATGTTGTCCCAACTTCATCTGAACAAACAATTTTACATTACACAATGTTGTGTATTTTCCCAGCATACATTGCAGCTTAAAAAAATATGGTAACTATTGTTAAATATGATCATTTTTATGCAATGTGGTGCAGAGTTCATATTTTTACTAAACTAACATTTGTTGATGATTTGTGTTTGAGATTTCTGTGGTGAAGTATGTGCATCTCACTGAAATGGTTGGGTTTAATATATTTGACAAACAGGGTAATACGTTTGCCTCTAGTTTTAAGAGGCAAATCAAACGTAAAGGTGAAAGAACGAGGTTTGTAGCTCCTTGCATTACTTAATTTTTATTTTTTAAGTTCAATAGACTGCTTTTTATTCATTAAATGAATATTATTAAGTTGTCAAATGTTAGTCCAGTTAAATTAATAAATTGATGGTTATAGAGTGGTGCAGGTATTACATCACTTTGTAGGGGTCTCTCATATGAGCTTTGAGTTCTTAAGATGATGTGTCAAGTTAAAATAGTTACACTTTTAGAAACGTGTTCTGTTTGAATCTGCACTTCCTTAAAACGAACTTGTCGACAAACAGTTCAGATGTTTAAGCATTCTAATCAATTTAAAAATAAAATAGTTATTTTCCACATCCTTAATGCGTGCACATAATAAATGGTTTTGGTAAACATGCATTTAAATATCATAATATAAACTCTATATACACTACGGTCCAATATCACTAAGTATCAAATCTTTTTTTCCTTCTTTTTTTGCAATTAACTGTGCATATTAAGTGCAAAAGTCTCTTTAAGGTTGTCAGACACAATGCTGACTGGAAAAAGACAATGCATTTCAAAGTAGGGATCATGAGTGTTTAAAATCAGTCAACCAATCAGTTTCCTATTTACTGGCCATGTAGAAACTAATAAAACATTAATAATGGATACATTTATAAAATAAGTCAAAAATTTTAAGTGTTAGATTACTTAAAGTTGTCATATTAACATGGAAAGGGAAATTCTATTTTAAAAATACAGAGGTAGAGGACTTCAGCTCAGTTTAAGAGAACACAAAGAACACATAAAACATTTTATGACACTAATGCCAAAGGAACTCATCCGCATCCCTGGAGAGAATGTGCGTCTGATCCTACAGACCAACAGTGCCTTCTGCTGGACACACTTTAAATGCTCTATCCACAGCACATTCAGCAGCGCTGACCAATCCTGCTCCTGCTCCTGGAGGACCAGCATCCTGCAGAGTTTAGCTCCAACACTCCTGCCTGATATATCCTATTGATCCCGAAGTCCTTGATTAGTTGGTTCAGGTGTGTCGCAGCAAAACTCTTCAGGTCGTTGGTCCTCCAGGATGTACAGAGGTAACTGAATTGAAACCCCTCAGAACACTGATGCTAGTACACCAGAGACTGCTTCAGGCTCACTATAGAGACTTTTGGCACAGGTTTATGCTTTATCCTATACCTACCCAATTTTTTCTTTAAGACTGTTCACTGCTAGTGGGATATACTAGAACTTAAAGTCCCTCTGTAGTCAATCATTTTATCCCTTAAAACTCATATTTGATGACCAAAATTACATTTTAAAAGTTTTTTCCTTGAAAAATAATTTCTTCATGCCTTAAAATAGCTTGAATGTAACTCTACACCCTTGCCTCGTTTAGTTTACGCGGTTCTACGAATATGCAAATTAGCCCCATCTCCATTCACTCGCACCAGCTCAGAGATCCACTCGTTGACGATCACACGTTGACCTGATTAGTTACAGGGTAGTTTGTGATGTCAGAAACACCAGCGATTTCAAACCGTGTTTTTGAGACTGTCTTTGGTTCACTGGAGTTTTAAGTAGAAAATACTCAGCAATGGTGTTGACTTGTGAATTTGCACATGGTTTGTCTTAAAGCATTTTAAAAACACCCCATAGACATATAAACAACATTAAAAGCTTGATTTTCACCACAGGGGGAATTTAAGACACTGTCTTAACATAATGACTATGTTTATGCAACCGGCCTCTGATTGGTCAGCTGGATACGTGTGTTGTGATTGGTCAATTGCTTCCACCATGAGGTTCAACCATTAACCTGGTTGAGTTAATTAACTCAACCAGGCCCCGCCCCTTTATTCTGCATATGCCTTGGGTGGGAATTATTTAAATGAGGAATATTGTGACGTTGACACTATTACAAGAGAACTGAACTGAGCTGGACGATGACATCACGGTTTTCTTTAGAGCGGCTATATATATATATATATATATATATATACTGTATATATGAACTAAATTAATAACTTTTTATAACAAAAATGAACCATCAGATAGCTGGACTATGACGCTATTTTCTTCTAGATCTACTGTACAGCCGAAACAAATTTTGTTGCATTATTTTCCTGTTATCACTTTAAAGCTGCTTTGAAACAATCTGTATTGTAAAAAGTCTGTATTGTCATTATTACACACTAAAGTTGTACTTTTTGAACATGTCAAAAAGTATATTAGGTCCTCTTTTCCATAATAACTTCTAGTAGTAATCACCACATGACATCGCTCATTTGCTGTCAACTCGACTCACAAACACTCACTGAAAACAAATGATTCCAGTTGTGTGAATGACGTTTCAGAAGTACAATTCACAAGTATTACTCATGGTAAGGCGAATGGCATTACCTGCGAGAGGTCTTCTTCACCATGTCTTGATTGGTCTTCTCCTCATCCATCTTTTCTTTCTTCAGTTTCTTTGCAATGTTCTCTCGGACCTTCTCTCTCTCTAGTTCACGATCGCTGTCGTCCTCCACATCATCGTCTGCATCATCTCCGCCACTTTGGTTCCTTTACATACATACAAAAAAAAATAATTATTATTATTGTTTTATTGTTAACTAAAATTGGGTAGGATCAAGGGATGTAGAAAACAGTCATGCAGAATAAGGCATTAATATGTGCTCTATATAGTACTAATAAACAGCCAATATCCTAGTAATATACATGCTATTAAGCAACTAGTGAGAATTGGACCCTAAACTAAAGTGTTACCAATAAAATATTATTAGTTGAAAAACGCCTAAACGGAAATTAGGAATGTTGCCTTGGCAATAAACTAAAATAAGTTTAAGTTGAAGCACTAAAATTAACTGAAAATAAATAAAACTAACTAAAACTGCGAATAAGTAACACTACATAATGAAATGACTAAAATTAACATTAAAAACTACAAATATAAAAATAAAATGTAATTCAAAATATCAATAAAACAATTTTTTTTACATAAATATGGATTACATCTGCATGCTTAAGATAATGTATCATCAATATATCATGACATTACTATTCATCTGAAGACGGAGGGATTTTTTTCCTGACCTGTCAATGACTGGAACAGAGCTTAGCTTGGGATCATCCTTCAGCAGGTCATGACTGCTTTTGCTTTTCCCTTTCATGGTCTGTAAAGAAAGGACATGTTAAGAAGCACCTACTGTTCGTTCCTCTACAGAGGAATATCTGTCACTGGACACAAAGCTACCTGGCTGACTTGTTTGACCATCTCCTCCTCTTCCTCTGCCTCCTCTCCAAACGACAACAAGCTGAAGTTCCTATAATAAAACCTTCCTGGTTAACACTACATTGTGAAAACGTCACTGTACAGCATCAAAACACAAAATAAATAATCTAATCATAGGTAAAAAAAAACACCATGTAATAAAGATGGACCTTTTACTTTCTGTATATATATGGGATTTTTTAACATCCTTTTTTTTTTTAAGTCTGATTGTTTTTGATAAGATCGACAATCTACATGATTTGATGTATCATTCATGTTTGTGGTTCAAAGTTTAGAATAATTTCTGAAAGTTTAACGTTCAGAGCATGTGATGCTTTCAAGAATATTAGTGTCACTATTATTAACTAAATATAAATTTAACCTAAAAATATAAAATGAAAATTAAAAATTGTTTTCTTTTTTGTTGTTTGAAATAATTGTTCTTTTTTGTTATTTGAAATAAAACTTAGTCAAATTTAAATATATATAAAAAAAATGAATACCGTAAATATTATTTTTTATTTCTATTTTTCATATATATATATATATATATATATATATATATATATATATATATATATATATATGAAAAATAGAAATGTTGCCTTTGCATCTAACGGAAAAAAAATGAGTTGAAGTGCTAAAATTACAAAAACTGAAATAAAATTAAATTAAAGCTATATTGAAATATTTAAAAAAATTATAAAAATGGCAAAAGCACACAGCAAAATTACTATAAAAAAAATTTATTCAAAAGAAAACTGAAAATATAAAAATAAAAGCTAAATTAAAATTTGAATAAATAATAATAATAATATATAAATAATACTAAAATAACACTGGATGTAATACTGATTGTAAGATGCATATTTACATTTTTTCCCCTCCCAATAGCTATTGGTTTTATTGAAGGACATACAGTTCTTAAAAACTTCTAGAATCAGAAAAGGAATCATGGCTAATTTATTTTTAATTTAGATAATTTATTTTATATATTAAAGTTTCTGTTAATAAAAAAAGCTTGTAACAAGCAGCTTTTGTCATAATTACTGCAAAATTGCTGAAAATATCTTAGCCTATATGAGAGGGCCTTCAATTATTGCTTTGGACAACAAGAGGAATTCAAGTCAAAGAATGGTCAGACGTTAAATGCATTGTGAATGTCATGCTGTCTTTGATGCTGGTATCTAAATGAATGAATGAATGAAAGAAAGAAAGAAAGAAAGAAAGAAAGAAAGAAAGAAAGAAAGAAAGAAAGAAAGAAAGAAAGAAAGAAAGAAAGAAAGAAAGAAAGAAAGAAAGAAAGAAAGAAAGAAAGAAAGAAAGAAAGAAAGAAAGAAAGAAAGAAAGAAAGAAAGAAAGAAAGAAAGAAAGAAAGAAAGAAAGAAAGAAAGAAAGAAAGAAAGAAAGAAAGAAAGAAAGAAAGAAAGAAAGAAAGCTGTAAGTGTGGCATACTTGGTTGCTTTGGACTGTGATTTCTTCCCTTCTTCTTTGTTTTTTACTTTTTTGACTTTCATTTCACGCGGAATGATGTCCTCAAAGGCCGAATGCAAGACCTGTGTAAGAATGTAAGACCAGTCAAGGACTGCATATGGAAAGAAAGGTAAAATTAAAATGGTAAAGCCAAATCAGGGGACAGAAACAAACCTCTGCGGTTCGAATTTTGTGTGGGTTGAGTGGCCGTTCATCATTGTTACACTCCACATCTGCTAACCTGAGCATGTTATACACAGTATCTCCTGTGACCTGCAGCCAAAATCACAACACACAAACTCACACATGTGACAAAGAAGGAATTCAAGAGGGCATTTAAAGAAATAAAACATTGATCAATATTAAGTGAGAAATGAGTAAGACTTAAAGAAATAGTTCACCCAAAAATGAAATGTCTTTTACTGTACACTACCGTTCAAAAGTGTAGGGTCAGTAAGATTTTACAACGTTTTGTAACACTTTAGTTTAGGGTCCAATTCTCACAGAATCACTCTCAAGAACGTTTTTGTTCACCGTTCCTTTGCTGGAATTTTCAGCATCATTACTCCAGTCTTCAGTGTCACATGATCCTTCAGAAATCATGCTAATATGATGATTTGATGATCAAGAAACATTTCTGATTATCATCCATGTTGAAAACAGTTGTGCTGCTTAATATTTTTATATTTGTGAAAACAGTGATAATAAAAAAGTTTTAGGTTTCTTTCAAAAGAACAGCATTTATCTGAAATAGAAATCTCGTGTTACATTATAAATGTTTTTACTGTCACTTTTGATCAATTTAAAGAATCCTTGCTAAATAAATGTATTATATTTCTTTCAACAAAAATAAATCATACTAAACGGTAGTGTATTTTGCAGAAAGTCTGTTTTCATTTTTGAGTGAACTGTCCCTTCAAATGGGTCATAAGGCATAAACTGCAAGAACAAATCTTGAACACTTTGTGAAACATCACCTTTCCAAAAATGGTGTGTTTGTTGTTAAGTTCATCAGCCCGTCCGAGAGTGAAGAAGAACTGGCTCCCATTATCATGAGGTCCAGCGTTTGCCATAGCAACCAAACCTCTCCGGTTGAAGCGTAATCTGGAGTGAAATTCATCCTGCATTGGAAAAGATAAACTGTTTAAAACTACAGTAACATTTACAATGCTTTCCTTTCCTGCACAACCCTATAAGATCATTACAAATCACACTGTACGACATGGATCTAATAAACTTGGGTACGACATGTAGACTGAACGATGATGACACCTATTGAATTGCAGGCTACAACGTAAATTAGTATAGAAGAATAAAACATAATCCTCATGCGCTAGTGGTAAACAAATCGAGCAAGATGAATCACACTTTGGCAATTGTACTGTAGCTTTTATGTGGGCTGAAAAAAAAGAGAAGGAGGAGAATATGGATGGGGTCATGGCTAGGGAAAAGACGCCAACTTGTCAGGCCAATCTTGCAAATGGAGCTTAAAGGATAGTAGTTTTAACTTTTAGCGCCATGTCACGTTGATCAATACGCCATTTCATGTTGCACTTTTATTGGCAATTCAGTAGACGTAGTGCAAACACACTTCGAGATGATCATGCTAAACTTCTGACACTGTCAGAAAATTATCGCAGGCTATCTTTGTTCACAATAATGTGACAACGTCTGTCTTTGAACCTCTCTCACTGTCCGACGTTTAGGAGCCACGACCACAGAAATCGCCATGATTTCTCATTTTTCGTCTGGGATGGCCCAGACGAAATTGTACAATAAATTGTACAATAAGTACCAGGCATTACTAGCCTGGATGCCAGCCGAACTTAGCCCCGCCCACAACATTTGAGGATGGGAAGTTCGGTCTGGACTTGATCAGTTGTGAAGCAAGTATGGCCGAACCAGAGCTTTTCGGACCAATCAAATTGTCAGGGCGGGCTTTATAAGATGATAGACAGATGATCAACAGTAACGTAATCATCCATGTCACCAAAGAGCGCTTGGGTTGAATTCTTTTACAACAAAGAATGGCTTCCGCTGGAGAATTTAGATGTGTAGATTCAGCCATCGCGTCTGTTATAGAAGATGTACACAGCGCATTCATTTTAAAAGAGGAACAGAGAACCGCGATCAAGGCATTTGTCGATCCAAGTGAGTGCAGAGTGCATTTTCTTTCCTGGTTCGGTTGAAACAGTGTATGACAATGTCAGGCAAGGGCATTACACAAACAATTGTATGAATGAAAAATGTATTCCTAGATCTTTATTTTCATCTTGAAAATAACCAACTCGTCACAAAAGTCAAGACCAACCTTGAACGGGCGACCGTAGATGGACTCCCCGCCTGTTCCTGAGCCCGTCGGATCCCCTCCTTGAACAATGAATTCTGGCACCACGCGATGAAAGACTGTGCCATCATAGTAACCTGCAAAACAGAAGCAGTGTTTATGAAGAACAGTCCATGTATTTGATTAAAAAACTGGCATCGTGACAAACGCCTTACATTTTATATCTGCATATTTTAGCATATGATGCCAATGGCGCCACCAGGGGGTGGCCAGGGGTGGCCGTGGCCACCCCTGGCCGACTCCTGGCCACCCCAATGGCCAGTATAAATTTTAGTAGCATCAGTTGTGCATTTCATGAATAAGTCAAAAATATTCTTTAGTAAAAGAAGACGGGGAATTATGTGTCGTGACGTGCTTTTTAAGTGCCAAATGGTTACAGTATACTGTTACAGCAGCTTTTTGATGTGTCTTTGCCACGTTTTGACATTGACAAGCAGGGATGCAAACAGCGCGCTTTTCGGCGCCTCCCGCTTTTTTCACGTCAGTTTGGGTGACAAAGACATCTGAAGTCATTCCATAGCTTAATGTGAGGGACAGAAGTCTATTTACATCATTAAAGTATACGGAAACTCGTTTTCCCTCCTCTGCGGCTGCCAATCATTCTCCATTCATATTCAAACAGCGCGCGCGCCTCTTGGATGCACGGTAAAACTCTCTCCAATATGATATATTCACATTATAATGCATGATCTGTAGATAAAAGGCTGTAGATTTGCATAAAATTACTTTATTTTGTTGGAGTTTGTTGCTGTTTTTAAACGACTCACTACCGTGTGCTTGTTAGATCACACACATCACAAGGACTATGAATCGGCATCAAACGCACAATAACTGGAATTCAAAACTGTGAAACAAAGGAACAAATCGCACTAGGATTTGTGCGCTCGACATTTCTTCGCTTTGTGACGTGAACTTTTAAATGCGCACTTATGCAGCGCAGCGCTGAAGTAATGTATTGTAAAGTGTTACCCATCATTTCTGCATCCGCGAATCCCACGATGCGCATACACGCTGTGTGCGCTCTGTTTTTCATGTTATCATGGGTTTGCGCACTGAAATATTATTAGCCAATTTAAAAATATAAATATAAAATATAAAGAATATAAATATAGAAATATAAAGCCAATATATTTTGTTATACCTAGCCTGCTCAATACATTTAAAATAAGCATTATTTAATTGTATATTATTTCTTTGTAGTGTAGGTTATATATGCACTTCTGAATTCTTGACATTAATATATAAATATCAAATTGTGAAATGTATGATTGCCTGATTGAATTTATTTTTATTAACATATTTAGATTTTATAATATTACTGTGCAGATTTTTTCAAGAATTACTTTTTGCTGCTGATTTATACACTCATTAAGTTTATTAAAAATTCATAATACATTTATGTAATATTTAAAGGTGTTAACTGTAATCTTACACTGCAAAATAATAACTTAAAAAAGGATTAAATTCATCACAATTATGTAAGTATCTGGAAATTTGAGATGGGGCGAGGGCCCTTATATATATCATATCTATATAATATAATATATATTAGTAGGGCCTTACTAATATCATTAGTAACATTATATATAAAACAATAAACCAAAGTATATCAGTAGGAGTTTCCTTAAGTCTTTCTGATAGTTTTCTACAGGCCGGTTTACTACAACAGTAGAATAAAATTCTGAAATTATGGTTTATAGTTTTGGTGTGCCACCCCAAGATTTTAAGTGGCCCCATCTGGCCACCCCTATGAAAAATTTCTGGAGGCGCCACTGTATGATGCCACTTACCCTCCATACAGAGTTGAGTGAAGTTCCTACATGCCTTTGGTGTTTCCTTAGACCACAGCTCTATATCAATATCACCCGCCGTGGTCTTCAGCAACACCTAGATAGATAGATAGATAGATAGATAGATAGATAGATAGATAGATAGATAGATAGATAGATAGATAGATAGATAGATAGAGTATATAAAATAGTTAAAATTAACCTGATAAATCCTATGGTATCATATTTGATACATGAATTGTTAAGGTAAATTATCAACATGATAAAAACTTTACTGGAACACTTGTTGTGCACAATCTACTACATGTTTTCTATCATATGATATTGATATTTTACTGTGAAGTCTTTAATGTTTATTCTTTAACTGTTATTTTGTTAGTAAATTTCAAGATGAACATTAACTGGGCTGAAGCGACATAGGTTTACTTGATTATCCATACATAAAATATGAATATCAAATATGATACATCAGGCTTTTGAGGAACATTTATTTGTTCATCTTTCAGGCATCATTGAATTGCATTTCATTATATATGTTTTGCCCCCCAAAAGTAAAAAACTACAAAGCTTTGATCATAAAACTAGACATTTAAATATCATCTAAGACATATTATTGGGAGACATAGAATGACAACTGATATTTAAATGCATTTTATTTAAGTATA
This sequence comes from Gila orcuttii, assembly GCA_026230005.1. Taxonomy (NCBI): domain Eukaryota; kingdom Metazoa; phylum Chordata; class Actinopteri; order Cypriniformes; family Leuciscidae; genus Gila; species Gila orcuttii. The sequence continues at coordinate 18,304,554 of JAPDVR010000024.1, read as the reverse complement.
TGCTATACAGTTATAAAGATCTCATTGATTTACATAATAAGTTTCAGAATTTCGTCTTCTTGGCCTTATAAATTTCAGCAACTGCACCAAGTTGCATATTTTTTGCTCAGTTTGGGCCTCTGAATAAAGCTGAGGTGCTTTATTCTCCAGTATCATACTGTATTCCATGCCTGATGTATCAAATGTGATTCAGAACATAAGCAAAAAAATATTAAATAAATAAATATATGTAATAAATCTACTTCTTTGTTTCCATGGAATATTGATTCGTTGCTTGATAACTATTGTTTATATGAACAACTAAAAGAGAAGTTAGACACAGAAGTATCATTGTATTCATTACTTTCCATGAATATGAGTTTGAGATGATGTTTAAACTCACCTTTCCATTGGTGGGTGGCTCTTGAATATATATGTTGCTCATCTTTAACGCGTGTTATTATTTAGGGAATATTTCTCTCGAAACTGTTTCATTGGTTGATAGAAAAAGTAACAAATATACGTAGATATTAGATGAACATAAGGAAGTCTGATTTTAACTATTTTTCCTGTGATGTTTACAAGCGTATCCTGTCATGCCGCCAGACAGTCTCGATCACTCGCACTTCTTCGACTTTATCGCCCCCTATCGTCACGGAGTAAGTGTTAATTTATCCTGTCAAAGACACAAATGAATGATAGTAAACGCTGTCTCATCTTCTGTGTGTATTTTTATATGTATTAAAACCTGGGTATAATACAAGTGTAAATTCTTGACCAGACGGCTTGCAGTCGTTAGTTGGTTCGTGTTACTTTTCTCTGCGCTGTCGAGATGGACCAATCACATCCGATTGTGATTACAAAGTTAAAAAAAAAAAAACTTTAATCTCTTTGATTTCTTTGTATATGATTTAGAAATCATTGGATTGAATATTTTTAGGTTGTAAATGTCAAAAAAATAAAACAAAATAGACAGAATTTTAGATTTTAATGCGTCTCACTCTCAAGTCAGGTTTCGAGCTCCCCTTAAATCTCATTCCACATGACAGTAATTAGTATCTTGTGACATTGTGCTCTTTAGTTTTTATCTATATTTCTATTGTGCTTACATTTTAAATGTATAATATTTGTCAAACACCTAAGAGGGATGGTCTGCAAGTGGAACCACAGTGTGTACCGGGTGTTTCCAGTCGGAGTCTTTTACCACACGGATTGATTTCATGCTTTGAAAAGCGGCGGAACCTAAACAACGAGTTTCATATTTTTTTTTATTTTGCTCTGTTATATTTCAGACCAATAAACAGTAGAGTAACGTAGATGATGGCTGCCCCAGGTATTCTTTTGCAGATATTAATGGATTGTCCGCCAGTTTTAGTCAATGTTGTCGATATGCTTCTGGATTGTTCTAGAAAGTATCACTCCACTTCATTATTATCTTCATATGAGCTGTCGATTCACATCAAGCACATATCGTTGCATGTCAGCCTTCATATTTTACACCTGTTGAGGGTTACTGTTAACTGACGATTTGTACGAATTCATGTAAACACGTTGTTTTGATATAATGTAGGCTGCTCGGTGTTTTATAAACGGTGAGCTAGATCAGTCCTGAAATCTCTTTAGATAAGGACGCTTTTATTAAATATCTTACGCAAACAAGTTTTCTTCTAGCTGGGGTTGGTTTTGTAATAATGTGTTCATTAATTGACGTCTTGAGGCGATATAAGCTCATTGAATTCCCTACCAACAGGTCCAAACAAAGACAACATCAGAGCTGGTTGTAAAAGATGTGGATATCGTGAGTATGCTGATCAGTAAATTAACTATAATTCTGCTCTATCTATCTATAAAACATACATATTATTTGAATTGTGTTTTGCTATTTGTCTGTCTTCTACAGTTAAAAACATACATACATAGTTTAAACAGTTTTGTCTGGTATATCAATTTTTGTCTGTCCATATGTTTGTCTGTCTTTCTACCTATATATATATATATATATATCTTTCTGTCAATCTAACTATCTATCTATCTGTCTGTCTATATATCTGTATGTCTATGTTTCTGCCTATCTATCTTTCTGCCTATCTATCTGTCTGTCTGTCATCTATCTGTCTATTTATCTGCCTTTATACCTGTCTGTCTTTCTATATATCTGTCTGTTTGTCGTTTACGCATATAAATATGCATATCATTTTCAGTTTAGTTTGAATTGTATTTTGTCTTGTGTATATATGTGTATATATTTGTCTGTATGTTAATTAATGTTCAGCCTCACCATATTCATACTTTATCTCTTTTGTATCACCCAATGTTTTCATCAGCCGGACACCTTACTTTTGAATGTCGTAATTTTGTTCGCGTGGATCCGAGGAAGGACATTGTTCTGGATGTGAGCAGCACTAGCACTGAGGAGAGTGACGAGGAGGAGGAACAGGAAGCTGTCAGTAAAGAAAAGATCTTCGGCAGCAGCCAATCAAAAGGTTCCTTCACTGTTTAGACTGAAATGCTTTTTATTTCCACTCCTGTCATGGGTCTTTTTTTTTTTTTTCATATTATATTAAGAATTTCACTGGCACATTTACCTGACTACTGAGGCGCCGTCTACATTAATCCAGATACATTTGAAAACAGCGTTTTCGTTTCAAAACGCTCTCCGTCCACACTAGCATTTTACAAAGGTTTCTCATCCGCCATTATACGTTTGGTCTAAAACTGCTCTTATTTTTTGACGCAGGACAGCGATTGCGAGTATATTTTATGTCATCTTTGCAGGACTGTGATATGAAGAGTGAGCAAAGTAACATTTTATCAACCGTGTGAAAATGAATAGCACATAACTGGCACAATAGTGGTATAAACATGCATATCTATTGGTTCAATATGCGTCATTGTTTTCAAATACCTCCGTTTTCACAGTCCACACTACAATGCCATATTTACCTACTTGGGAGAGCGTTTTTTTTTTTAACTTTCACAGGACAAAAATGCCGTCTCAGTGTGGACGGAAGGCCAAAACAGAGAGAAAAAGATGCGTTTTCAAATGAAAATGTATTAGTGTGTACAAGGCCTCAGATTACTGTCAGTTCTCATGATTTAGCACTGATAATTTTTACTGAATGACTTTGTGATTGATTGGAAACTTTGTACACAGGCTCTCATGAAGATGCCAGAAAAGAAAAGCATAAAAAGAAAAGCAAAGACAGACCCCATCAAAAGGCCAAAAAGAGGTACATATTTGATAAATCACAGCACTTTTTAACTTCCTTGGAATTATTGGTATAAAACAATTGTAAATGCCTCATATAAATGCATTTTAAATGTTGCATTTAAAAATGATTTTTCAACATATTGTTTGTTACGATTACAGACAACCATTTAAACTCGAATCAAAGTCGATGTTTTTACTATTTATTTGCTTTATTCTTTCATATTGATAATGATGGGTTTTTTGTCTGTGTACTTGTTTTTCTGTGTAGAAAAATCCAATAAAGAATTTTTTTTATATATATAATTTATATATTTTATTTAAAAAATTACAAATATTTTTCTGTTTTTTTATATTTAGAATAGTGAAATCACATTTTTATAAATTGTGTATGTCATTATTAGCAGGAGTTTGATCATATGTTTATGCTTTCATAACCTCAGGTCTCACTCATCAAGTGATGAGGAGGAGGAAGTGAACAAGAAGAAGAAAAAGCACAAGAGCCACAAGAAGAAAGGAAAAAAGGAGAAAAGGGAGAAAGAAAAGAAACACAAGAAAAAACAGAAAAAGAAAGACGCAGGGTCGTCCTCTTCCGACAGCTCTACTGAATCTTCAAACACAGATTGAAGCCGAATAAGTTCATTTATTTGAATCCATTACAGGACCACACAATCACAGCCAAGCAAAAAAACTCTTGTGAAGCTATAAAACACCTTCTGCCAGAGCCATTTGTACATAATTCTGGTCTTTTTTTTTTTGTGGTGTTTCTGTATTTTGTATATAAATGAAATGAAAACAACCCAAAATCCTTTTGGGTGAATACTTTTACCACACTTGTGTTTTTATAATGCTTTACTTAAACTGCTGAAAATATGACACATTTATTCAACAATAAAGGGTCATGGGCAATTGTTTTTGCTTCTTTCTTTTTTTACTCTTAATAAAAAATAGACAAGCCAGAAAAATAACATGTCAGAGCAGGTACTGGCAGCTACAACCCCAAATCAGAAAAAGTTGGGACATTTTGTAAAATGCATTAAAATCAAGAATCTGTGATTTGTTAATTCTATTTAAACTTTTTTGTAACTGACAAAAGTACAAAGAAAAGTTTTCCAATGTTTTCACTGACCAACATAATCGTATTTTGTAAATATGAACAAATTTTGATGGCTGCAACACACCCCAAAAAAGTTGGGACAGAGACATGTTTACCATAGAGGATGACACGGGAGTGGATTTTCACTCCTGTCCCGTCCCACTCCCATAGAAAGAAATCTTGTCCCGTCCCACTCCCAGACCAAAGTTGAAAAAATAATCCCATCCCATCCCGCTCCTGGTAAATTGACTCCCGCTCCCATCCCGCTCCTGTTTAAACTGGCTCCCGCTCCTGTACCGCTCCCATATATTTTTTTCTTCAATTAGTGCTTAGTTAATACATAGAATTTGATTTAATCTGCTCTCCATCCTGTTTTAGACCAGCTTTCCCGAATTTGCCTTGCAAGTGTGCCTCTTCAGACCGCTCGAATCACTTGCGTACTTAACTAAGACTAAGCATGTCTCACAAGCAGCGTACATCGTGCTAATAGCACGGTGCTATCACCGTCACATTCTACTCTCATAAACTTAATATTTCAGACTTTCCGACCAGTTCTGTGAACTTAATAGACATGTCATTACTTCTGACTTTGCGCTGTAAATCATTTTTTGCCACATCGACTTCTCCGCGGCTGTTAGCTCCCTCCATCACTGCTCTTTGAATTCCGGCGGTAAGCCGTGACAAAAAGCACTGATGGCTTCTGGGACGGCTGGGTCGTGTAGTTATTTTTTTAATTGCGTTACATTGTAGGCGTATTAAAAGGAAACTACAAAATGGTGCATTTACTTTTTTCTTTTTTTTGTCGTCTTTGCTATTGGTTGATTCCCGCTCCCGTCTGCTCCCGTTAACCATTTATCCTGTACCGTCCAAATCCCGTGATTAATAGCAAAGATGACTCCCATCCTGCAGGAATCCCACGGGAATCCCGTGACCCGTGGGATTCCCGAAAAAATGTCAGCCTTTAGTTTACCACTGTGTCACTTCACCTTTCCTTTTAATTACACTTTTTAATCATTTGGGAGTTGAGGATACTAATTGTTGGAGTTTTGCTAGTGGAATATTTGCCCAATCTCGTCTGATACAAGACAGCCGCTCAACAGTCTGTGGTCATCGTTGCCTGATTCTCCTTTTCATGATGGGTCATACATTTTCCATAAGAGACATATCTGGACTGCAGTAAACAGGCAGGCACATCCCTTCTATGGTGCAGAGTGTCTAGAAACCACTCAGTTTTAGCATGTGCAGAATGAGGCCTGGCATTGTCTTGCTTCCCAGGAAAGATGTCATCTTGATGGCAGTTTATGTCTCTGTACAATCCAAATATATGCCTCCATGTCAATGGTACCTTCACAATAATGCAAGTTACCCATACCGTTTGCAATGATGCACCTCAATACCAGCACAGATGTTTGCTTTTGCACCTGTCGCTGGTGAAAATCTGGTTGGTCCCTTTCGTCTTTGGGACTGAGAACTCGGTGTCCATTTCTTTCCAAAAACAAGCTAAAACATGGACTCATCTGACCACAGCAGACATTTCCACTGTCTTCTAGACCATCTGAGATGAGCTCAGGCCCAGATAACTCGCTGGCATCTCCACATAAAACTAATGTAAAGCTTTCTCCTTGCGCAACAGAGATTCAAGTGGCATTTCTTGATGCAGCGTCAGACTGTTCAGTGAAAACGGTTTTCCAAATTGCTCCTGAGCACATGTATCTGTATTTAACGGATTAGCATGATGGTATCTTGTGCAATGCCATCTGAGGGCTCAAAGGTCACACACATTCAACAGAGGTCTACTGCCTTCCCAACACAGACTGAGATTTCTCTGGATTCCCTGAATCTTGTGACAATATTATGTATGGAAGATGATGAAAGGCATAAATTCTTTGCAATCTTGCATTGAGAAATGTGATTTTTTTAATTGTTTGACAATTCTCTCATGATATTTAGCACAAAGTGATGGCCCATGACCCATCTTTGCTTAAAAAGACTGAGAAGCACTTTTACACCCAAACACGATACCCTCAACTATTACCAATTCACCTGCTCATTGTGGACTGTTTCAAAAGAGTTGGATTATCTAATTTGGATAATCTTTTCACTTTTATTTTGTCTCTGTCCCAACTTTTTTGGGGTGTGTTGCAGCCATCAAAATCAAAATTTGTTCATATTTACAAAATACAATTATGTTGGTCAGTGAAAACATTGGAAAACTTTTCTTTGTACTTTTGTCAGTTAAAAAAATAAATAAAATAGAATTAACAAATCACAGATTCTTGATTTTAATGCATTTTACAAAATGTCCCAACTTTTTCTGATTTGGGGTTGTATATTATACAGTTTAGAAGTCATTAAACAAAATATTTAATTACAGAATCCCATGACCAATGACCAATCAGGATCAAGTATTCCCTCGAGTATCTAGTTAACTCTTTCTGCTCATATCCAGAAGTGATATAAATAACACAAACAGGAGGTTTAGCTGGTCTAAATAGCTCGCATTCATATTTTCCTCTGCTTTAAATGCTTTATCATCCATTATGCTGAAGGTGGAGCACATTTGAATTTGAGTCCAGCCTCTTAGACTTTGTCAGGGAAGGAAATGAAATGACCCATGTACACAGATGACAAAACTCTTTCCAACACTGACTCACCCTGTTCAGAAAGGAGTTTGCTGATTTTCTAGCAGATTAGGGGAAAAATTCAATCAAATCTTTTGATTGATGTCTAGAGTTTATGTCCTGAGATAATGATAAAAGAAGTATACATAATATAACATATAATAACAGATATTATATAACATTCAATATGTGTTCCAGTACAGCAGGTATATTTGAAAATATTTGAAAACCCTTTCCCCCAAATCAAAGTTATTGTGAGATAACCTATTTATCTTTAATTTATCTATTAATTAAATAATTATTTTAAAAGTTATTGTAAAATTACCTCGCAAAATATGTTTGAAAAAGGATTTTTGTGAGTGTATGGTGTGAGTAAAATAATTTACTTTTTAATTTACTTCATTTATCATGTCATAAAAAGAATGCTGAATTTTATTTTTTAAAAATTGCCAAATTGATTCTACTGCCATTTCTAAAGGATTTTATCTTATTATAATGTCACCACTGCAGTCAGGAAAAAAGTTTTTAGGAGTGTACGGTGTAAAGAAAATAATTTTCTTATTTTTAAAGTCATTAAACAAAAAAATGCAATGAAGAAAAAAAACTGTTTCTCAGAACTTGTCACATGGTTTCTAGTTTTTTATCTAATATCTATATTTTATTTTAGCTTTATTTTAATTAAGGGATAGTTACCCCCAAAATTAATATATACAGGTCCTTCTAAAAAAATTAGCATATTGTGATAAAGTTCATTATTTTCCATAATGTAATGATAAAAATTAAACTTTCATATATTTTAGATTCATTGCACACCAACTGAAATATTTCAGGTCTTTTATTGTTTTAATACTGATGATTTTGGCATACAGCTCATGAAAACCCAAAATTCCTGTCTCAAAAAATTAGCATATCATGAAAAGGTTCTCTAAACAAGCTATTAACCTAATCATCTGAATCAACTAATTAACTCTAAACACCTGCAAAAGATTCCTGAGGCTTTTAAAAACTCCCAGCCTGTTTCATTACTCAAAACCGCAATCATGGGTAAGACTGCCGACCTGACTGCTGTCCAGAAGGCCATCATTGACACCCTCAAGCAAGAGGGTAAGACACAGAAAGAAATTTCTGAACAAATAGGCTGTTCCCAGAGTGCTGTATCAAGGCACCTCAGTGGGAAGTCTGTGGGAAGGAAAAAGTGTGGCAAAAAAACGCTGCACAACGAGAAGAGGTGACCGGACCCTGAGGAAGATTGTGGAGAAGGACCGATTCCAGACCTTGGGGACCTGCGGAAGCAGTGGACTGAGTCTGGAGTCGAAACATCCAGAGCCACCGTGCACAGGCGTGTGCAGGAAATGGGCTACAGGTGCCGCATTCCCCAGGTCAAGCCACTTTTGAACCAGAAACAGCGGCAGAAGCGCCTGACCTGGGCTACAGAGAAGCAGCACTGGAGTATCCACAGTCAGTGATGGTCTGGGGTGCCATGTCAGCTGCTGGTGTTGGTCCACTGTGTTTTATCAAGGGCAGGGTCAATGCAGCTAGCTATCAGGAGATTTTGGAGCACTTCATGCTTCCATCTGCTGAAAAGCTTTATGGAGATGAAGATTTCATTTTTCAGCACGACCTGGCACCTGCTCACAGTGCCAAAACCACTGGTAAATGGTTTACTGACCATGGTATTACTGTGCTCAATTGGCCTGCCAACTCTCCCGACCTGAACCCCATAGAGAATCTGTGGGATATTGTGAAGAGAAAGTTGAGAGACGCAAGACCCAACACTCTGGATGAGCTTAAGGCCGCTATCGAAGCATCCTGGGCCTCCATAACACCTCAGCAGTGCCACAGGCTGATTGCCTCCATGCCACGCCGCAATTTCTTTCTGTGTTTTACCCTCTTGCTTGAGGGTGTCAATGATGGCCTTCTGGACAGCAGTCAGGTCGGCAGTCTTACCCATGATTGCGGTTTTGAGTAATGAAACAGGCTGGGAGTTTTTAAAAGCCTCAGGAATCTTTTGCAGGTGTTTAGAGTTAATTAGTTGATTCAGATGATTAGGTTAATAGCTCGTTTAGAGAACCTTTTCATGATATGCTAATTTTTTGAGATAGGAATTTGGGGTTCTCTTACGAGAGTATCTCTCGTACTGCGTAATATCTTACGCTATGGGGAAAACCTCTTTTCCACGAGATATTGAAGCCAAAAATTATCCTTAATTTTGAATTAATGCAAAACGCTGTGCAGCAGCATGCAGACATAGGCAAGACGGCTTGCGTGCCTATTGGCTGCCCTGCGGCAACAGCAGCAGCCTATCGAGAGTGGCCCTGCGTGACACATACCCAATGGGGGCACTTTGCGCCCATTTCGTCACGTCCCGCCAGAAAGGGCGTGGTCCCGCCCTTATAAATACGGCTCGATTAGGCTGGTATACTGATTTTCATCTCTTCAGCGAAGCATCACGCATCGCTGGATCCGGAGTGAGAAGCCGCGCCGTTGAGATAAGCACACAGCGGGACGAGCCTTTGAGTCTGAAGTCGCTGGCATCGCCGCCTTTAGCCGCCGTACCTGCTACGCTTTCCGGCGTCATATCCTTTATTGCAAGTGTGTGTGTGTGTTCGCCGCTGCGACACACATTTTTTCACTGTCTCTCTCTCTCTCCTAAAAGAGCTGCGTCTTTTTCAAGATGCATAGGTCCTGCGGCTCGTGTCGAGCCACACTCAGTGAGGAGGATCGCCATGTCATCTGCGTTTCCTGCCTGGGTGAGGATCATGCGGCTCTCGCTCTCGTCGACGGCGGATGCCATCACTGTGAGCTACTGCCTATGGTGACTCTGAGGACTCGCCTGGCATCCTTCTCAGAGCCTGCACTTCAGCCCGCTGTAGCGCCGCGCCGCAAGAAGCGCCGTGCCCAGCGCGGCCCCGAGCCTTCTCCTGCCCACGAAAGCTCGCCGGTTCGCCCGCCAGCTTCGCCGGCGTCGCTCGAGTCCCTCCCCGACGGACAGCGGCCGCCGCTCGCCGCCGCTTCCGCCATAGAGGTCGACGAAACAGCCGAGGCCTGTTCTCTCCTGGCATCAGATAGTGAGGATTGGGCGAGCTCTGTGGACCTCCCCTCTGCTATCCGCGAGCCTTCAGGAAAACGAGCCGGCATTGAATCAGAGCTGATGCGTCTGCTCTCTCAAGCCGTCGACAACCTCGGCCTCGACTGGGAGGCGCCCGCGCAGCCCGCGCGCAACCGACTGGACGGATGCTTCCTCAAGAAGGACCACGCGCCGTCACAATCCAGGCCCGCGCCTTTTCTTCCTGAGCTTCACGAAGAAGTCGCGAGGTCCTGGGGCGCCCCCCTCTCGGCCAGGGTGCGTACTTCTGTCTCAGCTGCATTCTCCACTGTGGACGGTGCGAAAGACAAAGGGTACCTTTCTCTTCCCCCAGTGGAAGCAGCGGTAGCTTCTCATCTCTGCCCGCCCTCTGCTGGACGGCGAGCGCAGACAACGCTACCATCTAAAGCCTGCCGAGTGACGTCAGCCATGCACGGTCGCGCATACACCGCCGCCGGGCAAGCCGCGTCAGCCTTACACACTATGGCCATTCTGCAGATCTTCCAGGCCGACCTTCTCCGAAAAATGGACGAGGAAGGCGCGGAATCGATCAGCGTCGCGGATTTAAGGAGCGCTACGGACCTGGCTCTACGCGCTACAAAGTCCGCTGCACAGGCCATTGGGCGGAACATGGCCTCTCTCACCGTGGCTGAGAGACACCTGTGGTTAACGCTGTCTGAAATGACTGAGGCGGAGCGCTCTGTATTCCTGGACGCGCCCATTTCGTCAGCTGGCCTCTTCGGATCTGCCGTCAAGGATTTCGCGGACAGATTTCAAGAGGTTCAAAAGACATCGCAGGCGATGAAGCACTTCCTCCCGAAGCGCTCGAGTTCCGCAGCAGGTCGCTCTAAACAGCCGCCTGCTCGAAGCTCCCAGCCGCAGCATACACCACCCGCCGCCGCTGCTTCTCAACGCCGCCAGGCCCGAGAACAGAGACCGCGCTCTCGCTCTGCTGGACGCCGCCCCCCTCAGCGCGGGCCCCGGCCGAGGATCGAGATCAAGCCCGAGGTCTCAAAGCCTTCCTAGCCGTGCTAGGAAAGCGACGGTGTTCAAATCCCGCTGCGGCCGGATTTTCACCGAAACGTTTCGCTCGTCCAGTCCCATGCAATGTGACTGTTCCAGTGCACTTAGCAGTCAACAAGCCGGTCCATTTGCCCGCTTGCCTGCACACAAAAGCCGTTTTTACGGCTACCCAGATAAATCCAATAAAGAGTGTATTTTCTGGTGTTCCGGCCACGGCCGATGGTGTTATGAGTGTTGTAAGAATGCCCACGTCTCAGTGCCCATTCCCACACGCAGACACAGCCCACCACAATACAGGGCTAGCACGAATAAAATCGACTCATGTCGATTGTGCAATGAATGTAGTGTACGTGCCCACGACACAGTGCCCACAAACACTACACGAAGCATGTCCCACGGTTTCTGTAAAAACGAAACCAACACATTTTCAGTCGGCGCGAGCCGACAGTGTTCTCAGTGCAGTGAGTGTGCCCGCTATCCCGCGCCCACATTCCCTCACAGACATGCCGAAGCCCACGGGGTTCGTCCCGCTCGCCTTCTCTCCACAATCTGTCAGAGAGAAGCCGAGCGCGGTCGGGCTGCCCGCTGTGATCAGCGCACCCCCCGCCTCGCGCATTGCAAACACAGTGTTTGTTTCTCAGCACACCGGAGCTCTCCGGCCGCCGCTATGCCGCGGCCAGAGCCCAGATTTCATTCTACCTCTAGCTATTCACGCACATGCGTGGGCAAAGCTTCCCGGGGTATCAGAATGGGTGCTGAACACTATAAAAAGAGGCTATTCGCTGCAGTTCGCTCGACGCCCCCGCCGTTGTGCGGCGCGAGTCGAAACGACGGTAAAAAACGAAGTATCTCATCTACTTCGAGCCGAGATAGCGAAACTACTGAGCAAAGGGGCGATAGAACCTTTATCTCAGGCTCAGAGCGAAGGGGGTTTATACAGCAGGTATTTTCTGGTACCCAAAAAAGACGGGGGTCTCAGACCCATTCTAGATCTGCGACAGCTGAACAGAGCGCTCGCGAAGCGCCAGTTCAGAATGATTACAACCAGGAAAATCCTCGCGCAAGTTCGCCGGGAAGACTGGTTTATGTCAATAGATCTGAAAGACGCCTATTTTCAAATACAAATAGCGTCACGTCACAGGCAATTCTTGAGATTCGCCTTCGAGGGCCAGGCATACCAATACAAAGTCCTGCCGTTCGGCCTGTCCCTGGCACCCCGTACATTTACGAAGTGCATGGACGCGGCTCTCGCACCCCTGAGACTCCAGGGCATGCGAATTTTGAACTACTTGGACGATTGGCTGATTCTAGCTCGATCACGATCAGAGCTCATAGAACACAGGGCCACATTACTCGAGCATCTCGAGAATCTGGGTCTCACAGTCAATTGGGCGAAGAGCTCGCTGTTTCCCAGCCAGAAAATTTCTTTTCTGGGAACAGTGCTGGACTCGCTATCCATGACAGCGCGTCTGACGCCAGAGCGCGAACGGGACATTCAGAGCGCCGCGAAATCCTTCCGCCGCGGCTCGGTTGTCCAGCTCAAAAGGTTTCAGAAAATGCTGGGCCTCATGGCCTCAGCAGCTTCAGTGCTCCAGCTGGGTCTGCTTCGCATGCGCCCACTGCAGCTGTGGCTGAAAGCGCGAGTTCCTCCCAGGGCATGGACCGCTGGTCGGTTTTGCCTCCGGGTCGATCTGAAATGCGTTTCAGCTCTGGAACCTTGGAAGATAACCGACTGGTATCAGTCAGGTGTGAGTCTGGGGACTCCCTCGAGTGTGAAGGTGGTGTCCACGGACGCCTCCACCTCGGGATGGGGAGCGCTGCTCGAGGGCAGACCGTTCTTTGGCCAGTGGTCAGAACAGGAAAAGCTCCTACACATAAACTGTCTGGAAATGTTGGCAGTCGACAACGCGCTACGGCGCTTCTGTCCCCAGATAATGGGCCACCACGTCTTGGTCCGGTCGGACAACATGTCAGTGGTGGCATACATAAATCGCCAGGGCGGCACCAAGTCCCGAAACCTTTACAGGCTAACGGAACGCCTCCTGGTCTGGGCTCAGCACAACCTGCTTTCACTGAGAGCGGCGCACGTGCCTGGTCACCTGAATCTGGGACCAGACAGACTGTCCAGAAACAATGTCCCAGCAGGGGAATGGTCGCTGCACCCGCAGACGATCCAACTGCTGTGGGAGACATTCGGCAGAGCGCAAGTGGACCTGTTCGCGTCCCACGAGAACGCTCACTGTCCGAAATATTTCTCCAAGAGCAAGGACGCGCTGGCCCACGTCTGGCCCCGCTGTCCCCTCTATGCTTTTCCCCCCGTCTCGCTCCTGCCTCAAGTGCTGGAACGAATCAGGGAAAATGGATGCCCAGTGCTGCTTGTGGCTCCGCTCTGGACAAACCAGACTTGGTTCCCAGTCCTGATGCGGCTGACCAGCACTGCCCCGTGGCCAGTACCGTTGAGGAAAGACCTCCTCTCTCAGGCCGAGGGCTCGATTTGGCATCCTCGCCCGGAACTATGGTCCCTACATGCATGGGCCATCAACGGGTACCCGCTAGCCTCCCGGAGGGAGTGCTAAACACGATCACGCAGGCAAGGGCCCTGTCTACTAGACGGCTCTATTCCTCGAAATGGTCTGTGTTCTCTGCTTGGTGTCAAGCTCAGCGCTTTTCACCTGTAGACTGCGGGGTCACGGAAGTACTCTCCTTCCTTCAAGAGCTGCTGGATAAGGGCAGGTCCCCATCCACGCTCAAAGTGTACGTGGCGGCCATAGCAGCGTTTATAAAACCTGTGTCTGGCCAGTCACTGGGGAAGAACGACCTAGTCGTGCGATTCCTCAAGGGAGCTCGGAGGCTGAACCCTCCCAGACCTCCTTCAGTCCCGGTGTGGGACCTTTCTACGGTTTTGGAAGCCATGAAAGGTGCCCCGTTCGAGCCACTCCATTTGTCAGACATGAAGCATCTGTCTTTCAAAACGGTGTTCCTTTTGGCTCTCGCTTCAGTGAAGCGCATAGGGGACTTACAAGCGCTTTCGGTAAGCGCGTCATGTATGGAGTTTGGGCCTAATGACTCTAAGGTCATACTCAAACCAAGGCACGGGTACATGCCCAAATCCCTCAACACACCGTTCAGGGCCCAGGTCATTTCCCTGTGCGCTCTCCCGGTTCATGATGAGGAGAAAGATGCTAGTCTCCTTTGCCCTGTCAGGGCACTGAGAGCTTATGTGTCCCGCTCGTCTGTCTTCAGACAGACCGAGCAGCTCTTTGTTTTGTTTGGCGGACGCTCCAAGGGCCTGGCCGCATCAAAACAGAGCCTATCCAGATGGGTAGTCGACGCCATAGCACTGGCTTACACTTCTAAGGGCCTGCAGTGTCCTTTGGGTGTCAGAGCGCACTCCACAAGAGGCGTGGCCTCATCGTGGGCGTGGTATAGTGGGGTTACCTTGCAAGATATCTGTACGGCCGCGGGCTGGGCCTCGCCGTCTACATTTATAAGGTTTTATAACCTAGAGGTTCCCGCCTTACAAGCCAAGCTTCTGTCGGTTTAGAATTCAGTGCTATCTGCCCCGCAGTGCGGCCCAGATGCTGAGTTTGCCTGTGCATCGCTCACTAAGCGATAGAAACTGCCCCTTGGGTGTTGAATAACCCGTACTATTACCCAGTTCAGGCTGAACACGTTCACCCTGTCTGCATGAAACACTGTTAACATAACTAGCTCCTGTAGGATGCTATTTTATGGGGAATGATGCTTGCAGCCTCTCTTCTCCGACTCTCTGTGAGTCTATGGTGATTATGCACTATATGAGCCCCGGGCTACTGCCCTTGGGACTTTGGTGTCGGATCCCAGTACGCACGGCGTTTTGCATTGTGTTCCCCATAGCGTAAGATATTACGCAGTACGAGAGATACTCTCGTAAGAGAACGTACTCGGTTACTAACGTAACCTCGGTTCTCTCTAGAGAGGGAACGAGTACTGCGTATCTTGCCGTGCATACACAGCTCTGGTTCGCTTCGGCGATGAAAACCAGTATACCAGCCTAATCGAGCCGTATTTATAAGGGCGGGACCACGCCCTTTCTGGCGGGACGTGACGAAATGGGCGCAAAGTGCCCCCATTGGGTATGTGTCACGCAGGGCCACTCTCGATAGGCTGCTGCTGTTGCCGCAGGGCAGCCAATAGGCACGCAAGCCGTCTTGCCAATGTCTGCATGCTGCTGCACAGCGTTTTGCATTAATTCAAAATTAAGGATAATTTTTGGCTTCAATATCTCGTGGAAAAGAGGTTTTCCCCATAGCGTAAGATATTACGCAGTACTCGTTCCCTCTCTAGAGAGAACCGAGGTTACGTTAGTAACCGAGTACGTTTTCATGAGCTGTATGCCAAAATCATCAGCATTAAAACAATAAAAGACCTGAAATATTTCAGTTGGTGTGCAATGAATCTAAAATATATGAAAGTTAAATTTTTATCATTACATTATGGAAAATAATTAACTTTATCACAATATGCTAATTTTTTGAGAAGGACCTGTATATATTGGGTGAACTATCCCTTTAACAGAAACGTTTTTAATAGTTTTAGTTAAAAATAGAAACCCTGGTATAAACAGCTGCCTAATAGCAGTGTGTCCAGTGTACTCTGGATCTTTAAAGTCATAAAAATTGTATGTCATTACTAAACTCATGGCAACAGTGTTTTAGTTAGCTAGCAATAAATCAGTTCTGAGCTTCAAATTACTAAGTAAACAGAATCCACAATGTCACAAGTCTGTCACTTTAATTTTCTAATAAAAGAAATAGTGATATCCATGTTTAATGCTCTTATCTGCCTAGTCTTATAAGAATAGCTTTTATTCATATGCAGAATATTATTCCAAAATAGCTAATTATTAGTTTTTCATCTTAGTCTGTCGATTCAGTCCATTAACTATAATGATATTGCATGTTTCATTCCTCTGACAGACATGAGAGGTGTGGCAGCACATTACATCAAGGTGTGAGAGCAAATAGCAACTAATAGCAAATTCTTGGTAAAAAAAATTTATGGCTATTTATAACCATCTATGCTACAAGTAATGTTGCAGGACTTTGAACCTATAGGAAGGGCAATACATATTTTGATTATAACAAGATAGGCCTACGTATTGACCCTTTTCCATGCATTTCCAAGGGCACGCCTAAACACGTGACTTTTCAAACCATATATAATCGGCATACTGTGCATGTTTCAGTGCATAGAGAAATATCCTGACTCAACTGCAAAGGGAAAAAAAATCAGGTAAAGCTACTATTAAATATGACCTACCTTTTGGTAAACTTAGTAAATTCTACATTTAAATGTTAAAAAAAATCACTCCTATGTCTGATTATAGATTTGAAAAATGCTTTGGGGGGAAAAAAAAACAATAAAAAAAAAACTTGAAGAAAAAAAATTCTTTCCCTGTCCTAGGTCATGGAGATCACATCTCAACCTGCAGCATTCGCACCCAGAGACTTTCACACAAGCTTAATGAGCTGCTGTGATGACGTGGGCGTATGTAAGTGACTCCAATGGCACTAAACAAATATATTGCAAATAAATTGTGAGCTATACATCTATCCTGCTGATGGGATTTACTTCTAAATCAATCATATATTTTTATTAGGCTGTTGTGGCCTCTTCTGCCTCCCGTGTTTGGGCTGCTCCATTGCTAAGGACATGAATGAGTGCTGCTTATGCGGTTTAGGAATGCCGATCCGAAGTGTATACCGGACTAAATACAACATACAAGTTAGTATCTATCTATCTATCTATCTATCTATCTATCTATCTATCTATCTATCTATCTATCTATCTATCTATCTATCTATCTATCTATCTATCTATCTATCTATCTATCTATCTATCTATCTATCTATCTATCTATCTATCTGTCTGTCTGTCTGTCTGTCTGTCTGTTTGTCTGTCTGTCTGTCTGTCTATCTATCTATCTATCTATCTATCTATCTATCTATCTATCTATCTATCTATCTATCTATCTATCTAGCGCCTATTGTTAAATTTTGATTGAATTGCATTTGGTTTTGTCACCAGGGTTCCATGTGTAATGACTGGCTCACCGTGTACTGCTGCTTCTCGTGTGCAGCCTGCCAGCTGAAGAGAGACATCAACATAAGGAAGAGTACCGGAACACTGAAACCATGAGAACTGAAAGAGTTTCAGAGAGTTCTGCTATCTAGCCGTCTATACCAGCGACTCCTTATGCATTGCGCTTGGAAACTAAAGATCAAAGAAAGTTGAAGGAGTTAATCATTTAATACGTAATGACAATGTCTTAAATATAAAGGCTCCAGAAGGTTTTTTCGGGGGTTTTTTTGCAGCGATGCTATAGAAGATCCATTTTGTTTCCCCAAAGAAGCTTTCAGTGAACTGTTCTTAAAAGAACCATGTTTTTTTTTTTTTTTTTTGTGAAGAACATTTTAATAATCTAGAACCTTTTTTCCACTGTAAAGAACTTTTTCTGCAATGTAAAGATTCAATGGATGTTAAAGGCTCTTCATGGAACCATCATTGCCAATAAAGAAACTTGATTTTTAAGAGTGTATCATAAGTTTATTTAAGCCTCAATGGGCAAAATGCTCATGCTTCCACATTCATGTTATCATAAAATGTAGCTCAGAAAAGGTCCAGACCAGTGGTGTAACCAGCACATTACTGATTATATTAGTATATTGTCAGTGTGGCCTGTATTTTGTGTTGTGAAACATATGAATTCCTATGTATAGAGTCAAAGAGAAGCATAGTAAGTTTATTTAGTAGCAGTAAGTTTATTTATCCCCGTATAGTAGTTTGCAGCATGCTCAAACAGACATTTAAAAAATCACAGTTAGCATATACAAACAATAATTGGTAACACTTTATTTTGATGGTCCCTTTTGAACATTCTGTTAAGTAACAACTACATGTCAACTAACTCTCATTAAAGTATTAGTAGACTGTCTGCTTAATATCTGCTAACTCTTTATTGTGATGCTCCTCAGACATTCCACTGACTGTAAGTAACTTTGCAACTACATGTCAATTTATTCTAACCCGAACCCTACCAGTCTACTAATACTTTACTAACACTCTAATGAGAGTTAGTTGACATGTAGGTGCAACGTTACTTATAGACAACAGAATGTGTTAAAGGGGCCATCAAAATAAAGTGAAACCTAATAGTTTAAAGCATATAAATCTTATTTAGGATAACCAGACCAGCTGACCATCAAATAACACAAGAAGAAAAATTAAAAAATTGAATTGCTTGGGGGATAAAAGTTAGTTTGGACCTGTTTTTCATGCATCGGGGAACACAGTACATTTAGTCAGATGGAAGTAATTCAAAAGCATAAGATAAGGGATGCCTCAGTGATGCCTCAATCATTCACAATGATGTTAGCTTTATTCTGCACTCTATATATATACTCTCTATACTTGTTAACTCAATTCCCAACAGTTTGCTTGTCATTGTTACCATTTTTCTTAGTTATTCCTTCTGAGCCTCTGAAGCAACTCAAACAGAATGTCATAATGCTTTCAGTAAAAGCCTAATAAAACATCAAAAGCACTCTGCTATGGACATTAAAATATAGTAATGTCTTTAAGAAATACAACCTCTGTTGTGTCTTCTTACTTACATCAGTCCACACATCCAATTTCAGTTTATGATCCAAAACTATACAGTGAAACGGTCACCAGCTGGAGTGCCCCTGAAGCGTCGGCTCCGACCCGGCTGCCTGCTCCGCCTCAGTCTCCAGGGCCCTCCATCCCACCCCCGGGTCCGCCTCCGCTCCACCTCCCTCCTGGACAATTTTAGGAGCATCTGGAAGCCGCTCCTTTGAGGGGGGGCTATGTAACGGTCATCAGCTGGAGTGCCCTTGAGAGCCACCAGAGGGCACTCTACATCAGACTATTGTCATTCCCTCACAAACTATCTCCCATAACTCACTGCCCAGACTCTTCATCCATTATCACATTCACCTGTGTCTCATTATCTTGTTTAGCTCACCCCATATAAGACTGGTTTTCTCATTCATTATCTGCAAAGTCTTGTTTAGTGTTACACTGCAATTCCGAGCATTCTCTCTGGTTTCATGTCTCTTAGTTTTGTATTTATTGCCTGTTAGATTACTCTTGCTCGTGTTCCCTGCCTTGTTGTGTTTTTTTGTATGGACTGCCGGCCTGTGTTTGACCTTGCCTGTACTTTGGATTATGTCTTTGGATTACCCTGTTCAATAAATACTGCATTTGGATCCATAACCTTCTTGTCTCGGAGCAGTTCGTGACAACAAGGTATTTATAATTTGTTACTAATTTAATTTGTTCCCCATTCATTTATGTAGGATGGGTTATATCCTGCTCTCTCACTCTAAAATCAATAACCATTGCCTTAGTTTTGGAGGCCTTTAAGAGGAGATTTGATTTCTCACACCAGTTTAAAAAGAAATCCAAAACAGGTCCATGCTCTTCCTCCACATCGGTAAAAGGCTCACTAAAGCAGTATCATCTGCATATTTTATTAAAAATCAACTTTTAAGAGAACTAGAACAGGATTTGGTGTATATAAAATAAATTATAATGGAGATAACACACATCCTTGAGATGATCCGACTGAAGTAATCATTTTTTCTGAAAGAGACCCTCCTAACTTAACCTGCGAGATTGTAAAGTTAAGGAAATCCATCACCCATGTAAGCAACATACTGTCTAATGACAATTCTTTTGCCAGGGTATCTGCTAACGTTGGGGGAAATACAGTTAAAAGCAGATGAGAAATCCATATATAGAATTTTACATATAGTCTTTGGTTTCTCTAAATGTGAATACAGCAGATGTAGTTAAAATGGCATCCTCAAGCCCCCTAGAGGACTGATATGCTATGAGATGAGGAGATATGTCTATGAGATGCTCTGTTTCAGATTCAATGTACTTTTTCACTAAACGCTCAAAACATTTCATTACTAGAGATGTTAGTGCTGCAAAAATCATGTAATCCTAAAGGTCTAGAAACGAATTGCCACAGGAAATTTGGTAGAATTTTTCCATAAAGCAGGGACAATACCAGAATTATAAGATACTCTAAAAATCTCAGTAAAAACTGGCGCTAACTGAACCGCAGTGTTTTAAAACATTACCGTATATCTTATCTTGACCTTTGGCTTTTACAGGGATTACATTTCTCAAAGATCTGACTAACCATCATTTCATTCATATGAAAACCAGCAGGAGATGTAATAGGTGATGGTGGCATCACTGAGACAGCATTAACTTCTCCCCAATCAAAACCACAGAAATATGAGTTAAGCTGAGTGACCATCTCTAGCTCCGCACAACCTTGTAACACCATTATGGGGTACATTTGTCATATTCTTAATCCCCTGCCAGGCATATTGTGAATTGCCACATGTCAGAGGCTCACAGGAATTTATATAATCAGTAACTATTTCAACATGTTCATTGTCATTGATGTCGACACTACCAAGAACCTCCCACAGGGTCCATATACAATAAAGGATGTATATGGTCCCTCAGTATAATTCTACAGTAGCTTCTGTAAATTCTGCTATTTGCAACAAAGCGTTCATTTATTACAGGCACAATGCAAACCCTATTCTTTTTAAAGTTACAACTATATTGATTTCCTTTATCTCTAATTCAAACACATTTTCAGCAAGATCATGTTGTTAGTATTATAGTGTTAACATGTTTCAATGTCTGAATAAAATGTTAAAAGATATTGTTTTATAACAACTATTCTTATCACAAACCCTTCCAATATAAATAAACACATATTCTCCTAATCATGTGATTTAATGTTTGGAACTAGGAACATGCAGCTTGATGTCGATCTCAGATGTAGCTCCAGTCTTGCCACCAGGTAGAGGCTCACAGAACCAGAGGCTCGACACAGGGAATAGCTGCACCAATCAGGCAGCTGAGAGTCAGTAGCCAGGGAACTCAGAACAACATACAAGACGAGACTCAAGACAGACAAGATAAGGCAACGATATAGATAAACAAAACTAAACTGACAAGATCAATGAAAAGAGAAACAAAAAGTAGAGAATTAAATATATAAAAAGCAAACTAATGAAAACTACTAAGACAAAAAAACTGGAGTAACTAAAGAGAAGCAAGACTTCCACTTGACAGGGAAAAGAACTAACCAAAATAACTAAAAAATATAATTCTAAACAAAAGAAAACTCTAACTAGATTACCAAGCACAAGTGCTAAAGCTTCAGCAAAACAGTGATAACAAACCAGAGTAAGCATTAGGATTAATTTCAAGATAACAAACCAGAAAACACTGCAATGTGCATACTCCCAACACACAACGAACCAGCAAAGACATGAGGGAAAGAGGCACAATATGAAGGGACCAGAGCACATGAGGATCAGGTGAGCACAATTAACGAAACGAGGACAAGACGTGGACTAAACAAGGGGGCGTGGTAACAGGAAACAAGCAGGCGGGACATGAGGAGCACATGGCAAACACAGAGCAAGACAGAGCCATGTGCTCAAACACAAGACAAACACAGAAACATGAAACCACAACAAAACAGACAAGGCTGCCAGGGCAGAACCCTGACACCACTAAAAAAAAATACATTATTAACTCTCCTCATTAACTTACCCTCATGCTGTCCAATATGTATATGACTTTCTTTTTTCAGATGTACGAAAAGAAAGATTTTTAGAAAAACATCCCTCTCTGTGATTCTATATAATGCAAGTGTATGGGACCTCTAAAGTTGATGCATCAAAAACCACACAAGTTAACACAGCAGTAATCCACAAGACCACAGTTGATGAATCAATGTCTTCTGAAGGAAAATATGAATTATGGATCTAGCAGTGGCTGTAAGAATCCTCCTCATCACCCAGGGTGATCACTCCCTCGAGGACCATACACGTGAGTTCTTGAGATACCCTAATTGGTCAGTCATGGATCTAGGCCCTCATCCTTACATCCAACCCTACATTCCTTCCTCCTCCGCCGGTCCCGTCGAGAATATTAGACTCTGTAGTTCCATTCAGTTCTTGGCCCTTCCTCCTCAACTGGTTCTGTCTTGACTCCTCTGACTCCTCCTCATCCTCATCTCTGCTGCTCTCCTCAGCCCTCCACTTCCACCAGCCAGCCAGATACACCATGGTCTTCGAAGTTGTGACCTCTGTCTTAGAGTTATGACTCTCCATGTCTGCCCTATGATCCCTGCTCTTTGGCCCCTTGGCTCCACCATGGTCCTTCATCCTTAGGTCATCCTTAAAGTATTTACTACTAAACTGTGTTGGAATACACAGTTTGGGCGATGTCTGAGTATTTGTTAATCTTGTCACTGTATCATTGTTATTTTTTCCTTCAGAACAGAAGCACATTTTACCTTAACTTTATTTGATGAGGAGCAGACATGCTGGACAATAAAATCTCAGATGATCACAGTGTTGGGTTCAGTCTCGTGAAGAGGGGTAAAGAGGTTCCTGGTGGAGATCTCGAAGACCGGGGTGGTGGAGATGGTACTATTTGCATAATGCTGTAAACTTACCTCAGACTTGCTACTCCAATGGTTCTGGATCTTTTTCTCCATGGCCTCCAGTTCCAACTGCATAGTTTAGCTCGAATGTGTCCTCACCTGCAATCAAAGCTAGACACACATCTGAAACAATCGGCAGTATAAACAGTGATGAACGACAACAGAGTTAGGAGAATTATAAACAAGACTGGCAGTAGCCAGCTACAATTATGATAGCAGGCTATTAGCTAGAAGCCGGATGTTCTGGAAGTGGGATAAAAAGTAGTGTTTTTTTTTTAATCTAAAATAGTACTCAGTCCTAGCTTTACTATCCCACTTAAGGAAACTATTACTGCAGAAAGGTGCCAGAACACTAACCACATCCATGTTATTCATATAAGATAAACTATTACATACAAAAGTAAACTTTCATCAGGCCCAGGGTCCTCATTATAACCATTGCGTACGCACAAAACAGGCGCTGAAAGAGGCGTACGCCACTACCGACGCACAAGTTGTGATTTATAAAAACAAACTTGACGGGAAAATTTGCGCACCTGCACGCAAACTCTGACCCATGCGTACGAACATTTTGGAGATGGAGCAGTTTGGCGACACCGATGGTGAGCTGGAGTTACATGCCTTTTTGGTCACTTTTAGACAGAAAATCTAAAGAAAATTATATACAGAAAGATAATACAAATATAATTTCACTCACCAAGCCTATCACATGAAGCAAACATCCATCCCTTCTTAAATGTCCGCGCCAGCGAGCGCGTTGGGCCATTTAGTGAAACTGACGCATAGCCTATCTAAAACCGTAAATCTTCATTATAAGTCCTAATCATAAATACAGTGTATGTCACAATAACAGTTTAAATAAATAAAATGATTTAAACTTTGTTTTACTTCTGATGTAAACATTTAGATTAAATAATTACATGAAATCATTACTGAGAAGTTACAACATTTTTTAGATTCAATAGAAGTATTTGTTGGATGCAATGCTTTCGAACACTTTTCGAAATAATGAAAAATAATGGAAAAAAAGCCATTTTTGCATAATCATATGCAAATTATATGCAGATGAGAATATGCATAGTAAAACTAGGCGTTGTAAGCTCCATATATGGTTGTTTCGGGGAGGAGACGCATGTGCGCACAATCTTCCGCTAACTGGGATTTATAAAGTGAATTCTGCGCAGGTTCTGGCGTACGCACGGTTTTATAAGTCTGAATGTTTTTTTGCGTATGCCATTTTTGGCTTTCTGGCGCACGTACACTTTTAGTAAGGATCCGCACAGTTTTATAAATGAGGCCCCAGAACAGTTTGGTAGCTTAATAGCCACAGACAAATGAATGTTTAGTTATTTTTGTCCTGCTTAGAGCTACTCTAAAACGACAGCTCAAAGGCAACACCTTAAGGTGATGATACACAGGGCAACATTTTGAGCAATGTTGCTGGGCAATCTTGCCGAGCGATTGTTGCTTGGGCACATTCCCATTGAAAATGGGCAATACATTTCTATCTGAATAATTTAGATCGGTTGTGGGCCCTGTGTCTCATCTGGTTGCCTGTTGACAACAACATTGCCCAGCAACATTGCTCAAAAAGTTGCCCTGTGTATCATCACCTTTAAACTCAGATTGTAATGAGTGGTCATGTACAAAGAATAACCTGAGCCTTCTTAAAAACATAATTATTAAAATAAAATCAGTAGGACCAGTCTGATCTTCACAAATAATTTCCCTCGCCACCTTCACAAGGCTACTCAACCTATTTTTATTAGTCAAACTTAAAATACCATATCATGCCACAATACAGAAGAAGAGAACAGACATTGTTTGTCAAACAAAATCATCATAGTAAGACACTCTAAATTATTTTAAAGAACGATCTTTGTTGAACCCTTTTACAGACAGCCAGAACACTGGGTTGAAAACTCAAATTATTGTCAATCACCACACGCAAGTATCTAAAATTGGGGAGATGTTCACTCGATCTAACAGCAAAGAATAAGTTAAAAAGGTAGGAAAGTGACAACTCGGAATAGATCAACATCTCTAATCTTTGCGAGACATTGTTTTACACTTATATGTCATTGACCCCTTATCCTCTGTATTTCTGTCATCTTTATTACTGCTCTTATTTGTTTCTATGTGAGCTACACATAACTTCCAGGAAGGTGTACATGTGTTAGTGTGTGATGTTTTCTGTCATCTTTTACTTGTATTATTTGGGGGATGCAAAGACTGGGCAGCCATGACAGGAATGTCCGGGACGGCCAAAATGATGGCCAACACGATTTCCATTGGGTAACACTTCTCCACATCTGTAACCTGAATAAAAAAGACAAGAGGCAATTTTTGTTTTATTTGAATATGGTGCCATTCAAAAGTTTGAAAATGCTCTAGGCAAAGTGAGGTTGTGAACAGGAAAATACTACATATATTTATAAGCCATCTCTAAACTGTGTTCTAATTGGTTTATTTTGTACTGACCTAATTTCTCTTTCAGTCAGTCAGTAAAGCTATAAACATTTGTTGACACAGTAACGTATTGGATTCAAGTTGAATACAGTAATCAGGCGTCACAGCTGCCACTGTGACGTATTACTATTATTATATAATTTTAAAAAATGCTTTCCTTATTGCTGGTCTTCAATGATGATTGCAAGTTATGCCAAGAAATTATAAGGATTTAAGTTGATTGTCCTCTCTAAAATTTTGGAAGGCAGTGTTTAAACATCAACAACTAAAATCAATAGTTTTTAACTTTTTAATCAAAGAAAAAAAAATACCATGGTTTCCACAAAAATATGAAGCAGTACAACTGTTTTAAACATTGATAATAATCAGAAATGTTTATTATATTAGCCTATATTATATAATGTTATAGTCTTATATTATATAAATAATTCAGCATATTATAATTATTTCTGAAGGATCATGTGACACTGAAGACAAAAAAAATGATGCTGAAAATTCAGCTTTGATCACAATAATAAATTAAATTATAACAGTTATTTTAAGTTGTAATAATTTTCACAATATTTCTGTTTTATCTATTTTTTATCAAGTAAATGCAGCCTTGGTGAGCAGAAGAAACTTTCAAAAACATTTTTTTTTAAATCTGCAATTTACAATAACGTTTCATTTGTTCATTAGTTAACTACATTAGTTAAAATGAACCAATAATTTTACACCATTTATTCATATTAATCAATGATAATTTCAACATTTTAAACATTTAAAAATAAAAAGTTGTATTTGTTAACTTTTGTTAATGCATTGTGAACTAACATTATTTATTTATGTTCAGTATTTTTTTTTTTTTTTTTTAAATAATAAATGTTGTAAAACACGTTGTTCATTGTTTTATGCTGATGTTTCAATTCATTTAATTAGTTTGAGTATAATGATATGCTGTTGTTTTTTCTTGTACAAGTGATGGTTTCATGGGACGGGTGATGTGGCAGCAAATGTCATCACTGGAAGGTGTGACAGAAAACGGAACGTGTGCCTTTTCACTATTTAGGACTTTGGACATAAAGGAAGTGCAATATAAATTTCAACAATTATAACCTGTCAGTATAAAGTTTTTATTGATATTTACTGTAGATTTGAAGGGTGTGTCTGAACTTGTGACTTTCCAACTGTAGGCTATATAAAGACATTCTGTGCCAGTTTGAGTGTGTAGAGGAGTTTCCTGATTCAATTTCAAGAAAGGTACATTTAAATATAATTTTTTTGATCAACTTTTTGGAACTTGTATACCGTATATAAATGAATGCTTTAGTTAGGTGTCATGTGAACTAAATATGTTTGTAACAGTTTGGCAGTTTGGAAAAATGTTTTAGTGTTCTTGGTGCCTCACTTTTCTTTACCTGTCCTAGATCATGGAGGTCACATTTCAACCTGCTGCATTCGCACCCAGAGACTTTCACACAAGCTTAATGGGCTGCTGTGAGGACATGAGCATATGTAAGTAATTCCAAATTCCATGATCTATAAAGTCTATAAAGTAAATGTGATTTTAACATCAATTATGTATTTTTATTAGGCTGTTGTGGCTATTTCTGCCTCCCGTGTTTGGGCTGCTCCATTGCTAAGGACATGAATGAGTGCTGCTTATGCGGTTTAGGAATGCCGATCCGAAGTGTATACCGGACTAAATACAACATACAAGTTAGTATCTATCTATCTATCTATCTATCTATCTATCTATCTATCTATCTATCTATCTATCTATCTATCTATCTATCTATCTATCTATCTATCTATCTATCTATCTATCTATCGCAAATTAATATAAATATGTATACATTTTTTTTGCTCTCCAGGGATCCATGTGTAATGACTTTTGTGTCGGTTACTTCTGCATGTCTTGTGCAGCTTGCCAGCTGAAGAGAGACATTGAAATTAGGAAGAGTACTGGAGAATTCTGAGGAAACTTTCTTACACGGAACAAAAGCGGTGAACATAATTGTTCAGTTTTTAAAAGGCAACCGAGAAAATGTTATCTTGCAGTCTATCTACAGCACACTACCATGTAGTCCTTAATTATTGGGAATTAATCAAACTTTATGACTTTGAAAGTATGAAAGTACAGGCTGTTGCTGACATCAGACTGAAAACAGTTTTTGGACCCTGACATCATGTCACTCAAAATGGACATTGGTTGTGGTGTGAAACTAAGAGTGACTATAAGTTAAGAGTCCGTCCTTAGGATAATTAAATAGTATCATTTCTGAAAAAATGTTCTTTTAATACAGTTAGATTTACTGTAATGTATATTCTTAGTACAGTTACATCCACATACATTTTCTTGGTAATCACTAAATTATAGGAAAAATCATCAAGTTGTAAATATAGTGTCATGTTATTGTCATACATTAGTCTATATGATCTGTAAATGCCTTGCTATAGTAAAGTTACTCAAAACGTTTCATAAAGCATTCCAATGTATCAAATAAAATGCATAAGGAAATAATTGCTTCTAGTCTTTTTGAAAATTTTCAAAATTACAGTTGCTAATGCATTTGCCTACATCCTTGCTCCAATTTCAGTATGAAGCCCAGAACAATGTTCTTCATATTGCACAGATCTTCTCCAGCTCATGTCTTCTAAACTCAAGTCCATTTCACTTCAGTCAGTCTACAGCAGGTGGCACTGTGTCAAATTTAATAAGATGACATGAGAGTTGGGTTTAAACATAAAACACACTCTCTTTGTACAATATCACAGAACAGTACCACAGTTTCATCTCATCTACTGACATTTCCTGTCTGAGAAATGGAGGAACAAGAACAGATTGTTTGAATCTTAGGGCCCAGCATCGTAAATCCCTCCCTGTTAATGCTTTAATTGTTAGCTGAGACATCACAACTTTTTTAATGTCAACAAAATGTAGTAACTCACCCAAAACATTGCATTCTTGCTTCAAAACCTAATTATTGTGGTCCATGCAACAACAACCAGAAGGTTTTTTTTGTCATTGTGTGAGCCTTACTGGTTCAAATTGTTAGATGTGTTTTCCACCATGGCAGTCAATCAAGGAAATATTTGTTATATACAGATTTCCTGTTTGGTCAATTTTTTTTTTTTTACACTGACTGCTGAATGCCCTTGTCACAGTCATCGTCTGCACTACACTTCCCAGCATCCCATTTTGTCTTCACACCTGCACTCACTCCCTCATTTATCCGGACCTGTTAATTGTGTATTAGTATTTCTTCTTCAGCAGGGAGTTGGTGTGTCAAAAGGTTGGTATTGCTGATTGTGTCAGGCCAGCAGATCTAGAGACCACTGTTGATGAAGGTTTGGATCGTCCTGATGGTCATCTTGATCAGCCTTCAGGTTTTAGCTCCATAGAGCAACACTGACTTTGTTGCCAAGGACATGTCTCTGGAGTTCCCGATGTTCTTGAGGTGAATGAAGGCCACTCTTGCTTTGCCAATCCTTGCCTTGACATCTGCATCTGTTCCGCCCTGTTGGTCAATGATCCAGGTAGGTGAAGGACTGGACTTCTTCTAGGAAACTTCCATACCAATATCAGGTTCTTCCATTTGGCCTCGTCTCCTTGAACCTTCACCAAATGCATGGATGCAGGTCTGGCTCCTCTACAACTCCAGGGCAATCCGGGTGCTAAACTACACAGACAACGGGCTCATTTTAGCCAGATCGTGAGAGTTGGCACTTCGACATCGAGGTGTCATTCTTTGAGACTAAATCTAATAAAGAGCAATCTGTCACCATGTCAGAGAACTATATTTCTCGGGTTGTTTTGTATTTAACCACAATGCGGGCAGAATTATCCCTGGCTCCCTGGGTGGATTCTGTTCTCACCATGGTAGGTCTGAGGTGAGGCCAGGAGCTTTCCGTCCGTCATTGCCAGCTTATGGTTGCAGCCGCCAACGTGATTCCATTGGTCTTGCTGCATATGAGGTCCTTCCACTGGTGGCTCAAAAGCAGTGGATTTCATCCCTTATTAAAACCCATGTTTATGGTAAGGGTCACGTGGCGAGTGCTTCGTGCCCTTTCTATCTGAAGGAGTCCCCGGATTCTCACCTTGGGTCCCTCTCTAGGAGCGTGTTTCCATCTCAAGATCATCACGATGGACAACTCTCTTACGGGCTGGGGAGCAGTCATGGACGGCCATCCAGCTCGAGATCTTAAGGAGGGCCCTCATCTGTCTTGGCACATCAACTGCCTAGAGATGAGGTCTGTGTTCTTGGCACTACATCACTTCCTCCCAGACCTGTGGGGCTGGAGAGTCATAACTCCAGACCTGTGTTGGTGTGGACGGACAACACATCGGTAGTTTTTTACATAAATCACCAGAGCAGGCTGAGTTCTCGCCCCCTGTTCAGGCTGGTACAGCAGTTCCTGCTCTGGCCGGATGGCAAACTGCTCTCCCTGAGGGAAGTTTTCATCCCGGGACGTCCTGTGGAGACAGTGGCTGAGGCTCGGAGATTGACGACTCCATCCTCAAGTAGTGGAGTCCGAGGAGTCAAGTCACTGTCCCCTCTGGTTTTCTCTCCATCCTCCAGCTCCTCTGGGGCTGGATGCCATGGTACAGACGTGGCCAATCGCTCTGCTCCCAGGAGTCTTGGTGAGGGTCAATCAAGGAGGGGCTTCGCTTAATTTTGGCAGCCCCATTCTGGCTGGCCCAAGTATGGTTCAAGGACCTTGTGTCTCTCCTGGAAGGCTCTTATTGAGAGATTCCGCCAAGGAGGGACCTTCTGTCCCAAGCT
Source organism: Gila orcuttii (assembly GCA_026230005.1). NCBI lineage: Eukaryota > Metazoa > Chordata > Actinopteri > Cypriniformes > Leuciscidae > Gila > Gila orcuttii. The sequence continues at coordinate 18,274,753 of JAPDVR010000024.1, read as the reverse complement.
CAGGAAACAATCTTTCACCCCTGCCTGGAAACTATGGGTCTGGCCCCTGAGGGGTATAAGTTTATAGATTCTGGTCTCTCTACTAAAGTTATCAATACCATTCTCAATAATAGGGCTCCTTCTACTGGAAAGCTGTACGCGCTTACATTGCATTTATTTTTCGTCATGGTGTGAGCAACACCATATGTGCCACGGAATGGGTAGATGAAAGGTGCGAGGACTCAAGTGCATAAACAACAGCATAAACAGGGGAGGGAGGTTAGCCAAAACAGAGCCAACATGACAGTCCATAAAATGACAGCCATCCTGTCCGGAGACACTGGCATGGCTGACCTGGTGCGAACAGTCTCTGGCTCGGCAGATGTGACGTGAACAGTCTCTGGCTCGGCAGACGTGACGTGAACAGTCTCTTGTGTGGCAGGCACGACGTGAACAGTCTCTTGTGCGGCAGGCACAACGTGGACAGTCTCTTGTGCGGCAGGCACGACGTGAGCAGATTCGGGCTTGACTGGTAGCATGGGCAGCGCTGGCAGGGCAAGGAGCTTGGGTGGCGCTGGCAGGGTAAGGAGCTTGAGTGGTTAGGTTGGTCTGAGGGTGGTATGCTGTAGTCATCTTCTGGGTGACTTTCCATTTTGCACAGATGTCTTGAAAGACGGCTGAGGTGAACTGTGTGCCTCGGTCAGAGAGGATGAAATCAGGTACCCCCCGTCGAGTAAGGATTTCTGTCCTGAGGTGTGAAGCAACAGCCTGAGCAGTGGCCTTTCGCAAGGGGAACAGTTCAACCCATCGGGAATAGTAATCCACGAACACTAGTAGATATTCATGTTGGTGAGAACTGCGAGGCAGTGGACCAATGATATCTACTCCCAACATCTCTTTTTGGACGACTGGTGGTGGTCTGTTGAATTTTCCCAGCAGGTTTGCGATTCTCATTTTTCAAGGTCTGGCATTTCATGCACCTTTTTACATATTGTTTTACAGATGTCCACATGGAGGGCCAGAAAGCAACCTGACGCACCCTCTGGTAAGTTTTGCTAATTCCTAAATGACCACTTAAGGGATGCGCATGGTAATGTTGTAGAATTTTTGGGACAAGGGTGGCCGGGATATAGAGTCTATAATGTACTTGCCCATTAGTCAGATGAGTTCGATGATACAGCTTGTCTTCAATTATCTCATATTGGTCTTGCATAGAGGAATCATTGTCGACTAGTGACTGAAATAGTGTGGTAATTACCAGATCTTTGTGCTGTTCTTCCCAGATGTCTACTGCAGAAAGGGGAAATGCAAAGTCCTCCTTCTGATTGGAGTATAAGTGGCATCCAGGTGCGGAATACATCCGGGATAACGCATCTGGAGCTTCATTGAGTTTTCCCTTTCGATACTCAACCACAAAGTCAAATTTTTGCAGACGGAGTGCCCAACGGATTAGACGTCCCGTGGTTTTTGTAGAATTCATGACCCACTGTAGAGCTGAATGATCCGTGACTACTGTGAAGAGTTTCGGTTCTAGGTAGTATTGCCATTTTTCTAGCGCCCATACGATTGCCAGACACTCTTTCTCTGTAGCTGAATAATTCGTTTCAGCTTTGGTTAACGTTCGGCTGCCATAGGCTATGACTTCTTCCAAACCATGTATTTTCCTTTGTGTCAACACTGCACCGAGTCCTGAATCACTGGCATCAGTGTAGATAACAAAAGGAAGTTGAAGGTCTGGATGACCCAGGATGGGGGGTGAGGTGAGACACGTCTTCAATTTCTCAAAGGATTGTTGACACTGTGGTGACCACTAGAATTTTTGTCCCTTCTTCTTCAAAGCATTCATAGGTTCAGCTATCTGAGAGAAATTGGGCACAAACCTGTGGTACCATCCTGCCAACCGAGAAATCGTTGAACTTCTTTAAGGTTCCTGGGAACAGGGTAGGAGCGAATGGCCTCTACTTTGCTGGGGTCAGCCGAGATGCCTTTTGTGTTTACCACATGTCCCAGAAATGTCAATTCATGAAGGCAGAATTAACATTTTTTTAGGTTTATGGTTAAACCGGCTGTGTGCAATCGGTCGATGACAGTCTGAAGATCATAGAAGTGTTGGGTGACAGATGGTGAATAAATTATAATATCATCAATATATACAAAACAAATTCTTCCTTGCAGTTCACCTAACACAGTCTCCATTAGTCGCTGGAATGTCGCTGGAGCATTCTTCAACCCAAACGGCATGACATTAAATTGGTATAACCCAGATGGGGCGATGAATGCAGTCTTGGACTTGCTCTCAGGTTCCATTGTCACCTGCCAGTACCCACTGTTGAGGTCGATGCTGGAGAAAATACCTGCACCAGAGAGGGATTCCAATATCTCTGTGATATTAGGCAGCGGATAGGCATCTCTCTTAGCATCTCTCAGCATTGACCCTCCTATAGTCTACACAGAATCTCTGGCTCCCGTCTTTCTTTGGGACCAGGACAATAGGTGAGGCCCAAGCAGAGTGTGACGGTTCTATGATACCATTCTTCAACATTTCTTTAACTTGTTCTTGTACCAAATCTTGTTTCTCTGGTGTTAATCTGTATGGACGCTGTTTGATGGGTACAGGATGAACAGTATAAAGACAATGCTGGAGTACTGTTGTTCTTCCGAGCTGGAGGGTTGTTCTCTAAGAGCTGGAGCAGTTGGCACTTTCCCTCGGGTGGTAAGTGTGCTGTGTCTACCAGGGTTTTCATTAACGTTTTTTCATCCAGATTATCTGGTGACTGGGACACCACCCGTGGCATTTGCTGTGGAGGAATAGAACTGAACAATGTGAGAGTTCGCTCTGCATTTTTGTGTTGTGCTTTCTTTTCCAGATGCTGGATACATCTAGTGGGAATACTAGCTCGTCCAGGCTGAAAAGGATAATTCTTGTCGTGAATTGACTTGAAAGAATATTCTCCATCTGCTACATTGATCTGAAGACCACTGGTGAATATAAAATCCAATCCTAAGACCACAGAGTAAACTAGAGCTTTTGTAGAAAGGATGGCGGCCGGTAGAGAAAAAACTTGGTTATGGAGTGTTATTTCGATGTTTGTCCATCCTACAGGTACAGCGGTCTCACCATTTGCCAAGTAGAGTGGACCAAGAGCCCATGTACGGAGAGGATCAGAGGATGCAAGCTCTGTCCATAAGCTCTCGTGTAACAGAGTATAGCTTGCTCCAGTGTCGACTATAGCCTTTCCTGTCCATCTGCCAATGGTAATCGGAACGACCAACTGTTGAGGTATAGACTCACGTTTAGAAGTAAAAGATGCAGTCACAGTGGATGGCTGGAATGGTGGTGTAACAGACAAGGCGTTATTTGATGGTGCTTCTCCTGTTTTTTGTGCTGGAAAATTTCGCTTGTTTCTTGCAGGATTTTGAGTCGATGTGAAAGGTGAAGTGGAGTATTGGGGACAGTTTCCAGGTGGATGCTGACCTTTACATCTCCAGCATTGGACGGCGGGTCTTTCCATTTGGCGGTTAGGGGTAGGTTTGGGTGGTATAGATTAAGTCATGGTCCGCCCTTCATAATGCAGCTGATGAACATAGTCTTTTTCTAGTTGATGCCCAAGTTTTACCAGTTCATCCACTGTACTTACTCTGCTGCGAAGTTGACTGGCAAGGTATGGTTTAATGTTTTTTAGTATCATTTTAACTAACTCATACTCTGTCAGTGAAGGTTTCCAGCGCTTGCATAGAGCTCTGTAAGTGAAAGCGAAATCTCTAATGGACTCCTTTTCCCCTTGGATTCGGGTGCAGACACGCTCAGCTAGCTCGTCTTCATAATCCTTAGAAAGAAATGCTGCGAGAAATGCGGATTCAAACTCATTTCAGGTCGTAACAGAGGATCTAGCTACTTCCCACCAGTCCCGTGCAGTTCCATAAAGGACAGTGCGAAAGGTTGCCAGAATGTCTGTATCCTCTAAGGGATGTAATGCCATAAAGTCGTGACATCTAGTTAAATATAACAGAGGGTCACTATCATCTGATGGTCTTCCAAAGGTGGGAAAGGTTGGTTTCAAATGATCACTCTTGACCACAGATGTTGGGTTTGAAAGAGGTGGAAGTACAGACGAGGATGTGTGGGGTTTTAACGTTTCACCTTCTGCAGCAGAGGAGTGAGGAGGTGATTTGAGTGTCATCGGTGGAAAGTCAGTCACTGTTTTCCCCGGAAACTTGAAGTAACTGCTTATTTCTGATTTCAGCTCTTTCAAGGAGTTGCTTACGGTTTCCAATTGGACGCTACATTGACTGATCTCCTAGAAAAGTTGGCCACACTCCCTTTGAGTACGGTCCTGCATTTTCTGGATATCTTTCTGCACCTCTAGTTGCAATTGTTCCACCATAAATCGGACTTCAGAGATTAATGTGTGCTCACTTTTCTGCAGTTCTCCTGTCACCATCACCTTCATGGCTTTTGTCAGCTGATCAGTGTGCTCTTCATCATGTTGTCTTTTAGCAGTGATCGTGGCTTGAAGCTGCTGGTGGTTGGAGTTTATCTTAGCAGTCAATTTTTCAATCTTGGCATCATGCTGTGAAGTGGTAGTTTCAAGTTCCTGGGTGAGTACTTTCAAAGCTTTGTCCTGCTGTTTGAGACAATTAAACAGGACATCCCAGTTCCCTTGTACGTGCTCTGATAAGTGATACACTCCTCTGCCAGGTGTTGGAAGAAATGCAGGCAGGTCCTGTGGTGTTCCTGAGGGAGGTGTAAATTCCGTGGAAGTGCACAGCTGCATGTCCACCGTCGGTGGAGGAGCCCTTTCTCCTGGAGGTGGAGTGGGAAACTGCACATGGGTTCTTGTAGTCGGACTGCGAAACTGTGTGGGTGTGGAGTGGAAAGTGGGAACAGGAGGTGGTTGTCTGGGTTGTTGTTGGGTTTGTTGCACCGGGGCCCAGTTGGGTGTTGCAATGTCTGGAGGATCAAATTCCACAAAAGTGGATTGTGGTGGAGGGGTATGGGCCATGGTTGAAGTGTATGTGTGAATATGGCAATGGTCAATTTTGAAATGTGGGAAAAAAAATAAAATATCAGAAATGAGAACACTATTTGGCCAGTCTCAAATTCTTTTGGGGGCAAATGGGGCACCAAAATAACAAACTACAAAGTGGTTACATTTTCACAATTCAGAAAAGAAAATACTATGGAACCTGTGTCAAATTCTTTTGGTAGCAAATGGGGCACCAAAATAACAAACTACAGAGTTGTTACTTCACAGAAGTTTTTTTTTTTTTTTTTTTTTTTACACAATTTGGCCGCAAACGTTCCAAACAGTCAAAACAAAACAGTTCAAAGAAATGGTAATATATTCAAGTTTTCAGGTTTCAAGTTTCAGTTTCAGTTTAAAGTCCCAAGTTTAAAGTTCAAGTCCCCGTTCGGGCGCCATTTCTGTAACGGTGGTAAGCCCGATAATAAATTCAAATAGTCAACCAATAATGGTTCAAATAAAAGTTAACAAGTTCGGGCGCCAGACAGGTGTAACCCTGTCAATATTTTCAGAACAATAACCCAGATAGCTTGGATGCCACCCGTTACATACACAAAATCAAAAAAAAAAAAATCACAAAGGACAGTTCTGAATCAGTTTAGAAATGTCTGTATTTCACACCATTTCACACAAGAAAGAACAAAAACGGAAAAAAATATACAACCACTTTAAATTGTCCGTCAAATTTTCTTTACAAAGACCAGATTCAACAGTTTGTTCATCCAGGCACGGAATCAGATTTTCTCAACAAAAAGGAATATCAAAAATGTCAATTTTGTTTCGTGGCAAAAATAAAAAAAACTCAAAAGCCAAAACAAACTGAGCCATAAATAAAAGAAAATATTACTCACTGCTCAGTTTGTTGAGAAATCGGGATAACCCGGATGCGATAAGTGCAGAGGTGAATTTTGTGTGAGTGTTTGGGAAAACCAGCCGTGAATCCAGCCACGCCGTAGCCTTTAGCAATGGTGAAGCTCGGTTGGATGGTAAATGGAAACAACCCAAGATCCAGACGGTCCGTAGCTCGCTTGGGGTTCTTTTACACGCTCCGCGCTGAAGACATTGTTATGGAGAGCGGTTTTCCTCTCCCGCATCCGCTCCAGCAGAGGCACAGCGTTTTCCCCGCTAACGATTTCGTCACCGCCTCCCAGGTAAGTGAAAACAACACCTTACTTTTTATTTAGTTTTCCACCGTCCAACTTCCAACAGCTCGTTCAGTTCACGTGGTCACTTTCAGTTTGGCGTTCGACTGTTATTGAGGCTTTCCAGTTCTCATCTCGATAAATCGCACTCTTAACAACAACTTCACGTCTTTTTAAACACTTTCTCTTTCTTCTTCCCTTCAGTGTGAATTCCTCCTTTTATGTGACAACCTCATTTCCTTTTCCCCCACTTAGCAACGGAAATGAGCGGGGACAAACTCGAGTTAATTTGTTTTGTAATTTTTCAGCTTGCCACACGCGGTGCCGGCAGGGCAAGAAGCTTGGGTGGCGCCAGCAGGGCGAAAGGCTTTGGGGGTTCGGCTGCATGCCTCATTGGGGGCTTCGGTGGTTCGGCTGCAGGCTTCACTGGAAGCATCGGTGGTTCAGCTGCAGGCTTCACTGGAGACTGTGGGGGTTCAGCTGCATGCTTCACTGGAAGCATCGTGGGTTTGGTTGCAGGCTTTGGAACAATCTCCGGGCACTGTGGTTGACCGGAAGCTCTCTTCCTCCTTCGCTTTTGTGAACGAGGAGGCGCTACAGGCTCCTTGGCCACCACTGGGGGCACTGCAGGGAGAGTGGACCGCTCTGGGACAACCGGACCTGGGGCCACCGAAGTCGGATCCTTCTGGACCAGCGGGCTTGGGACCACCGAAGTCGGATCCTCCTGGACCACCGGACTTGGGACCACCAAAGTCGGGTTCTTTTGGACCACCGGGCTTGGGACCGCCAAAGTCAGGTCCTTCTGGACTACTGGCCTTGGGACCGCCGAAGTCGGGTCCTCCTGGACCACCAGCTGAAGGGAAGCGACAGGAACCCTCCTCCTCCTGTGCTGGCGAGGTTGTGTGGAAGTAACTGCCTCTGGGGGTGCTGCAGCTCCTTCAGCCTCCACTGGATAGGAGGCTGATGGGTTGCACCCTTTCTTCCTCCTCCCTCTCCCCGAAGGGGTCATCGGAGGACCGGGGACTTGGCAGTTTGTGAGGTCAGTGGGAGGTGGGCCAAGAGGCGGAAGACCACCCTCCCAGTCTGCACTGGACCCGCAATGGTAAACGTACCCCACAAACTGCCAGAATGATAGTATCCCCAGCATTCTCATCTCCCAGGCAGGCACAGGCTCATTAAGGCTGGTGTTGAATCTGTCCTTGAGCACTGCGTCGCCGATGTTGAGCCCCTCTGCAAAATACAGGAACTGATAGGCAAACTCCTTCACACTGTTTTCCCCTTGCCGAAGCGAAAGGAGCTTGTCAAGTCTTTCCACCATCGGATAAGCGGAGGGGCAGGGAGATGGAAAAAGGAAGATACCCATTGCTTGCTGAGTCCTGAGTTGGCTGGTTCGTTCTGTCACGGAATGGGTAGATGAAAGGTGCGAGGACTCAAGTGCAAAAACAAATAGGTATATTTATTAAGAAAACAAACTAAACAAATCTACAAACAAAACTCCCTCGTGGGGGAAAACGAGACCGAAATCAGGCATGATCAGGAAACACGAGGAACATGGACAACTTGGACAACGAACCAGCACAGGACTGCAAACACAGGGAGACCAAAGAGGGAAACAAACATAAAAGGGTAACGAGGCAGAGAGGTGGGACAAATTAATCAATAATGAGATAACAAGATGGGCGGGGCTAGACAATTGACAGGAGAGCACATGGCACAAGGAAATACATGACAAGCCATGTGCTCACAACAGACCAGACTAAACACAAACACATGACAAACCGGGTGTGTCAAAGCTCTGTCACCAAACCAAGATATAAACCAGACAGAAGTGACAGAACTCTGACAATATGAACACCATATGAACCAATTTGACCACCTGGTTGGTCCAGTACTGTTCCTTCAGGAGCATCTGTCAGCTGGCCTGACCCCCTAAACTCTTAAGGTTTGTGTGGAACGCTATTTTGGCTTGCCACAATCAGATAGAATGTCAGTAGGTAAAAATGTATTGGTTTCCCGTTTTCTGCATGGTGCCAGGCGGTTGAGGCCTATCTGCAGACCGCGGGTTCCATCTTGGGATATTTCTGTAGTACTTGAAGGATTGTCTACTGCTCCCTTGAAACCCCTTGAATCAGCCTCAATGAAGCTTCTGACATTTAAGGTGGCTTTTCTTATTGCTATTACTTCTTTCAAAAGGGTAGGAGACCTGCAGGATTTGTCAGTTTGCACCCTAGGCCGGATTATGTCCCTAAGGTGCCTTTTTCACAGTTTCATCCCTTTGTTCTTTAGGCTTTCTCTCCTCCGATGTTTGAAACTCAGGAGAAAGAGAGGCTGAATGAGAAGTTATGTCCAGTCAGGGCTCTTAATAATTACATCCACCTCATCCCTTGGGGGATGTATGTGCTGCGACAGACTGGTCTTCTCCACACACTTTCACCAGTGTAGCGTCTGGACCAATCACACACACACAAATTATTCATTTTATCTAATGAATAGTCCAGCAAACTCACTCTCCCAACAAAGATCAGTGTAACATCCCCCGAAACTAACATCCCAATGAAGCTAACAACACTGGCAAAACTCGGGGTCCTGTTACATAGATAATAATCTTTTACGACCCCTAAAAGGGAATTCCTGAGAGATGTGACACTAACTTAATTCTCCTGAGAAGGAGAAATAAACCCTGTTAATCCTATATATTCTATATATATATATATATATATATATATATATATATATATATATATATATATATATATATATATATATATATATATAACCACTTGAGAAATGTATAAACATGTATCTAATTTTCACATCTCATGATTTTCCTTCTGATGTTGTTTTGGTCTATGTTTTCTTGTAAACTCTAATGGGTTAATGTTTCAGACTTTGCATACTATGGTTAGCCAACATCATATGTGTGGCATATTTGGTCTCTATAACTTGGTACTTTGAAGATCGAAATGACTGTGTACATGATATGTCGATAACAACAACATATTATTATTACAAGAATCTTTCAGCTTTATCTTTCAGGTAACTAAGCAATGCTAATTTACCAATGATAGCGCGCGTGCACTCGACAATCGACTACTGTGGACCGAAAACAGGAAGTAAATACAGGTATGTGAGCTGGCTGAATTAACATCACTTTTATTCATATCTTTCACATCTACTGCAGTCAGATTCACCGTGTTCACTCTGAATAAAATCACTCACATGGCTGTGCACTTGTAATGACACATCAAGGATGTTAAGAGGCTAAAAGCAGTTTTAAAACTTGCCCCATTTAAGTCAACAGGGTGCAAATTTTAAAAAGAGGATAACACAGTGTAGGCAACACCGATTTTTGTCGTTGTTCTCTGTACTGACAGCACTCCAAATTTACAAAAAAAAAAATGAGCTCAATGTTAAAATTGATCGGAGTTCTCCTTTAAAAAGAAATCTCTCAAGAACGTCGTTACATACTCAGAAATTATTTTCCGAAAAAAGGTAACTTATAAAACTGTGTCGTAAGAACACACAGGAACTTATATACTAAAGATAACGAGGTGATAAACTAGACACAGTTAACACGGATGAAAACGTCCATGAAAACGAAACTAAACTTAACAGAATGGTGACAACTGGAGCTAGGAATGAGGAATACCGTAGGCTACTAGAACAATAGCTCGTCAACAACCAAACTGCTAACAAGACACTGTACCTCAGTAACCCAATAAATTATTACAAATAACCAATTAGTAGAGATTTTACAATGAAAGGGTTTTTGCAGACACAAAAATTAAAAAACATTTAACTAACTTTACCAAAACTAACATTAGATCAACTTTTTTTATTTAAAAAATAAATGTTCCTGTAAAAGTATTTTTCATCTGAACAAAGTGTTATTCACGTACATATTTATTTGTAGGGGGCGGCATGGTGGTTTGGTGAGTAGCACGGTTGCCTCACAGCAAAAAGATCCTGACTCGAGCATAAGGTCAGGAGAAGGGATGGATGGAAGGATGCATTTGTAGGCTATAGTGACTAAGTGTATCCGGTTGTTAAGTCGTGACGTAACCACTCTCCGATAATACTGTTTCCGGGTCCAAAGGCCGGGTCCTCTCTACCTACCTACCGCTTTCGCCCGAGTTTTAACGTGTTCCCGTGTTGTTTAAATAGATCGGAGTTAAAAAAAAACAAGTGACATTCAACTGTCATTCTACCGCTTTCCCTGTGACGAGAAAGATAAGAGAAAATGGCTGCAGTTGATAAGGTAAGTTACAAATCTTAAACGAATGAAGAAACTTTGGCGCCAGTGGGTGCTATCCCTTAATTCCGTAGTAACACCCACTGGCACTGAAGCGAAAAAAGCCCTTTAAGAAAAGGGTTTATGTAGTCTAGGATCTGGAGTGGACGAGCGGAGAGCTTGGGCCCGGAAGAGGCTAAACATCACGCGTGACGTCAGACTTAACAACCGAATATTGACTCGATAACAAAATGGTTTGTGGTTCACTTCTCAAAGCAGCTATGAAATGGGTGGTGTCTTTACCACGTGACCAGGTATTTACTTATTTCATGATCTTTCAGGATGATATAAAGAGCTCACCCATTCCTTCCTTATTTTTTAGACAGTGCTTTTTTAGTTGTGTCTTTGTGTTATTGAAGAACCATTGTCATTTACAATGCCACCTTACTTAGCCACTGATTACCTGAAGGAACTTTTTGTACCAGCCGGCAGTGCATTTGTTGCCTTTTTGTTTTGGATTTTTTTCCAGTATGTGTTTAAACTGGATTTTCAATGTCCTTGTGACCCTCGGGTAAATACTCATGTCTGTGTAGTTTACCTGATTTTTCCTGCCATCTCACTTTTCATTGTAGTGATGACTGCTAACAAGCGCATAAGGAGTATTTTCTGCAGCAATGGGACAGGAATACAATGCAAGAGCATTATTCTTTTAATGTCAATAATTAAAGCATTCTCTGTAGCGTGCCTGTGGATAATTGCAGTACTGATTGATGGGGACTGGTATGTGTGCCTTGCAACAACTAACAATAGCTTGCCTCCTTATGAGCAAAGTTTTTGCAAAAGGATCAAAACCCCTGCTGAAGAAGCAGTTCCCTTTCGAGAGGTCTCTCCTATTGCGTAAGTAGCTTACGCTATGGGAAAACTCCTTTTCTCGAGAATATTGAAGTCTTTATGTAAAACGCATTGCAGCTGCACAGCTGACAGCAATGAACGAAGGAGCTCGGTCATTGGCTGTGCTGCGGCAACTTGCTCGAACCAATGACGGGGCGACTCTGAATGCGCGACCAATGAGCGCGCTTCGCGCCCGCGCGCGTCACAGCCCGCCAAGATGGGCGTGGCCAAGAGCTATATACTGGGCGCCCCATCATGAGAGTTCTTTAGATTTAATCTCCTTCAGCGAACACCTTCTTCGCTGGATCCTCCGGATTATTGAAGCTTCGCCGCCGTCGAAAAGCATACCAGCGGGATTGCTACGAGGACGTCGGCACCTTCAGCCGCCTTCGAACGCCATCCTACTGAGCCATCCGGCGTGCTACACACGCAAGTATTTTACATCTGTTCGCCCCGCGACACTTGTAAAAGAGCAATTTTCTGAGGCGTTGTTTCAAATGCCTTCCTGCGCGTCGTGCAGAGACCTTCTCCCGGACGGGGATCATCACATCATCTGCGCTCGCTGCCTGGGCCGGGACCACGCAGTAGCTGCTTTGACCCAGGGCGGATGCCCAGAATGTGATGACCTGGGTCTCTCCACACTACGGGCTCGCCTCACCGCTTTCACCGTGAGCGAGCCCATCGCCGCCGCCCCTCTGTTTGAGCCGCGCACTAAGAAAAAGCGCCGCTCACAGAGGCTTCCTGAACCTGAGCTCAGTGACGTCACGCCGAGCCAGTCTCCGCGTGCTTCACCGCCGCTCTTGCCTTCCCCACCGCCGGTTCAGTTCACCCAGCCGGACCCACACCCCTCTAGCAGAGCGGTGGGCCTTGTGACTTTCGGCGCCGGGGGAATGAATGACAGCTTGTCCATCGACGCTGCATCGGACGACTGGCCGGGCTCCACTCTCGACCCCGCCCCGTCGACGCTAGCTAGCATGAGCGGGGGCTCCACCATGGATACCGAGGTTATCCGTGTCCTCCCTAAGGCCGTGGAAGACCTTGGGCTCGATTGGTCTTCTCCCGAAGAACCAACCCGGATCCGACTGGATGAGTGGTTTCTGCAGGGGTGCCAGCAGGCCCCTCGGCAAAGGCCTTCTCCCTTCTTCCCGGAAGTTCACGACGAACTCACCAAGTCGTGGAAAACCCCCCACTCTGCGCGACTAAAGCCTTCTTTTTCTTCTTCCCTCTCCTCTGTGGACGGCGCGAAGGAAAGAGGCTACGAGGGAACGCCGCCCCTCGAGGAGGCCGTGGCCAATCATCTCTGCCCGCCCTCCACCACCGGATGGAAAGCCAAAGCTTCCCACCCCTCTAAGCCCTGCCGCACTACTTCTGCTCTCGCGCGCCTACGCCGCCGCCGGCCAAGCTGCATCAGCGCTACACTCAATGGCGGTACTTCAAGTGTTCCAAGCCAAGCTTCTCCGCTCTATGGACGAGTCTGGTCCCGAACCCGAAGCCTTTAGGGACCTACGCAGCGCAACTGATATAGCTCTGTGAGCCACGAAGGCCACCGCCCAGTCTATTGGCCGTGCTATGGCTAATTTGACTGTTCTCGAGCGCCATCTGTGGTTAACTCTGACTGAGATGAAGGACGCGGATAAGGCGCCATTTCTCGACGCGCCTACAAGAATGAGAAGAGAGAGTGCGTGTCTCGCAAAAGCCGGACCACTCTCTCTGCAAAAGCTCAAACATTACCCAGTCCCCTTACAGGCGGCTGGATATGTCCATACAGCAGTCAATGGGCCAGTCACAGAGCTCGCTCACCTGCAAACAAACGCCGTTTTTACGGCGACGCACAGAAAACACAAAAAGAGTATTTTTCTGCCTGTGTCACTAAGGGTTCACATGTCCACAAAGTGTGCATTCCCAGATACTGTCAAAACAGTGCCAAATTCATTCCCAGCTCAGGCTGCGCTCCCCATGAATGTAGATCACATGCCTACGGTCATGTACGCACCACTACACACAAGTACTGTTCACACAGTTATAAATTCATCCCCAGTAAAAGCGGGAAACATTATAAAAGTGACGCGTGTGCCTACCACTGTATTTGCACCCCCACTTATAAACACTGTCCTTACAGTGTCAAACACAACCCCAGCTCAGGCTGCGAGTTTTACAGATACAGCGCGCGCTGTTGTAATCACACACGCGCCCATTCACTCAGCTGCTCAGCGCGCGCCCGCGCCTCTGAGAGCTACGAGCTCAGGCGATTCGCTGGCCGGGTCCCTACATCACAGCGGCCCGCCCCTAGCCTGTATTCAGCCCATATCTGTAAACGCAGCGGCATGGGAAAACATTCCAGATATGCCGAAATGGGTATTGAATATAGTAAAGCACGGATACTCGCTCCAGTTCGCTCGCAGACCACCACGTTTTACGACTGTGGTCGAGACGAAAGTGAGAAAGGAGTGTTCACATGTTCTACGCACCGAGGTGCGCAAACTAATAGAAAAGGGCGCTGTGGAAACTGTTTCCCCCTCTCTGAGCGAGGCAGGTTTTTACAGCCGCTATTTTCTCGTCCCGAAAAAGGATGGCGGTCTCCGCCCCATCCTAGATCTCAGACACCTGAACAAAGCACTAATGATTCGCTCGTTCAGAATGTTAACAACCAAGCATATCCTCGCGCAAGTACGCCCAGGAGATTGATTTCTCTCAGTGGATCTGAAAGATGCTTACTTTCACATTCCAATAGGGCCTCATCACAGGCCGTTTCTGAGATTCGCTTTCGAGGGACAGTCATACCAGTACACAGTACTTCCGTTCGGCCTGTCCCTGGCTCCCCGTACATTCACGAAATGTATGGATGCAGCACTTTCGCCCCTAAGGCGAAGGGGAGTGCGAATACTGAATTATCTCGACGATTGGCTGGTTCTAGCTCAATCAGAAAGTCAGTTAATAACACACAGATCTTGGATTATCAGCCATTTAGAATGCCTGGGTCTAAGAATCATTTTTTGCAAAAAGCATACTATCTCCCAGCCAGAGGATTTCTTTCCTGGGAATAGTTCTAGACTCGATGCAAATGACAGCGCGTCTCTCATCAGAGCGCGCGCTCACCATCCGGCGCCTTGCAACATCATTCAGGGCGGGCGCGCGCGCCCCCGTCAAGTGGTTTCAGAGGATGCTCGGTCTCATGGCCTCAGCATCGGCCGTACTCCAGCTAGGATTGTTGCATATGCGCCCTCTCCAATGCTAGCTCAAGAGCCGCGTCCCTACTCACGCGTGGCGTTCGGGCCACTTTTTAATCAGAGCGAACCACGGCTGTATAAAAGCCCTAACGCACTGGAAAGCCGCCGACTGGTACCAGTCAGGCGTGAGTCTGGGTGTGAACACAAGGAGAAAGATGATAACGAGAGATGCCTCCAAAATTGGTTGGGGGGCCCTTTACGAGGGCAGGCCTGTCTCCGGCTTTTGGTCAAACCCGGAGAAGCGCCTACACATAAACTGTCTGGAAATGAAAGCGGTCGCTTTGGCTCTCAGAGCCCTGCTCCCACATCTAAAAAACGAACACGTCCTGGTCCGAACGGACAACATGACGGTAGTGTCGTACATAAATCGCCAGGGTGGACTCAGGTCGAGCTCCATGCATTCAATGGCCAGGAGACTCATTTTATGGTCCCAGCACAACTTGCGCTCGCTGAGAGCAGCGCATGTGCCAGGCGCCCTGAACCAGGGGGCAGACATGGTACCCAGAGACAAGATTCTCCCAGGAGAATGGGCTCTCAACCCGCTGACGATTCAGTGGTTATGGATAACCTTTGGCAAAGCGGAGATCGACCTCTTCGCCTCCAAGGAGAACGCGCACTGCTCTCTTTTCTTCACGAAAAGCACGGACGCGCTCGCCCAGAGCTGGCCGAGCCGCCCCTTATATGCCTTTCCCCCGATCGCGATGCTGCCACAGGTCATCAGTCGGGTCAGAGAGGAGAAAAACGCAGTGCTGCTGATAGCCCCACTATGGAAGAACCAAACATGGTTTCCAGATCTGATGCAAATGCAAAATTAAAAAAAGACCATGACATTTATTAAAGTGCATTATGTTGGTCTAATCGAAAAGCATGTTTAGTTCAGTTTGACTAAAAACAAATAACACTCTTCATATAAACAATTTTGTTTAAATAGTTTTGTTACACTAATTAACTGGGATGACAGATTGTCTGATTTGCTCAATCATATTTGTGATCTACACAACAAAATTGTTTCTCTTCTAAATTTTATTTCTTTGCATTCTTTTTAATGTAATGCTCTAACGTGTGTAATCTACTATTCAATGAAAGCAGGGAATTATAGTTTTCTTAAATCTATTGCATCTATGCTGGTATTAATTTTACAAGCAAAGTCTGTATGTTGGTGACTGAAGGTCTGATTCATGTCAGTGCAATAGCAGTGTTTATTAATTTAGCCTGACTTCCAGATATACATGTGCTTTGTAATTATTACATTCTATCATGTAATCAAATGAACAAAGATTTGTAGAGTTGAATTTTTCTTTTTTGCTGTTCTCATCATAGCTGAATGAGACATGTAAAGACAACCCTGAGTCATGAAGGTTAATTAACACACCACATGTATATCCACTAACACATATCCATACTTGGCATATGTAACTATTTAGGTTTTACAGCACCGCCACCATATTATGTTAAAATGTGACAATGACTCATTAGTAGAAGTTTATATCAGCTCAAGTTTGCTCTGTGTGTGAATATGGAACTTCCTGTTCTGTCTTCCATCTTTGTAGTCCTTTTGTAGTGATTGCCTCCTCTTCCCCATGTGTGTCTTGTTACAGTTTTCACAATTGTTAAGATACCAAACCCCATTCTCTGAACCAAATGCTTAACGACCTAATAAAATAATCTTACAAATCTTACAAAAACGTAAAATCTTACATAGTGTGGCTTTAAGACACTTCTTAAAACAAGTCCATTTTAGGTAAAATGTTCTAATTACCAAAGGAAGAGCATCCCATAACCATGGAGCTGAAAAAGAGGTTGCCCAACCACCCATAGACTTTAATTGAAATGGGGTCTACTAAAGAGTATAAGAACCAGAAGAGCGAAGAGACAGAGTTGGAGTATAAGGAGATCACAGAGATATGCATGGGCTGTCCCATGAATAGCTTTTTATTTTAACATCAGTTTATTAAAATTGATACGTGCCTGAATGGGAACTTGGGAAGCTAATGTAATTGGTAAAGTACAGGGGAAATATGCTGGCGAACAGTTGTACGAGTCAGTATCGGGTGGCTGAATACTGAATATATTGCAGTTTCTTAATGGATTTATCTGGAAGTATTGCAATAATAAAGTGCATTGCAATAATCAAGCCTGAATTTCAATATGAATATTAACAATACCTATTAACAACATGGACAAATAGGACTCAACGGTCAAAAGTTCAATAAGCTCAGAGAGTTATTAGTCTTTGGGGGGCGATAGATAAGTATAACAAGCACAGGTGACACAACATTAATATTTACCACTAAACAGGAAGACATTGCAGGAATAGTCATTTCTGGAACAACAGACATATAATCAGATGGTTTGTTGAGGTCTGTCGTATATTCAGGTGTTGTGGACTTTTTATTTTATTTTATCAGTCTATGGTGTGGACCAATTAAGATTGTAACAGTCATTTGGATAATGTCATGTCTCACAAGGACAGAGAAAATCAAGTTTCTTATCCAGAATGATATCATAAAGCAACGTCGCATTCGTTTACTGAACGCACATTCAACTGAGCATAACTTAGATGTGCAGATAGCCCAATAGCAAGAGAACGAGATCGGCCACCACCACAGATTCTCCAAGCAATCTCCTTGTGACCTGATAACAATAAAAATGTGGTTTATGATTATGAAAAATTAAATATTTAACAATTAGAAAACATTCTTCTATTTTATAAAGTAGTTGTTAGGTTGTCATACAAAACCCTGGGAGCATTATTTTATGGTTAAAAAAGGATTTAAACAAAATGATTTCTCCAAATTCAAACTCTGAAAATGTTGGATTTTTGAATATGGTTTAGTGCATTTTCTTTATTTCACGAAAATAAGAAAGGGTTATAACCAGTGACAATCACACCAGTGATGGTCAATATTACCTCAATTACTATCTTGCCTCTGATCAGGATATTATTAACATTTAACCTTTTTGAAAACCATTAAGGAAATGGTTAATGTATTTTTTTTTCATTAAGTAGTTTTTCTCTGCTGTCAGAATCCCTGGTCTAGTGCGAGTCTTCAAGTTCCTCATTTTAATTTGCTAACTTTCGTTAGATTTAAGGCCCGTGCAAATTACCTTAATGTGAAATTAATTGCTACTCTATTCCATTGGTTTGTAGTATTTCATTATAAGGTTTTCTCTTTTGTCACTTACATCAAACATAAAGGGGGGGGGGGGGGCATTTTGATTAATGGTTTTATATAGCAGCAAATCTGTGAAGCACATTGAAGACAACATTGTTCTGACACAAAGAAATTTACACAACGTTTATTGGATACTCACAGACCGTAACTATGAAAATATTAACCTCACAAGCAGAAAGGTCAGGCTTAACAGAACATTAATATATATGCGCCAGGAGTCTTTTCAGTTTTGACCAATGAGAGGAGAGAAAGCAAAGTGATGTAAACAAGAGTATCAGTGTGGTTTATTGTGTCATCTGTGCCTCGATGGCTTGAGCCGTCCACTCGGGCGCTGCCTGACTGATCTTCTCCAGGAGGTTGTTCACCTGGAAGCACAGCGACTGAATCTGCTTGTCCCAGGTGGGCAACGGCTCTCGCGCTGATGGAAATAATGGATATCATATTTGTAAGCTTCTTAAATTTTATACATGGCAACAGAGTCTTCATCCAACATATTCAGTCAAAAATCAAACATACTTTCAAAATGGACAATGCCATCTATCTGGTCGATGAATCCATTCATGCGGCCCTCGGTAATCATTTGTGACGCTATCTTTTCTGCCTGTGAAAAGACAAAGATATTTATAACAGCATGAAATACATAGAATATTAATAAACCTTTCTCATCTTTTCTCTCTCTCTCTCTCTCTCTCTCTCATATATATGTATATATATATATATATATATATATATATATATATATATTAGGGCTGGGCAAGTTAACGCGATAATAACGCGTTAACTTGCCCAGCCCTAATATATATATAGCAATAACGCATTTATTAATTAATGCCGACAATTTTTTTATTATCGCACGTTAACGCAGTTTTTTTTTTATTATTATTTTGAAAGCCCGTTGCTCACTGGCTCTGAATACACATAGGCCTACAGTCAAACCATGATCACAGGAGGGGTGGGATGTTGGTCAGCCAGCAAATAACCCACCCAAACAAGCAGTGGAGAGAGGCAGGTTCTCTCTGGTGAACAGTTAAAGGGTTGCGCTCCGTGAGTGAATGACAGGCGCTCTATGGATAGTACCTATAAAACCTATAGATAATAACTATTTAGATTATGGAAACTCACTAACAGCGAGCCGAGGATCAGTCTCTCTTCTAATGATTTGTGCTGCGCGTCCTTTATAAAAAGTTATAGACAATTCAACTTCGGCAACGAGCGGGCGCGGGCGTGAGGCGAGCATGACCGCAACAGTTTCACAGGAACGCACCCGCTTGTCGCTGCACCTTGTGCTCGACCACTACACCTCACTCTTGGCTGATTTATACTTCTGCGTCGGACTTACGCCGAAGACTATACGCCGAAGACTATACGCTATAGACTACGGGTTCGTTTTCATTTATATCTCTGCGTCGTTGTCCGCGTTGACGCGCAATTACACATGCAGAGGGAGCATGTGAAACCCGGGTAGCGGTTCTAGCAATCACAGCGCTTGCGGTACGCGTAGAATTGACGTTACATTTTTGGAGAAGTGCACGTCAGGGTACGCCGAAGTGTACGCGCACTACACAGCTACGGCGTCAGTATAAAATATAAATTGTTTTTTTTACTCTGTTTAATGTAATCTTACGTGGGAAACCATGGCATGACCAAACCTAAGCTACTATAAGTAACGTTGGTCAACTTATATCTGTAGTAGTGATCATGACCTCTGACTACTACATAGACTGTTTCTGCTGCTCCCTGATAAAAGATACCTGTTGATACCTGTTCAGAAAAAAAAACAAGAAAACTAGACTCCTTTTAACAAACTAGATAAAAGTTAATGCCCTGGCAATGGCAAATAGCTTTGTTTAAATATTTGATTCGATTGCATTAATGTTTAAGTTGAGATTTGAGATTACTGTGTAAAGGGAATACTGCTGGTATAAAAGCACCTTATTTGTTTAAAGTTATTGCACTTTTGTGTATATAGCAGTACATTTAAATCAAAAGTGCGCAATACACTACTTTAGAAGTCATTATTAAATTTTGCGCATAACAATGCGATTAATCGCGATTAATCGCAAGAAAATCATGCGATTAATCGCGATTAAAAATTTTAATCGTTGCCCAGCACTAATATATATATATATATATATAACTTTTTGCCACACCTGCCAATGGCCAGTAACTAAAAAATTACCGGCCATGAATATTTTTTATCGGCCATGATGACGCAAAAACAGGCAGAATTGACAAAAATTGTAGATACCATTGAAAATTCACAATTCTATATTGGAATTTCGATATCACAGCTAAAACTACTAACTAATATAAATTTAAAACATTATTAGAGTCCTCCTGCGGTGAAAATCAAGCTTTTAATGTAGTTTATATGTCTATGTGGTGTTTTTAATATGCTTTAAGACAAACCATCTGTAAATTCATAAGTCGACATCATTGCTGAGTATTTTCTCCTTAAAACTGCAGTGAACCAAAGACAGTCTCAAAAACACTTTGAAATCGCTGGTGTTTCTGATGTCACAAACTACCTTGTAACCAATCAGATCAAAGTGTGATCGTCAACGAGTGGATCTCTGAGCTCGTGGGAGTGAGTGGAGGCGGGGCTCATTTGCATATTCATAGAACTGCGTTTACTAAATTAGGCAAGGGTGTAAAGTTACATTCAAGCTATTTTAAGGCATGAAGATTTTTTTTCAAGGAATTATTTTTTTATTATGTCATTTTGGTGATCAAAGATGAGTTTTTAGGGATACAATTATTGACTACAGACAGGGGACGGGGACTTTAAAGACTAATAAACAGTCAGTAGTAAAATAAGAACAAATAATCAAATTACAAGCAAAAGCACAAAGGAATACAATATAACAAAGATACAAATGAAATAAACAGTGCTTTTCAGGTTTTTTAGGTAGGTCTCACAGTAGTTTTCAGGCACATACATTTAATTCAGCAAGCAAATGTAAAGTAACACTGCATAGTCTTCACTGAATAAATTAAAAATCCTTATTAATTAATCCTTATTAAAGATACAAAAGTTATTCCGTGAAAAGCAGTGAGTGATTTTATCTTTGTCCTTTGTTGTTTGATTAACATTAAAGCACAGACAGAAGCAGGAATATTAGGCTGCCCTCACTTTAAAAGCGAATGCACAGATCTAATATACATGCGTTTACTTTCTTAACTGTTTACGTTCACTTACGTCATAAGCAACTATGTTTACTAGGATACTTGCTGTTTTTTGACATCATTTTGTGTGAATTTGTCCGCTCAAGTGAAAGAAGACATGAAAGAGAGCTCAGTTTAGTAACGAAATCAGCTTCCTTTCATGTCTTCTTGTCAATACTTAAACTTTCGTGACGATGAAGCTCTGTCCGCCAACTGTCCCGAGCGTCATTCACATTTTTTCACGTTCATGTATTTTTAAATAAAAACCGGCCAACTGGCGAGTGACACTGTTTCATATACTCGCCAACTGGCGCTTGGCAAGTGTTAATTTTAGGCCCTGTATATGTTTTGAACATACTTCTATATTAGAAGTTTCCTAACTAAGTCAGTAAACACAGCGGTACCTTTGCAGGTGGAATCTCCAAAAGTGCTCCTAATTCTTCAAATGTGATATTATTGTACAATTTGCTAGCAGACAGCAGGTTGTGCTCAATGACTGCTCGGTCTAGGATGCTTGAACCTGAAAGCATTAGACAAGTATTAGTCATTGCCTTTGCCTAGAAATGATCACCAATGAATTGCAGTACTAAAGTAATAATCATTCAGATTCCCAATATGTAATACCATCGGCTGTGGTGGCTTTCTGATGTGGCATCAGCATGGCAGCAAACTCTTGCAGCTGGTTTCCCCGAATGATTCGATCCAGGTACATTTTTTCCAGGATGCCGTAGGCAGAAAGTTGCTGACAGCGCTCGTCCTTGAAGAGAGTAGCCAACATACGAGAGCGCTGCTGACCTTATGGACACATTAATAACTGATTAGATAATGCGACCTAAAATGACTAATCGCAGTCCCAGTAGTTAAGCATTAGTGATGTAACACATTACCAGTACCTGCAGAGGCCAGTATAGTGCAGTGAAGCGCGTGTTTCAAGGCCTCCAGACGCTCAGTCTCATGGACGATGGATTTGTAAGAAAGCTCATTGTAGCGCTGAGCTGCCTCAATGAACTTCCTCCGATAATCCAGAACTCTGGCATAGCATACCTGCAAAACATGATGGAGTATATTACAGTTTCACAATAATCATAAAGCAGCCAAATATTACAGAATCACACACTGTCAAGTTAGTAATTAACAGAACTTCGTATTTGCGCAAATGTAATAAAAATTGTCTCAATTTTTTTTTTTTTTTACTTCAACCAAACAACCATTACTGCCAAATAGATAACAGCACCGATTGATCGGCTGGTGATCGGAATCGGACGATTTTCACGTGACCGGCCGGTCAGTCTGACATATTCCGATTTTTTTGCCGGTCAAATGCACTCGGGCGCCGCATGATTAACATTGCGCAACAACATCAGCATCACACGTGCACACGGAACGCACATGTAGGAAACCTCGTGAATTATGGACGTTTCACACCGCAAGCGTGAGCAGCGCGGGGTTTTTCTTCCGGCGTGCATGTTAATCAATGAATGCATTCACACCGAGAGCAGGAGCAGCGCGTGAGCGTCGAGCCGGCAACAGTGTCGGCGCAAAGTCTATTTTTGCTGCTGTGCTCGCGCTTAATTAAAGTGAAAGCACACTTTTGTTGGACAAAATAAATATGATTTCACCCAAAAAGTGCCTGGTGTGTTTTAACAAGAACTGGAGGAGGCTATGTCAGAGAAGAAATTATTTTTATTATTTCCCAATCGTTTCCCTGCACTTGCTCCACTTGCCCGAGCTTAGCGCTTGTTTAGCTGGCTGGACATGTGGCAGATGAGAGAAGAACTGTTTGCGAAATAAAACTTGCCATTGATGTACAAGTGATTACAATAGGCCTGTGTGTGTTTTGAGAAGTATCTTTATACTGCAAGGCTATATTTATTTTATTTGCCATTTATATATTATTTTATTGCCATTACCTGTTTTCATACAGAAGT